>OY728152.1:1320460823-1321085823 GCA_963277665.1 Viscum album | reverse complement strand
TGTAAAGAAAAGAGATGTTTCAAATTTTCTTGTGATGAGTTTGACTTGTCAGCCGGTTAATGTAGAGCAGCAGTTACCGAAAGGGATTCTTCAGCCTTTACCAGTTCCTGAGTGAAAATAAGAAAATATATCCATAGACTATGTTGTGGGATTACAAAATACATCACAAGATAATAATACTATCTGGGTTATAGATGATCGATTTACTAAATATTCTCATTTCCTTACTAGTAATGGTACATTCTCTCTATATCAACTTGCTCTATTGTATGTTAAAGAAATATTCAGGTTGCATGGTGTTCACCTCTCCATTGTTTCTGATCGTGATCCCTGGTTTACTTCTATCTTTTGGAAAGGCCTTCATAAGACATTGCGTACAGAATTAAATTTTAGTACAACTTTTCATCCTTAATCAGATGGGTAGTCAAAATGAAAAATTCAGAAATTGGGGGATATGATACCTGATTGTTAACTAGATTACCAGGGAAGTTTTGATCAACACATTTCATTGGTTGAATGTTCTTATAATTATATTTTTCATTCCAGTATATAGATGGATCAATTTGAGGCATTATATTGAAAGAATTGTGGAACTCCATCTTTTTGGGATGAAGTATGTGAGGGAATGATGATGTGACCATAATTGATAGAAAAGACGGCAAAAAAAGTTCATTTGATTTAGAATCACATGAGAAAAGATCAGAGCAGAATGACAAGTAATGCGGATAACTGGAGGAAGGATATTTCATTTGAGGTAGGTGATCATTTCTTTCTCAATGTTTCTCCATGGAAAAGTGTGATGTGTTTTGGTAAGAAGGGAAAGTCTAGTCTGAGGCTCTTTGGACCATATTAAATCCTGGAGAACGTTGGCTCCATTGCATACAGAGTGGCTTTACCTCCATGTTTATCCCAGGTGCACAATGTTTTTCATGTTTTAATTTAAAATGTATATACTAGATTAATGGCATGTTTTGAGCACATAGGTAGTTTAATTGGAAGAGAATCTCACTATTGAAGAACAACCAGTCCAGATTCTTGTCTAGAGAGAGAAAGTTTTGCAGAATTATTTAATTCACCAGGTAAAGGTTTGGTTGAAAATTCATTTGATTGAAGAGGGAACGTTGGAATCTGAAATTCCTAGGAGGGATAAATACCCCCACTTATTTTGATATGTGAAAAAAATTGTGAGGGTGCAATTTCCAAAAGGGGGGAAGGATGTAACATCATAGGTAAACGAAGAATAATAGATTTTTATATTTATTAATATTTTTGAATTAAATATAAATTTTACGTAAAAATGATTCCTATGTCCGATAGCATACTTGATACGCAACAATAGGTTTCTTTGAAATCTTACGTTGCACACTAATAATATACTATTAGTATTCTAAATGGAAGTTAACTCCTAGCTGTTTAATTGGAGGGAATGAACAAAAATATAAAAAATATGATTATACATGTTTTTAAATGTATTTACTTTTATCAAATAAATCATAGAGGCATAAAATGTAAATGAATCTAAATTTAAGCATAATTTACATTAAAATGTCGATTTACCAACTTTTAATGGAGAACCCTCATTAAATATAGTTTTGGTCACATTAATTAATTCTATTTGACCAAATAAAATATTTATTTATTATGGGGACATCAAATTTTACTTTGTGTAAATTTATTGAATTTTTCTAATAAAGGTCCTTTTTTAATGAATTGTGAAAAATATTGTATTTTAATTCCAAACTACATTATAATAGAATTTATTTATATGGTTAGAATATCTTCTTAATAGGTTTTAATGTGTAATTATAATATATTTTTACCATTTAATACTATTTTGTTCATTGGAATTAATTTCACTATGAATATGGACATAAAGTAGTGTCAATCATTTGATAGTTATTATTTCTTAAAAGAACTCTATTTGTTTTAACAACGGGAATGAATTTTAAATTAATCAAAAAAACATCATTGTTTATAATTTTTTAATATATACATAATTTATGAATTCAGCATATCAAATATAGCTTAGGCTGAAATTTTGTTATTTTTCTGAAAAACTTCAATTTTTGATGAATAGTGAAACCACTTAGTAGTATTAAAAAAACTGATTTTCATTTAAATGAAAATTTAACACTTCTTTGAAATTAACTTATAAAATATTACGTACATGGTTTTCCTTAAAAGGTAAATTGTTGTTGAATAAAATGAAAATAATAATTATTGAATAGTAACTTTTGACTTTTATTTAATGAGATTAAAGGAAAATAGGGTAATTCAAGGAAAAGTGAATATAATAATAATTCACAATTACCTTACCACAAGTCCTAACCATATTGGATTATTAATGTCCGACCATGGGAATCCTTTGGTCGATATTTGGACTCCATGGAGCCACTTCTAAATGATAATGACAATTTAGATTATTTAATTTAATGTAAAGTAAAAAATGACATAAACCAAAATCTTTTAGTAAATTAAATTTAATATGGTGTTATGTAATAAATATTTCGGACTATAAATATTCAATGTAATGTTAAAATAATTTCCTATATCATGGTATTTTTTAATAATTATTAGATATCATATAAATTAAATTATTTATGACACAATAGTGATGGAGTATTACATCATTAATTAATGATTTAAATAAATAATATTATAAATATTAAAATATTATACAAAACATGTCCAATTATTATTGGATGATTTTATTTATACCATGAGTCATATTATTCCCTAATTTAAACAATTTAGGACTTTTAGAAACCGAATATCATTGTATTAAACATATATTTTCACACTTTCCAAAATAGGACCTCCCCCCACCCAAGAAAATGGGATTATTTCTATCCAATTCATCACACCTCTTAAGCCTTTTTGGTCGACCAAATTCTACCCCATAAATCCCCCTACATTTATCTTTTCAACCTAGAGGCCTTACATTAGACAGTAGGCACTTCAGCAAATCATTTTGGTTCAAAGCAAAGGGAGTTACCCAAATTAAATGTAATTATTTGTCATAACTTCTTTTCTTTTATTTGTCTTTTCCAACCCCTAATTTATTTTTATTAGATTATTTTATAACAACAGTAGTATCCTCAATGTTATAGGATTTTTTTATGATAAGTATTTGAACTGCACTTACACACATTCCCATCTAATGGGTGAATAACATATTGTTTCTGTGGATGGAAAACTAACGCCTCACGAAACGATGATTGTTTGATTATCTTCTACCACCTCTCATGGTGGCCATTATGATGAAACTAAATTTATATAGGATATATATTTTCTTAGTTTTCTTATGCTTCTTTATTTTTCTTTTATAGCATACCTTTATGGTTTCAATTATGGTTAAACGCGATAATTTCAATTGATGAAGTGCAGACTACTGCCCCCTCAAAGTGATATGACTCATTAATGCCATTTGTGGGACATATAAAGGATTGAGTTAATGATATTATATATGATATTATACTGTAATTATAATATACTAATGTATCATTATGTTTTAATTTTATTAAAATAAGATATAGAAATGAAAGTAGCGTTCATGTGTACATACGAGTTATCGTCTCCATTAATGGTGCATTTCATTTCATACCTCAAAATAATATGTAATTTATTATATTGGATATATATTATATAAATTATATCTAAATAAGTAATATCATTTTTGAAATAATGGGCTATTTACAACATGGACAACTTGTAAAAATAAGGTGTTCATTTTTTACTAAAGTACCAAATATATTCAAAATGACCATTATTATCTTAAATGATTTCATAAAGTTTATATCATGGTAATAATTTATATAAAATGACTGATAAACATGATAAAGGTTATTAATCATTTATAAATTAACTTTATTTTATTATTCAGAAGATTAAATAATTAACAGGTCAAGTAAGACATGAGGTAAGGGACATTGTCTTAATATCGTTTTATTGAGGCATATTATCATTGTTATACAACATTATTTTATATGGTGTATAAACCCCCATGACTTTTACTTTTATTCAAAAGGAATATTTTTCTATGAAGTGTTTTTCTAAATGAAAAAAATGTGTTCTTTTTAACGTATGTGGTGACAATGAGCATTTCTGCCACCTCGAGTAATAATTGATCTTTTTCTTCCCCAACAAGCCATAATATTTTTAAAAGAAAATAAATACCATTCACTCATTTATTTATTTTGGTATTGAATATTTATTTATAAAGGATAATTTAATGTCAATATATTTAAATGATTCTTTTTATTGATATGTGAAAATGTCATCATTCCATTATATTGGTTTTATGTGGTATGATTTTATAAAAGTAACTGGATATTTAACATGTGGTTACATGATAAACCGATTGATCAATGGTTCTGTGAAAACCAGGATGGGTGGTTATGTTATAACCTCCAACACATTGGGTATGGAATTCGGCCATATGGCAATACCATTTAGTGATATGTGTGGAAGTCTATCATATGGTTAATCAATTTAAGTTTGTTTATGTCCCAAGTTACCTTTATATGTTATGTGTTCTTTATATGGGATTTATGGTAATCTTTTGGTTACAAAAGGGTATGTAGTGATATTTTATTTAATGATGAGTATTTACTATTTAATAAAGGAGAAATGTATTACTTATGTTAAAGTATTCATGGTTTACATGTTGTTTTGAAAAACTAACATCTTTCCTTCTTTTTGTATCACTTACTAAACATTTTATGCTCATCCCTTGTTTTTGAACTATTTTTCACATTACATAATGTATAATAGGGTCAAAGAAGGGATCAAGGAAAAGTCATGTCATCCAAAACATGAAACTGGACATGAATATTTTTCTCAAGAGTTATTGTTTTGTGATAAAATGGAAACTGAGTAGAAGTGTATAATTTGTATTTTTTTTAAATGAGATTTAATACTTATGGCCTAATTATCTAAAACTGTAAACCTGAAAAATTCCTCAATGAGAATTATTCATTTAATTCAATATTATGTAATTTTTTATGGTCAAATACTTATACGTAGATTGTAATTGATACAAAAATTTCAAATACATAATGACATTATGCATGTCACAACAACATACTAGTAATGAAGGACTAGATGGACAGAGGCAAATTATATGAAGAGGATATTCTACACCAAATTGGGCTAGTAGTAGGATTTCAACTATCCATGGTGGTATATGTAGTGTAATTTCTGCTCAATGGAAGGACAATCCACATCAACTGAGTGAAGCTACCCAATAAAAAACAACATCATAGGAAAGAGTGGTAGCATAGTTACATGTCGAACAACCTACGCTTGTTGATCGCAAGGAAGGATCATCGATTCTGATATGTACTATTCGAGTAGCTTCCACTTTAGACAATACCTTTTTTGATAATGGTTCCCCTCATTCCATTATATAAAAAAAGTGTTATTTGTTTGATCCTACCATTGAAGTTTGTGAGCGAGGTAATGATAATATATACACCAATGGGAGTAAAATATAGATCTTCATTCTTTGTAAGTTATGTTCACTAGAGATCATGTCAGATCATTTACTATAATATCTTTATATTTATTATATGATGGTAATTTAATTTATTATATATAGGTACTGGCTAGTCACATTCAATTCCAAAATCGATTGTCACTATAGGAGGGGTTTGTTTACGTATCCTAAGGGTGACCTGTTTATTCATAGTGGTATAGTGGTTATCCAGGAAGGCCTATAAGTTCCAATTAATGTACAAATAGGATATCTCAATGGCTAATATTCTTGGCTATTGATGGAAAAAGGGTGCATTAGGAAAGATGTCCTTCCACTGGTAGTGGAACTGTTTCAGGAAGGCTTCCATTGGGACTTCCTAGGGCTCCCACATGAGAGAGGTGTGGAATTAAAAATTGATCTCATGCTGATTGATTATCCAATATCTATTCCATCATATAGATTATTACCAAATGAGATTCAATAAATTAAGAATTAGTTAGAGGAGTGGGGGGTTAAAGTATTCATCCATCCATGTGCTCTACCTTGAGGATCACATGTTTTTTCTCAATGAAGTATGATAAGACTTTTTGTTTAAGTATTATTTAATGGATCTTTGAAAAGTAAATTGTGTATAACTGATATCCTTTTCCACGTATTGATGATCTATTTTAGAAATTGAATCATGGCTATGTGTTTTCAAATATTTATTTTAGATCAAGAGGTCATTAGTTTTTTTTGTGATATTTTGATATAATGATGATTGATTTAAGAATAAGGTATTTTCTATTTATGAGTTTTAATGATTTTTGTGTTGAAAAATGAATTAGTAATTCTTATGTATTTTATGACCACGATCATTCATCTATATCTAGATCAGTTTGTGGTAGTTTTTATGGATGACTTCTTGGGGTACTCCAGGACTTATGGAAATTGTTTCCATCATCTTGACATCATCTTGAGTACAATGAGATATATTTGGCTATACACGAAGCTATCTATTTATTTTTGGATTAACAAGGTACACATCTTGGGGTACATCATCTTAGAGGAAGGTGAGTCTGTTGACCCGAAGAAAGTTCATGCAGTTTTTTTATAAAACCGGGAATTTATTTTATATTTAATGATTTTGAGGATTAGCTATATATTATAAGAGGTTCATCAATGTATTTTACTTTATGGAAGAACCATATTTGGTCTTGACCAAAAGGAAGTAAAAATTATTTGGTAATAGGATTATTTTGGATAGTTTTAAGTGGTGAAGAGCCATTTGAAATTGACCCAAATATTGTTCTTAACTGAGTCAGGTGAGTATTATAAAATTTATTATTACACATAAAGGATTGTGTATAGAGTGGTAATGATGTAGGGAGATCTATTTGTGGAATATTTGACTCAATGGTTGTGGCATCTTGAATGAAATTACCCTACACATGAACATAAGTTATTAGTAGAATTATATTCCCATAAGTGTTGGAGAAACAATCTTTTGGGAAAAACATATTATTAATACAGATCAAAATACATTTATGTCTATATTTTCATAGTGTAGTTTTAATCATTGAACATGGAGATGGGTTGAGTATATGAAGTCAATTGATTTCGGAATAGAATATACAACCAGTGAGGGATATTGCGTAATGGATTCCTTGAGCATGAATCCTCATACTCGTATGGCTCAAGATTTTAGTGAAGATTGGAAGATAATGAACGTGATTGCTAAAATTAATGTGGTGGTTCAAGGGATTCTGGAGAAGATGAATCAGGTTTTATTTATAGTGTAATATAATATTTTAATAACTGTCAAATATAGATAGTGTAAGGATCCATATTTCTTATATTTTAAGGAAATCATTGAAGGTGGGGAGAAATAATTTTACTAGTTGATTGATGAGGATACAATCATCTCGGTGTTAAATTTATTGGTTGTACCTACGATCTTCTGAGAGGAGATCATGTATGAATTTCATTCATCAATCTTGGTGGTGATTCTAGGTGTAAAAAAATTATCATGACAAGTGATGATTGTTTGGGTCTCTAGACATGAAAATCTACATAGTCTAGTTTCGGACCAGATTATTCACTTGTCAGAAAGTGAATGAAGAGAAGCAACAAATTTTATGTTGAATAATTGTGTTGCCTATTCCAGAGTGTATACAGGATGATGTGAAAATTTAATTGTTGGTGGGTCATCAAAATATAATTAGGATAATGACTATATATGGGTAATTGAGGATAAAAAGACATATGTAGCACATTTATTCAATATAAGGGAAACCTTTATAGTTGAACTGTTTGGAGAACTGTGTGATCAGAAGATAGTCTATTGGCATGGATTGCCATCGACAATATATTTAGATCCTAAATCACACATTATTTTACACTTCTTTATGGGCATGAAGAAATCTATTCTCACATTGGTATTAATGAGTAGGTATTTCCACCCACAAAATGATTGGTTGTGAGAATATATTGTACATGTGATTGAGGTTATTCTATGGGAATGTGTTCGTGACATTGATGTATATTATTAAAATCAAATATTCATAGTGGAGTTTTCCATTAATAATAGCTATTAAAAAACTATACAGATGAAACCTTAATAGGTTTTTTATGGTTGTCCATGTTGATCACCACTATGATGGATAGAGGCTAGTGATTCAGGGTTGCTGGGACTTATCTCATGAAGGGGACATTAGAGTCGGTTCCACTGATTTAGAAATGTATAGCCATGTCTCAGAGTAGACAAATGTTTTATGGTGAAAACTAATATGAACCCTAGATTTTTTCAAGGATGATCCTACTATCCTTCATGTGTCTCTTATTTTGGGTCACAACAAGATACAATGGAGGGCTGTGTTATCACCCTGATTTGTCGGCCCGTTTGAGACTGTGGAGAGAATCGTTCTGTTGGCATACTAATTGGCTCTTCCACATAGATACAGTGTTGTGGAAGACGTTTTTCATGTATCAAATGATAAAAGGTAATAAATTTATGATTATTATATTATCAATATGGGTGAGGATGTCCTTAAAATAGGTGAATCCATTGAGGATCAACTAATATGTGGGTTAGATTGTAGCAAAACTGTGTTGCAATGAAATACCTGGACGATAGTTAATGTAGTATGAAAATGTGTACATGTACTAGAGGAAACATGGAACAGGGAATCAGATATAAGTTCTCAATATTATGATCTTTTTTCCTTGGAATCAAAGATACATTCTGTATTGCCTCTTGAGGATGATTTGTAATATAGAAGGGATATAGTAAGCTCCCGACCTATTCTAATGTTATCATGGGCCCAAATTTAGGTAAATTTTATTTTTTTAGCTTAGTACCATTGGATTTATTTTTGTATTGGGGTGTGTTTGGGTGAAGTCTAATAAACATTTCAAGAAATGAGGCTACTCACAGTTGGAACACAGTATGAAAATGGCATGGTACTGTTTAAGAGAAAAGGTGTGAGCTCTTGTTTTTTAGGTAGTAGTTTTGGAATAATTAATGAAAAGTTTTCCAAATATTTTAAGGTAGACATGGGTTGTTCCCCACGTTAATAATTTTCTAATTCGTGGATAGAACACAACTTTTCTAACTATGTGACTATACTATGGGATAGTCGACAGTGGGATCTTGAAATTTTTGTTCCCACTTGTTTTCTGCCATTAATGATGTGATTCACCTATTATGGTGCTCTAACATGGTATTTTACATTCATAAGGATAAACTATTGTTCTCTGCTTTTACCTAGAGGGTTTCCAAGGACATTTAAACACAATTATTCGAGATAAAAAACTCATATTTAATATTTACACTTCTCGGGATAAGTGGATTTCATCACAATGCTTCTCACATTCTTTTTTCTATCTATAATAGATATTTTACTTAAATATATCCTTTGTTTTCTTGGATAGAAACATATAATGTCATATCTATATCTAGAATATTCGATGTAGATCTCGAATTATGATGTTTTAATGTAATTGATATTGATTTCAGTATAGAGATTTAGTTCCAGGACTCAAATCAATGTCGTCGCACGAGTCAGATTTTTAAGATTTTTGGTTTTCAAAAATTTATCATCAAACCCAGTTGTGCGGTTTAAATGTAATTCATATATTATGGATTTCAAATATATATATATATATATATTAAATTTTTTAGAATTTATATAATATTTTACTTATTGATTTCCTAAAATTTGGTTTATTATATTGACCCATTTATTTATCGAAGCTATGTTGATATAAATGAATTAGTAGGGAATCATTCATGATACTAAAGGGTGTCTCTATTAGATACTAGATTTGGGTAAATTTATTATAAGAGGTAGGGTGGTAATAAATATAAATAATTGAGGGGATTAATTGTAACATCCCAAGTAAGTAATGAATAATAGATATTTTTATCTATGTCTATTAATGATTAAGATAGTGTTATAGAGGCATAAAATGAAAATAAATACAATCTTATGCATGGAATACACTAAAATTCTTAAAAGATTGTTTTACTGCCTTTTGATGGAAAACCATTTTTGAATCTATATTTTGACAATTTTATAAACTATTTTTGTCAAAATAAACTTATTCTTTATGATTGGGACATCAAAATTTACCTTGTGTGAATTTTTGGTATTTTTCTGACAATGTTCATTTTTTTAATGAATAGTGAAAAATACTGCATTTTACATCAAAACTTCTTTTTAACCTAATTTATTTATATGATTAGATTATATTTTGAATTGGTTTTGAAGTTAAATTAGAATATATTTTTACCATTTTATCCAATGGTGGTCATTGGAATCAATTTCCCTTTGAAATTAGACTTAAACTGGTGTCAATCTTTTGATACTTATTGTTTTGTAAAAACACGCTTTTTGCTCTGGCAGCGGGAATTAATTATTAAATTAATTAATGTGACTTATATGATTTGAATTTTGTAAAATAGACATCATTTTTGAATTCGGAATATCAAATATAGCTTAGGGTGATTTTTTGGTAATTTTCTGAAAAACATCAATTTTTGATGAATAGTGAAACCACTAAGTGGTAATCAAGCAAACTGATTTTTCAGTTAAATGAAAGTTTACCACTAATGTGTATTGAATTTTGAAAATCCGACATAGATGGTTTTCATTAAGAAGTAAAATGTTGTTCAATGAGATTACAATAATTTTTTGGTGAATAGTTACTTATTAAGTTTTAATCGCGATTAGTGGTAATTAGGGTAGTTTAAGGTATAAATAATGTTTTAATAATATGAAATGACCTAGACACATGTCCCAACCTTATTGGTTGTGTCATGGCCGACCATGAAAAGCCATGGGTCAACTTGGAGACCCCATTGAGACATTTTGGTTGGGAAATGACATAAATAACTTTTAATTTAATGTAAAAGTAAAAATGACACAAACATAATATGTTTTACGAAATCAATTTTTACATGGGGATATAAAGATCAGATATTTGATTATAAATAGTAATTGGAAAGATAAAAATATTTCCTACATCATAGTATATTTTTTATGTTTTTTACACATTAAATAAATTAAATTATTTATGACATAATAATGATGCAGCGATGACATCATTATTTGACGATTTAAATAAAATGGAAAGACAATGTAAAATCTATGAACTACACATGGACAAAACCAATTGGATGAGTGGATTTCGAACCCTTATCACCTTAGCCACTAAATATATCAATGTGGGACCTTTTAAAACCGAAAAACATTTTCAAATAATGTAATATTTCTTTACTTTCCAAAAGTGCCCATCCTCTCCTCTTATAAAAGGCCCCACCTCTACCTCATTTCACACACTCCTAAAGCCTTTTGCTCGGCAAACCCCTTCCCATTTACTCTATCCACATACCTCTCCTCATCCTAGAGGATTCCCTTTGGGCAGAATCTTTTCAAAGGATGCCTTTAGGCTCAAATCAAAAGGAGTTACACTTTTTAAGGTAATTCATTCTCTCATGTTCATTTGTTTTATTTTGCTTCTCCAACCCCCTAAACTCTTTTTATTTACTTCTTTTGTAACAACACCAGTATCTTCAATATACTATGATGTTGTTATAAGATATATTTGAGCTACACAATCACACAACTACATCAAATTGTTAAAGAACATACGGTTTCCGTGGATGGCGAAATTCTGCCTCCCGAAACGATGATTGTTCAATACTCATTTAACACCTTCAAAGGTGGCCATTATGATGTCACTATTTTTATATATGATATATAATATGTTTATGTTTTCCTTAAGATGCTTTTTTTTTCATTTTGGGCATACCTTTATGGTTTCCATTATGGGTAAATACGATATCTTCATTTTAGGAAGTGCGGACTACCGCCCCCTGAAAGTGATTTGATTCGTTAAATACCATATGTGGGACATATAAAGGATGGAACTATGATATTATATATGTTATTATACTGGAATTACAATATACGCTTATATCATTATGATTCCATTCCATAAATACGAAATAGAAATGGAAGTAACGTTCATGCGTACGTACGGCTTACCGTCTCCATGAACGGTGCATTTCATTTCTTACATCTAAATGTGATGTAATATTATAAATACACGTATATGATGAATATATAAGATATATATGTTATCCAAATCATTAATATCATTCTAGATATAATGAACCTTTTACCAAATTAACAACATGTAAGTGTAATAAGTCTATTTTTGACTTAAGAACCAAATACAGACAAAATGAACATTATTAACTTAACTGATTACATGATGTTCATAACATGGTATAAAAGGAATAATGAACTTGAAAAAGATTCATAAGCAAGTAGAGATTAACTCATGTTTATTATTCATGAGATTAATGAACGGTCGGGTCAAGTCGGATACGAGGTATGGGACTTCGTCTCAATCTCCTTTCATTGAGGCATATTTTATTTTATACACATCTTTCTTTTATATGGTGTATAAACCCCTTTGACTTTTACGTTTATTCAAAAGGAATCTTTTTTATACGAAGCGTTTACTAAACGACAAAAGGGAATGTTTTTGTCGTACGTATGTGGAGACAACGACTTCTCTGCCGTCATGACCGTTATTTGAGTTTCGGCTTCCTCTACAAGCCATACCTTCTTTTTAAAAGAAAAATAAATACCATGTTTAACATTTCTTTTATTTTAGTATTGAAAATGGTTTTCATAATGTTTTTATATCAATGTGTTGTATTGATATCTCGTTATTGAAATGTGGAAATTTTATGTTTCCTTTATGCATGTTTTATGTGATATGATTATGTTATGGTTCTTGGGCATTATTATGAAGACGGGTGGTTCCGTGATAAACTAAGGGTGGGTGAGCCCGTTATAGCTCTCCAATGCATTGGGTAACGTGAAGGATTGAAACTTTAAGGTTTCTCTAAAGATATTTTAGGGAATATACTGTGATGTGTATTCCAAAGGTAACCAAGAGGGTTACTCCCTACGTAAGAATGTTATGAATGCCTCAAGTTACCTTTATGTCTTATGATTTCTATGATTTATTCATGATTTTATGAGGTATGTTAAAGGGCCTATGTTTTATGGGTAAAGTATGATTTCATTCTTAAGTATATATGAATTCATGTTTCCTTTCCATGTTTTTTTATAACCCATACTGAGTTTTTATGTTCATCCCAAGTTTTTGAAATGTTTTTCACATGTCAAGTGAAAGGTACATGATAAGATGATAGAGTCAAGGATGTGTCAAGAAATAATCCATGTTTTATTTAAAATGTGTTTCCATTGTTGGGAATGAAGAATACTATCTTTATGTAACCACTTTGTTTATATGTGGAATGTAAAGCAAGTTTTATGATCTAATTTTATAAAACTCTAAACCCGAAAAGATCCTCAATGTGTAATCTTGTAATAACTCAAGATTAAGTAAGGTTTAAGGCTGGGGCCTTATAATTGGTATCAAAGGTCAGTTTAGATAACTTTAGGAGTTAGAATTCTATTAAATGATTATCCAAAAATATTTTTTTTCGATATGATATAGCATTTAAATATTACGATGTTGCTTCATCTAAGACATGTTTGTTTAGAATGGTTTTCCGCAGAGGAAATAGGGAAGCAGTGCTAGGAAGGCATACTAAAGGAAATAACCTTCCAAATCAGCATCCAGAAATGGTCGGAATTGGAACTGAACTGTTTGTTGTAGTAACGGAGCAGTTGACTCAAGAGATAAATGGCCGTGGTATCCATGCACGATATCAGCCAGAACAACCGCAGAGAAACATGTCAGTGGTGGAAATTTTCATGAGGCAACATCCACCATCATTCAGAGGATCATCTGACCTTGTGCTAGCTGAAGGGTGGATTAAAGCACTGGAGAAGATTTTTGATGTCATGGGGTGTTCAGACAATCAAAAGGTTAGTCTTGATATTTACCGTTTGGATGGTGAAGCGGATCAGTGGTGGTCTATGGTTAAAAATATCAGGGACGCCAATGAGATTGATGCTCTTGACTGGGATGAATTCAAAGGTATGTTTCTTGAGAAGTATTTTCCTAAGGCAGTTCGACTTAGGATGGAAAAGCAATTCTTGGAATTGAGGCAAGAGGAAGACTCAGTGGCTGCCTATGAAGAAAGGTTCACTCGATTGGAAAGGTATGCTCCAAATTTTATCCGGGACCTTGATAGTAAAATCAATCGTTTCTACTCAGGATTAAATCCAAAGTATCGAAGGGCATTAGCTTCTCGTGAGTTTAAAAGTTATGAAAAGCTTGTTCGATGTGATGAGAAGGTGGAAATGGAGTTTGCTGATGACCAAGTTTTCTATAACAACCAGCAGAAGAAGAGACAGAGGTGGCAGGAGAAAGGTAAGAATTCTTCAAAAAAGTCTGATGGTAAGAGAACTAAGTTTCCAGTTTGTAATAAATGTGGCAAAAGGCATGCTGGGGAATGTCTTCTGAATTCTGGGAAGTGCTACCGATGTGGTAAGACGGGACATAAGGATCGTGATTGCACTGAAAAGGATCAAGGTGAAGGTAAGAACAAATTTGATTTACAGTTAGTGAAATGTTATAAGTGCAATGAGATGGGTCACTTTTCAAACGACTGTCCGACAAGGAGCTTGAGTGATGGGAAGCAGTTAGACTACAAGCAGAAAGGGGTGGTGAAATCCTTTGCAACTACTTCAGCAGATGTCGGGCCATCAAATGAAGTTGTATCAGGTACTTTGTTTGTTTTTTCAGATTATGCCAGTGTGTTGTTTGATTCGGGGTCTACACATTCTTTCATATCTGAAACCTTTTCTAGCAAAATGGGAATACCATCTCAAGAAATGACTCCTGAAATTTTGGTAAAAACACATGGGGGGTGTTGAGGAAAAAATAATTTATATGAATCTTCATATCCTTATCTGTGGAAAGAACCTACTTGCAATCCTTATTGTTCTACCTCTAGTAGAGTTTGATGTTATCCTGGGTTTGGATTGGCTCTCTATTTACCATGATAAGATTTACAGTAGAGCTAAAGAAGTTTCTTTTCAGAAAGACTTTCAGTTTGTTTACAAGAATGAACCCTTACTTTTGATAACATATCAAGAGGCCGAGAAACTTGTAAAATATGGAAATGAATGTTACCTTGCACATGTTGTTGCAAATAAAGGAACTGTTCAGATTAATGATGTGCCAGTGGTAAATGAGTATCCTGATGTTTTTCCTGATGAGTTTCCTGGAATAATACCAGATCGGGAAGTCGAGTTTACTGTTGACTTAGTTCCTGATGCTAAGCCAATTTCAAAACCCCCTTATCGAATGGCACAAATTGAACTTTTAGAGTTGAAGGAGCAATTGCAATATTTATTAGAGAAAGGTTTCATTAGACCTAGCACATCACCATGGGGTGCTCCTGTTTTATTTGTTAAAAAGAAATATGGTTCTATGAGACATTGCATTGATTATAGAGCCTTGAATAATATCACTGTTAAGAAGAAATATCCTTTGCCTCATATCGATGATTTGTTTGATCAGCTCCAGGGAGCTCAGTTTTTTTCAAAGATTGACTTGAGATCGGGGTACCATCAACTGAAGGTAAAGGATGCAGATATTCCGAAGACCATGTTCCGTACGAGATATGGACATTATGAATTTGTAGTAATGCCTTTTGGGCTAACCAATGCACCTTCTGTATTCATGGACTTAATGAATATAATTTTCCATGAGTTCTTGGATAAGTTTGTGGTGGTTTTCATTGATGATATTTTGGTGATTTCTAAAAGTAAAGAGGAGCATGAAAAACATTTAAGGGTTATCTTTCAAACCTTAAAAGAAAAGAAACTGTATGGGGAATTCAGAAAGTGTGAGTTTTGGTTGCAACAAATTTCTTTCCTTGGTCACATTGTTTCTAAAGATGGAATAACTGTTGATCCTGCAAAAACAAAAGTTGTGGAAGAATGGCCAAGACCCACAAATGTAACCGAGATTCGTAGATTCCTTGGTTTGGCGGGCTATTACCGAAGGTTTGTTAGAAAATTTTCACGGTTATCTAGTCCAATGACTAAGCTAACTCGAAAGGGTGTTAAGTTTATATGGACAAAAGAATGTGATGATTGTTTTTAGGAATTGAAAAGAAGATTGGTGAATGCTCCAGTTTTGGCACTACCTTCCAGGAATGGTGAGTTTGTTATATACAGTGATGCTTCATTGAAAGGACTTGGTTTCGTCCTAATGCAGCATGATCAGGTAGTTTCTTATGCTTCACGACAGTTGAAAACTCATGAGGTAAATTACCCTACACATGATTTGGAATTAGCTAATGTTGTTTTTTCTTTAAAATTTTGGAGGCATCATTTGTATGGAGTAAAGTGTGAAATATATACCGATCACAAAAGTTTAAAGTATATATTCACTCAGAAAGAGTTAAACATGAGACAAAGGAGATGGCTGGAATTAATCAAGGATTATGATTGTACAATTCATTACCATCCGGGAAATGAAAATAAAGTGGCTGATGCTTTGAGTCGAAAAAGTAATGCTTCATTAACAATGTTGCGTTTGGAACGTGATCCTTTGGTTAAGGATTTGATGAACATTGGCATAGAAGTTGTTGGTGCAGGAAGTCCTTCTGTTTTGTTTCAGGTATCAGTGAGATCATCTCTATCAGATAGAATCAAGCAAGCACAAAAGAAAGATAGTGAGTTGCAGAAAAAGGTAGAGCTGGTTCAGAAAGGTAAGTTTCCTGAATTCAACATTGATAATGATTGCGTTTTGAGATTTGGGAAGAGATTGTGTGTGCCTTGTGATTCATAGTTGAAGAGAGAGTTGTTATATGAAGCTCATAGTTCTCCATTTTCAGTTCATCCGGGCAGTACTAAGATGTATAGAGATCTACGGGACTATTACTGGTGAGATGGAATGAAAAGAGATATTGCTGATTTTACTGTGAAGTTCTTGACTTGTCAGCAGGTTAAAGCAGAGCGACAGTTACCGAAAGGGATGCTTCAGCCTTTACCTGTGCCAGAGTGGAAATGGGAGAATATATCCATGGACTTTGTTATTGGATTACTGAAGACATCTCGAGGTAATAATGCAATCTGGGTTATTGTTGATCTCTTGACCAAATCTGCTCATTTCCTTGCTATACAAGATACTTTTTCTCATGATCATCTTTCCCGTTTGTATCTTAAAGGGATAGTCAGGTTACATGGAGTTCCTCTCTCCATTGTATCGGATCGTGATCCCAGGTTTACTTCAAACTTTTGGAATGGCCTTCAGAAGTCGTTGGGTACTGAATTAAATTTTAGTACAGCTTTTCATCCTCAATCAGATGGGCAGTCCGAACAAACAATTCAGACATTGTAGGATATGATACGAGCTTGTTCTATGGATTATCAGGGAAGTTGGGACCAACATCTTTCTTTGGTTGAATTTTCAAATAATAACAGTTTTCATTCCAGTATACAGATGGCACCATTTCAGGAATTAAATGGGAAGCTGTGTGGAACTCCAGCTTTCTAGGATGAAGTGGGTGAAAGAAAGTTGATGGGACCAGAATTGGTAGAAGAGATGGCGGAAAAAGTTCAGCTGATTCAAAAACACATGAGAACAGCTCAGAGCAGGCAGAAGAGTTATGCCTATAACCGGAGGAAGGATCTATCATTCGAGGTAGGTGATCATGTTTTTCTCAAGGTTTCTCCTTGGAAAAGTGTGATGAGATTTGGTAAGAAAGGAAAGTTGAGTCCAAGGATCATTGGACCATACGAAATTCTGGAGAGAGTTGGATCAGTTTCATACCGAATGGCTTTACCTCCGAGTTTATCTCAGGTACACAATGTTTTTCACATTTCGATGTTGAGAAAGTATATGCCAGATCCATCTCATGTTTTGAGTCCAGAGGTAGTTCAGCTGGAAGAGAACCTATCTTATGAGGAACAACCGGTCCAGATTCTTGACCATAGGGAGCAAGTGTTACGGAATAAGGTGATTCACCAGGTAAAGGTTTTGTGGAAAAACCACATGATTGAAGAGGCAACATGGGAATCTGAAAATGCAATGAGGGATAAGTACCCCCATTTATTCGATAAGTAAATAAATTGTGGGGACGCAATTTTCTAAAGGGGGGAAGGATGTAACATCCCAAGTAAGTAATGAATAATAGATATTTTTATCTATGTCTATTAATGATTAAGATAGTGTTATAGAGGCTTAAAATGAAAATAAATACAATCTTTTGCATGGAATACACTAATATTCTTAAAAGATTGTTTTACTGCCTTTTGATGGCAAACCATTTTTGAATCTATATTTTGACAATTTTATAAACTATGTTTGTCAAAATAAACTTAATCTTTATGATTGGGACATCAAAATTTACCTTGTGTGAATTTTTGGTATTTTTCTGACAATGTTCATTTTTTTAATGAATAGTGAAAAATACTGCATTTTGCATCAAAACTTCTTTTTATCATAAATTATTTATATGATTAGATTATGTTTTGAATTGGTTTTGAAGTGAAATTAGAATATATTTTTACCATTTTATCCAATGGTGGTCATTGGAATCAATTTCACTTTGAAATTAGACTTAAACTGGTGTCAATCTTTTGATACTTATTGTTTTGTAAAAACACACTTTTTGCTCTGGCAGCGGGAATTAATTATTAAATTAATTAATGTGACTTATATGATTTTAATTTTGTAAAATAGACTTCATTTTTTAATTCGGAATATCAAATATAGATTAGGGTGAATTTTTGGTAATTTTTTGAAAAACTTCAATTTTTGATGAATAGTGAAACCACTAAGTGGAAATCAAGCAAACTGATTTTTCAGTTAAAAGAATGTTTACAACTAATGTGTATTGAATTTTGAAAATCCGACATACATGGTTGTCATTAAGAAGTAAAATGTGGTTCAATGAGATTAAAATAATTTTTTGGTGAATAGTAACTTATTACGTTTTAATCGCGATTAGTGGTACTTAGGGTAGTTTAAGGTATAAATAATGCATTAATAATATGAAATGACCTAGAAACATGTCCCAACCTTATTGGTTGTGTCATGGCCGACCAATACAAGCCATGGGTCAACTTGGGGACCCCATGGAGACATTTTGTTTGGGAAATGACATAAATAAATTTTTATTTAATGTAAAAGTAAAAATCACACAAACATAAAATGGTTTACGAAAACAATTTTTACATGGGGTTATAAAGATAAGATATTTGATTATAAATAGGGATTGGAAAGATAAAAAGATTTCCTACATCATAGTATTTTTTTATGATTTTTAGACATTAAATAAATTAAATTATTTATGACATAATAATGATGCAGCGATGACATCATTATTTGACGATTTAAATAAAATGGAAAGACAATGTAAAATATATGAACTACACATGTACAAAACCAATTGGATGAGTGTATTTAGAACCCTTGTCACCTTATCCACGAATTATATCAATGTGGGACCTTTGGAAACCGAAAAACATTTTCAAATAATGTAATATTTCTTTACATTCCAAAAGTGCCCCTCCTCTCCTCTTATAAAAGGCCCCCACCTCTACCTCATTTCACACACTCCTCAAGCCTTTGGATCGGCCAAACCATGTCCATTTACTCTCTACACATCCCTCTCCTCATCCTAGAGGATTAACTTTGGGCATAATCCTTTCAAAGGTTGCCTTTAGGCTCAAATCAAAAGGAGTTACACTTTTTAAGGTAATTCATTCTCTCATGTTCATTTGTTTTATTTTGCTTCTCCAACCCCCTAAACTCTTTTTATTTACTTATTTTGTAACAACACCAGTATCTTAAATATACTTGTATGTTGTTATAAGATATATTTGAGCTACACACTCACACAACTACATCAAATGGTTAAAGAACATACGGTTTCCGTGGATGGCAAAATTCTGCCTCCCGAAACGATGATTGTTCAATACTCATTTAACACCTTCAAAGGTGGCCATTATGATGTAACTATTTTTATATATGATATATAATATGTTTATGTTTTCCTTAAGCTGCTGTTTTTTATCATTTTTGTCATACCTTTATGGTTTCCATTATGGGTAAACACGATATCTTCATTTTAGGAAGTGCAGACTACCGCCCCCTGAAAGTGATTTGATTCGTTAAATACCATATGTGGGACATATAAAGGATGGAACTATGATATTATATATGTTATTATACTGGAATTACAATATACTCTTATATCATTATGATTCCATTCCAGAAATACAAAATAGAAATGGAAGTAGCGTTCATGCGTACGTACGGCTTACCGTCTCCATGAAAGGTGCATTTCATTTCTTACAACTAAATGTGATGTAATATTATAAATACATGTATATGACGAATATATATGAAATATATGTTATCCAAATCATTAATACCATTCTGTATATAATGAACCATTGACCAAATTAACAACATGTAAGTGTAAGAAGTCTATTTTTGACTTATGAACCAAATACCGACAAAATGAACATTATTAACTTAACTGATTACATGATGTTCATAACATGGTATAAAAGGAATAATTAACTCGAAAAAGATTCATAAGAAAGTATAGATTAACTCATGTTTATTATTCAGGAGATTAAAGAACGGTCGGGTCAATTCAGATACGAGGTATGGGACTTCGTCTCAATCTCCTTTCATTGAGGCATATTTTATTTTATACACAACTTTCTTTTATACGGTGTATAAACCCCTTTGACTTTTACGTTTATTCAAAAGGAATCTTTTTTATACGAAGCGTTTAAAAAATGACAAAAGGGAATGTTTTTGTCGTACGTATGCGGCGACAACTACTTCTCTGCTGTCGTGACCGTTATTTGAGTTTCGGCTTCCTCTACAAGCCATACCTTCTTTTTAAAAGAAAAATAAATACCATGTTTTACTTTTCTTTTATTTTAGTATTGAAAATGGTTTTCATAATGTTTTTATATCAATGTGTTGTATTGATATCTCGTGATTGAAATGTGGAAATTTTATGTTTCCTTTATGCATGTTTTATTTGATATGATTATGTTATGGTTCTTGGGCATTATTATGAAGACGGGTGGTTCTGTGATAAACTAAGGGCGGTTGAGCCCGTTATAGCTCTCCAATGCATTGGGTAACGAGAAGGAGTGAAACGTTAAGGTTTCTCTGAAGATATTTTAGGGAATATACTGTGATGGGTATTCCAAACGTAACCAAGAGGGTTACTCCCTAGGTAAGAATGTTATGAATGCCTCAAGTTACCTTTATGTCTTATGATTTCTATGATTTATTCATGATTTTATGAGGTATGTTAAAGGGCATATGTTTTATGGGTAATGTATGATTTCATTCTTATGTATATTTGAACTCATGTTTCCTTTCCATGTTTTTTTTATAACCCATACGGAGTTTTTATGCTCATCCCAAGTTTTTGAAATGTTTTTCACAGGTCAAGGGAAAGGTACATGATAGGATGATAGAGTCAAGGATGTGTCAAGAAATAATCCATGTTTTATTTAAAATGTGTTTCCATTGTTGGGAATGAAGAATACTATCTTTATGTAACCACTTTGTTTATATGTGGAATGTAATGCAAGTTTTATGATCTAATTTTCTATAACTCTAAACCCGAAAAGATCCTCAATGTGTAATCTTGTAATAACTCATGATTAAGTAAGGTTTAAGGGTGGGGCCTTATATTAATTATGATTTTTTATGAAATTGTTAAGTTGTGATAATAAATTGAGGATTCATTATGTTCCTTTGATAATATATTATAGATATTTAATTGTGTGATTATTTATAGAAATATATGATTAGAATGTGATAATTTAATATATGAAGTAATTATGAAATATGAATTCTGATCTTGATTAATTAATTGATAAATTAATTAATACTATAAATTGCATAGTTAATTGTTGATTTACGAAATAGAAAGGATGTGTTTATCTAATTATTTTATTCATAATGGTTTTTTGGTGTATAATTAATTGGTAAATTAATTATATTATAATGAATTGGAACATTGTCATTAAAAATTGATAATTAAAAATGGTAACACGGTTATCAGACATAGACTAATCAGAATTGGAACAATGTCATTCTAAATCGAGAAGTAATCTTGGATACATGGAATTTATAATAATTAGAAAAGAAAATGGGAAAACGGTTAT
This sequence comes from Viscum album, assembly GCA_963277665.1. NCBI lineage: Eukaryota > Viridiplantae > Streptophyta > Magnoliopsida > Santalales > Viscaceae > Viscum > Viscum album. The sequence continues at coordinate 1,321,063,707 of OY728152.1, read as the reverse complement.
TCTATTGAGGATTTATCATGGTAACATGGTCATTTTACCTATGTTTGTGATAATTTTTACAATAGAAAAAAGGAATTGTAATGTGAAAATAAATATTGGATATAATGGAACTCTGAGTTATGGCGTCATAAGAGAATAAATTATCTCCAATATGGATCACATTAGGTTCTGAGATATCAAAACACATTGTGTACATCAATCATTGCCTAGAAGTAGGTATTATTATAAAGTATTACCTTGGAAAAACATTTGGATCTGGTACAAGATAATATTATCATTCATATATGGGTATCCTTGGGAACCCTATATATAATGTAGTTAGATAAGAATAAATGATGATCCAGAAAACATTTTATTATTTCATTGAAATTTTTTTTTCATATAAGTTAATGCATTATGTTTTCAGTAGAATTATTTTAGACACCATTGGTGGTGGCCTACTCATTTGTACTGACACCCTATCTGAGATTCTGGATTTGTACTCGAATTGATTGTATTGTTGTAGAAATGGATAAGGGAAAACACCCTAGAATAGCTAGATGATTGGGGATTGATCTTGGAGGCGAGAACTGGACATTATTTTGGAACCTCTTAGGGAGTTTTATTGTCTTTATTTTCAGTTTCATTTTAGACACTTGATCCTTTTGTTGTTATAGACTGTTTTCTATTTCAGTTGAGTATTGATTCCCTATATGATAATCTTTTGACATGAGTATTTTTTAGTTATATATGGTTATTATATTTTTTTTATTTCCACTCTCATATTACATTGATGACTGATGGTAAATTATCCCCATGAAAAACATATAAGACCATATCTGTAGTTGGTATCTATTAGTGTATGGAGAGGAACAATTGAGATAATGTGGTGATCTATATAGCAGAACCCTATCTTGGTACTTGAGTTGGGTCTTTACATTCACTACCAATTATATACATTAATATCAAAAAATTGAAAACATTAATTGTGTAATATTTTTAAAAATTGCATTTATAATATCTTCCACCACATTTTGTAGAAATGTTTCAATATATAATACCATCCCTTTATGTAATAATGATACGTTGAATGAAGTGACATATTCTAAGGTTTTTTCCATCTCATTATTCTTTTTCATTTTCATTCAAATATATCACATCATATCCCACATTATTAAAACTATTTATTGTAGTCTAATAATATAATTCATAAAGAATGATTCAAAATTACTTACTTATTATTATTAAATTTCTCATTACTCTACTATTAAAATCACTCCCATCCCATGGAATGATTATACCACTATTTTGAGAAATGATTCTTTCATTAATAATATATTAATTTTTTATAAATTTATTTTAATATCATAATAATAAAGTTAAGAATTGAATTTTATGATCATTACTATTCATTAATTATAAAATAATGGTAATAAAATCCACACTAGATATATAAATTTAGAGTTAATTTATTTTTAATAGAATTTATGTTTACCGATAGACAATGGAATATTTTAATCTATATTTTGTGTTTATTAACAAATTGAAAGATCATACTACCTATACAACCTAAATAATGTCATCGACTCATTATTATGCACTGGATATATGGATGATAAATAAATATTGATATCAAATGTTTGGTGAAAACATGAGAATGTAATTTGGAATATATACTATTAATTAAAAACACTAATTTGAATTTTATTTAATTTATTAATTTCAAAAAATAAATAATTTAAATTTAAAAATATGATATTTTTGATGAAATTATTTAATTAATTATCATAATTTTTCTATATAATAATTTAAAGGGTGAAACCAAACACCATTGGACTGGGTGATTAGGTTAATATTTATATTATAGTTCTTGTTTTTGTTAAGGTACCATTTTTTTATATCCATGTAATATTTTTCTAATATACATTAATTATTTCAATTTAATGTTATTAAATCCCGATGTTTGATGACGTATGTTTTTAAATTTTTGTTAAATGAAATTTTATATGGTAAATGAATTGTCTTTAATGTTATAGGGAACGAGTTTCTAGTGTACTGGGGTTATGGTACATGAGAGAGTTTGTATATAGAGATATTTTAGTTTTTTGTATATTTCAATCGTGATTTAACCCAATAGTATACCATGTCATTGCATCCTAAAACCATATAGTAGAGGAATCCAAATGGAGTCCATGTGGGTTGTAACCCATCAGGTGACCTAAAGAACATGATTCCTTATATCAGTACTATATAGAGTAAACCAAATGGTTAATGAATGGTATTACCAAAATGTGGTCAAACCATTCACATCAAAAATGTAGAAGATATTAATTATTATCTGATATGGTTATATAAAAAATCATCCATTTTCTCACCTATTTTCTTACATAATGGCATTGTTGGTCAACCAGGAGATATCCCTCTTTATATGATCTTTATTCTTGAATTGGTACATGTTTGGACTATCATATAGTGAAGAATTATTATTAGGTTATGTGAAAAAAAACATTTCTATTTATTTTCTATAATATTTACTGCATTAAGGTTTCTATTCATTTGATTTTTGTAAACAATACTTATTGAGTTTTCTTTACATGTGTATTTGAAAACATTATAGTTTGAATCAATGGTTGGTTTTTTTGTGTTTATCAATGAGATTTATGTATATGATCTCTAATTTTTTTTCAATACTCATGATATTATTCTTGTGTGTGAGGTTCTGTTGTTATACAAATTTGATTCTTATTTTTTTCTATAATTATCAAAATTCTACAGATCATTTCAATGAAATATGAGACATTCCATGCACCACATAATGTCTATTAATGATAATGCGGCCTAGGATATTTTCACCCATGGGGTGTCTCTCTCACATTAAAATGGTGAAATATGGTTTTTATTATAAAATAATATTTTATTATCATGAACCAAATGTAATTGTTTTTTTCAGAAAGGTATAAAATCATTTCTATAATAACATTGAGAAGTTTAATGGGTAATAAGGTAGTTAGAGAAGAATTTAATTAGTCGTAGAGGGGATATGGTGGTGTTTTTAAGGACATTTATAGAATGATTAATATTTCTATTAATGGATTAGATATTAAAATAGACATGACATAGAATTTTTTTATGATTTGGAAATGAATGAATAATGGGAATATTGATAATGGAAATGGTGAATCAAAGAAAATATTTAAGAAAATAAATTCCTAGAATCTGAATAATGTAAATATAAAAAAATTATGCTTAGGATATCAGATTAAGGAACCCAATATTTGTGTGGTCCGAGAATAATTCTCAATGATGAACCGATATTTTATTTTGACATAATTCTTGACTGATTCCCCATGGGTAACAACATTGACCCTAGTAGCTTAGACATGGTCTCTAAATTATTAAATTTGTTTAACATGAAATGTATAATACCCTGATGGAAATAATTTCATATAATACATGGTAAAATATATACATAATTGAGTTTTCAATTCTATTGGAAATAAAAAATTAAAACATAATTATTAATCAAAATATAGTTAGTCACATAGGAATATCCTGGCATTTCATTCATAGTAAAAAACATGGATTATAGTGAAATGAAAAAAATAAATTGATGAGTTCAATTGATCAATAATGGTTAAGTACAAAAGAATAAATCAAGAATTAATATACATAAACATCATTTATATTTAAATAATTGAGCCCACATTCCATTTAAATTACACGGCCATCATGATAGATATATAATAGTAAATTTATAAATTTAAATGAATCTAAACATGAGGAATTAATTCAAAATATTGAGAATAAATTTCATCCAAAGATAATATTAATATGAAGTTATCCATGATAATAATAACTAAATTTATAATGAATGAAATTATTAATTATTTATTTCATTCCTTTGGAATATGATACATCATTCATTATTTCCCATCACCATACAGTTTAATATTAAATGTATAAATTATTAAAATTTTCAGAAATGATTTTTTTCATGAGACTTAAAGATGAATTAATTGGATATTATTTCAAGAATACACCGGAAAATGTATCCTGAAAACATTCCTAAAATGTCAATGGATCAGTTTAATCAATGAATCAATATTCATTATTATCATATTTCTATATTTAGTATGCGTATATATTAATTATTATTTTCCATTTTTATTAAATTAGATTCCAAATAAACAACATATTTAAACTATTTTTAAAATTTAGGAAATAATTATACCTACCATAAATTATTATGTATATAGAGGTTAAATGAAAAATTCAATGAAAATGAATGTCAATAATGTGATTATTTGTTGATGTAGTTAATAATAACTAGAGAAAATGATATTGTACAATAAATTTATCTACATAGTAATTTTAATTCAAAATAATATTGGATGGGATAATTAATATTTAATTTTAAAATTACATGAATTATTATGTAATAATGATATCAATTTTAAACATGGATGTATATAAGACAATTAAAATTATTTAATTCTAATACATAACAAATTTTCATAATAAAGTGGAATTCATAAAATGTCCTTTGCGTTATGATTTATTTTGGTTGAACTGGATTTTTCCTCATGTATTGAGGTTTTTATGAAGCTATGGAAAAAACATAGAACAATATTAATTTATAAAATATCATATTTTATTATATTATAACATATTCTCACCAGTTCACAAATAATATACTATTATTTTTACAATTTCATGTTATAATTTCCTTATTTTATTATTCATGGTTTATATTGATTGTTCTTCTTATAGTGAATATTATAAACCTCAGAAATATAAATAATAACAATAATGAAATAAGTATAATTTTTATTCCTCATTTATTATTTTATTATTAATTGAAAAATATTTTTTTATTTAATGATTTGTGTTATTATAAAAAATATGGTAGGTCATACATTCACATGAGTTACATTAACATTTTTCAATAATAGTTATGAAAATGAATTAATTTACATTTTATTCCTTCAAAATGGTCATTATATCATTGATAAAATATTATTTTCTTATATATATATAATATGTGTTATTTGGAAACTAATAGATACTAAAACATAACATTGTGTTGGCGGTAGTCCACAAGTATAATAATGATGTTATCATTTCGCACTAAGTGAAATGGTATGAAATAAATGGATATATTACCATTTAATAATTATAAACATGTAATTAAAATCATAACTACATAATTTTTATAAAAAATATTCAATATATATATACATATCAAATTTCATTTAATGTGTTACTTATATATAAATCACATCGCTTCGGTACGCGGTAGTCGACATTACACCAGAGGGACATAGTTGAATCGTTTGTGGAATTTAAATTAAAAATGTTACATATAATATAATTTATATATAGGTATTACTATATTATAAAAATCATGTTTATAATTTTGATCCATTATCATTACAAACTATTATAGCTCGCAATAGAAAATCAAGTGACATCAGTTTATGAGGTAGTAGTCCTATGTTCACATTAGTCATGATTTAGTAACCCCTTTAATGGATGTGGTGATGGTTGTACATAATTAAAAATCATAAATAAATATCATTATATGGATGATAATTATGTTATTATATAATATATTTCCAATAATAATTGAATTACATGGATGATTAAAAGATAAAAAAATGCTCGTTGAAGAATGCATTTTTTAATGTTATTATGGAATTTTATTTTTATATAAAAATGGATTCATTATGAGAATAAAAAAGTAGAGTGGGTGGCATTTTATAAGTGAAAGGAGTGACTCCCTCATAATATTTTTTTAAAAAGGTGTAACCACAATTTTCGCATGGAAAATATTAATAAAATGATTTATAATTTATAATTATCAATAATAATGTAGATAAAATTGAATAAAATTGATTTGAGATAATATATTAGTTAATTTTAACTATTAACTTTTTAATTCAATACATAGTAATACCATTTTTTAACATTTTTTTGGTAAATAATTTTTAAAGTTTTTACAAATAATTATATTAAAAAATTAATTTTTACATATTTTAAAATACACACTCATATAAATATTAATAATTAATAAATTTTAACAAATTCCATTCACATAATTGTAAAATTTTAGTTTAAAATTATTCATGCTTTTGCAACTATATATCGAGTTGTAATGACAAATGCTATTATTTTCCAATTATGTTTACATAAGAAACACTAGATTCAAATGAATCCATTGAAAAAAAAATTATTATTTGACTTTTAATTGAAATAATTATACTTCTAGAAAATTTATAATCTAATCTAGAATTATAAATAAATAAACAAAAAATAGATGTTTTAAAATAAAAATCATTATCTTTCAATATTCATTAACAAATCAAATATTTTAGAAAAATAAAAAAACCCTTAAATAATTATTATATACTAATTTAAATAATTATGATAATTTTTAAAATATTCTTTATAAATATTTTGAAAATAAAATATAAATTTTGTTCTTGATACATGATAAAACAATGATATAGAAAAAAAAATTCAAGAAAAATTTTGTTTTTTTTAAACGATTAATTTATTTTTATTTATAACCAATAGATAAAAAATTTATCTCTATAGATTATATATTTCTCAATGATAATATTATATTTTTAATACCCCCTAATATAATGTCATTTTGATAATTTCCTTGTTTGAATAATATTTTAATATATTATCACTTATTTTTCTAACTAAGAGTTTTGTGGATCACAAGGTATCTAAGAAGTTTAATATTTTCTAAAATAATTTTACTTTAATGTAATGGGGTGTTTAATTATTTCATATAAAAATTATATTCATTCATGATATGTAATGGATATTCTATTATAAACAAGTGAGAGTATTTCTTCTTTATTACATCTTCAGTTTCCCATATAACTTTATAAATTTTGTGATTCTTATATATTGCTTTTAATAGTCAGTTTTTTTGATTCCTCAACACATGATCTCTAGTATCGTTCCTCTATATGGATTCAATGATGTTACATAGATCATCTCAATGTTCTATTTCAACATAACTGTTGAAATGCATTTGGTCTGGAATTTATTTCCCTATAAATGATATATAGAATACATCATGTATATTATAGGGATTTGGTGGTATTCACAAATGATAAGAAAAAACACATAAAATATATAGTATTTTAAATGGTTTGATATAACTGGGGAATGTTTTCCCTTTTTTATTGTACCTTATAACACCATAACAAGGAAACACATTCATGAAAACATGATATCCCACTTGCAATTCAAATTCATTCCAACTATTATAATCACAAAAACTTGTTCAATATTAAGTTGATATAATTTTTTAATCAATGTACTCTAAATTGTTTTATACATCATTATCATTTTTAGGTCCATTGAGTTTCCTTCCACCAACCTTATACCTATATCAAAAATTCTGAAATCTCTTTCAAAAAAATAATTATAATGTTTCATTTAATATATGGATGGTAAACATTATTATAGGAAAACCCAATAAAATGAAAATAATGATCACTCATACCTTGAATATAAAATTATTATGGACATTACTTATAATAAATTATTTTAATTATCTATTCTGACTTACCATCAATATGAGTATAGTTTTATGTTCTCAACTAAATCTCATTATAATTAAACTTATGATGAATCTTCGATGATTTAATGAAAATGGGGTTTATAATCCGATGTAATTCAATGATGTGTGAAATTAGAACATTAAAAAATTAATATATTTCTTTATTAGGAAATCAGGTGGTAAATATATTTTTATTTTAATTTATATTTTATATTTCGTTACTAGATTAACAATAACATGCGTTAAATAATTAATTATGAAATAAAAATTATATCCCATTTATATATAGTAATATTAATAGGTTTCATGAATCCTATAGGATATTTAATAACAAAATTCTTTTGTTAAAATAATGTGATAAAATATCAATAATATCCATCTTTATTTTATCCCACAAAATTGATCCCCAAAATCTAAATACATCATTATGGAACTAGGGTGTTTAGAAAAATTTTTACTTTGAGGATCATCCTAATATTATCTATTTTCATACCTTGTATATATGAAACGTGTTGTCTCTATCCAAATTTTAGAACACTGTATTACTAATTTAAATATACTAATTTCACATCATTAAAATTTTAATTTTATTCTAATATTTATTATCATAGTATTTGGAGTTATTTTATTTTTCTAATAACATTGGTCCACCATTTATATTAAAAAGGATTTATTTGAAATAATTAATAATAATTCAAATAATAGTCTTTATTTGTTCCATGAACATAGGAACCATCACAATATGATTTCAATTATGAATTCAAAAATCATTTCAACTCAATGAAGTTGTTTCAACCTGACCTTCAACAAAATTATATTAATATAGATAAATTATTATCCATGAGTAGATCGATCTATTTTTTTTAATTCAGAAAAGATAATTATAACTATAATAATAAAATTATTTAGTTACAATTATTATTTTCGGTTTCATTAAAATTAGTGTGTTTTATTTCAAAAATATAAAACTCAATGATTATAATTTTATTCGAACAAACACTCATTTATTAGATTGTTGCGAGATATTGAAAATAATCAAGGAAACTCAACATAATACATAGTATTATAAATAGAATAAACTCCACCATTAATTGAACGATGATGGTGTAGATAACAAACCTTGGATCAACCACATCATTAAACAGAATGTAATGAAATATAGAAAAAATGATAAGAGTCCAAGAACTATAATGCATGATTATTTTGATGCAACAAATGACCTTGGATCATTGGAATGTCTTCAATGTGTATTTAATATTCTTATTAAGTCCATTTTAAATAGAAATTGAGTTTTAATGTGATTGTTGATGTTTTATAATGATTGGGTATTTTAAGTGTTTAAAATTTTAAATTCATTAAATGTTTTAAAATAAAATTTCATGTTAACTAAAATTAAGTATTAAAATTATTGATATTTCTTATTTATGCCATGGATGATTAAATTTTACATAAGTTGTTTGAAATTTTTCTTTCTATAATATTAAATAATTTCGTAAAATATATAATTTAATAATTTGTTTTGTTTGTCTAAAGTTTATTTTGAGGTCTATAATTTAAAAAAAATTGTGTCATCCACATTTTAGGGGTTACCATTACCATGCATGTGGAAGGTGCTAAAACATTCATGGGATTTGTCAGACCATGTACGAAATAGGTACTTATGAAGGGGGGACCACACATCATGTATGGGGAGGCATGAGTCGGAAGTAGGTCAACTAGGTCATGCACAGGTTCCCTAAAGAGAGTACATATGGGGTGGGACAAGGCCCACAGGAAGGTTCCCATGTATAAGGACCCCTTGGTGTTTGTTGATTTATAAAAATGTGGAGCATTAAGAAAATCCTTATAAGGTATCCCTAAACCCTAATCTATTTCAATGTGGCATATCATTTTTCTATGGTAGGAAATCTCAACCACACTATCTTGACATGCAAGATTCAGGTCATCTGTGTCGCTTCCACACTCGATCCCCTACAACTTATTTTTATCAGCACACTTTTTATAAACACTCCAATATGGTTTCACCAAATCTAGATTATCAGAACATATATACAATCACACAATCATCTTATCCATCTCATCCACACTGATCTAATCCTGGTGCATTATTTTGTAACAGGTGGCTCAACCAACATGTCAATCCTGGTCATCCGATCTGGGCACAATAAAATCTAGGCTAATCTATTACATAGCTGCACATCCCCTTCATTAAAAACTGTTTAGGGTTATTTCTAATCCAGGGATGAGATCATGATTTATATAATCCATCCATTATTTTTTCCTTGTTCTTCCTACTTGATCCACAACAGTCTCAATTACACATTGTATCCTTCAACCCCTCTCCTTCACCATATTCAAGAGATGCCATCATTCCACCCTTGTTATGGCCCCTTTAATTTCATTTCTTTCATTTATTTCCAATTTTAGTGTTCTTTTATACTGAAACCCTATCATTTAAATAGATCACACTACACTACGTCAATTTTATATTTTTGGGTGTCAATCAAAATGTTTCTCGTTACATTTCATTAATTATTTTTTTTGTTATATTTTCTTAATTCAGAATAACAATTAAATACAATTTTTTTAAAAAAAAATCACACATTGAAAACACACCTACTACTTGAAATTTATCTATGTCCAACCTTCTCCATATTAGTTCTAGTTACCCACAACTCACTTCTAATCTAATTGAATAAATGAATTTTAATATTTTCGTTTGATAAATTAAAATTATATACAAATATATATATTTTTATATATCTGTGTAAAATGATGCCTTTCTAATCCATTTTAAATATAATATAGGTCCTATTGATTAAAATGATTTTTTCCTAAAATATTATTATTTCAATGGTACCATTTTTATTATCAAGTAATTATCATTAAACAAATAAGTTCATATTTGAATATACATGTGTATATAAACATATATAGTTCAATATTTTTAGTATTCATATATATATACTTGATAACGATTCTTTTTTCATGAACCATATCTCCAATAACTTATGTATATTTGGGATTATCTTGGTTTTCCATGTTCTTTTTCATAAGGGTGATGTATATACATATATAAACATATATGTGTATATTTTTGTATAAGGTTATTCCAACCAGAAAAAAACCCACCTACATAAAACTATCTACCCTTTTAATGAGATTTCACAAAGTGGGATGTTGATTTAAAATCATGAAATATTTTTTTGTGATTAAAAACCACATACATAGACATATATATATATATATTTATATATATTTGTATATATGTATAAATATATCTTGTATAATTATTCATTCTTGACCATTTAAAATTTATTATTTGCATTTAACAACCTCCAAACCAATGATTTTAGATCCCTATAGGCATATCATTTACTAAAAAATCATGAGATAAATGTTATCATTCTATGTGAAATTTTAAAAAACATATAATGTTATTTGTGAAACTGCATTCTCCCCTCATGGAATGTCATGTATTGTTTGTAATGGTTAATAAATAATTTATAAATGAAATTCCATGCATTTTAGGGGAAACATATATAATTATTTCAGTATTCTGCTTATTTGTTCATTAAAATATAGACATTTATTTAATGTTTGAGATTAATCATTTTATGATATTATATGGAAAAATAAAAGAACATTTCATTGTGATGAGAGACACTTCGAATTTTTTACTGATTATGTACCTAATGAATGAATCAAATGAATTTATTTTCATATTTGATTATAATTAAATTAAATCAATGTGTAATATGAAACATTGATTTGAAGACATATAATTATTTGAAATATGATGAATGAATTTTTCCTCTTATTTTATTGATGAGGCCTACAATTGTATCTAAATACATCAGTATGTTTCATGAGCCAAACTACAGTCTCAGTAAGATGCCTTGAAAAAATCGTTATTTATGGAATCGGCACGAGGCCATGATGATATGGATGAGTTGTCCTATATTATGCATTCCTTCTTTATTAATCAAGTATGTGATCATCCATGTGAATATTAAACTAATAAAATATCTATGTCTAAGTAATATTCATTTATATACAAGTATTAATCTGTTTTTTACATTCAAATGCACATTGTAAAATGTTTTATATTCGTGTAAATACTGTTATATAAAATAATCCATTAAAAATTATTAATAATATACATCCAATCCATAAACACAGGTTAGTAACTTATATTTCATGTTATGGTTTTATTTTATCTATAAGAAGGATATTTTATGTTATTTTATGTGTCATTCTAAACATGTAATATTTAATTTTCATATATTTATTTGTATATGTGTCATTTTAAAGAAATAATGTGTGGAAATTGTATGACTTAACTATTATTTTGTGCAATTTTTTCATGTATGTTCATAGTTTCTAATGATTATTATTAGTAAAACATCAATATGTATAGAAAATTTTCATCCTAACATTATCCTAAAATCTATATCCAAATGTCTCAATAAAATTATTATTACATGTTATAATAATGGTTAATTTCATGATTTAATGAATTTATTTTAAAGGAATGTTTTAAAAATTATTTATTAATTGTTTTGTTTTAGACCCCTTACTAGTCATTTTATACCCCTGCTATGAATTATAAACACTTTGGAAAACATTCTATGTTGGGACACTATAATGGAATAAATATGATGAAAAATCATTTATATGAATTTTATTTTTTGGCGAAATGTATATCTTCTATCAAATTTTCCATATTCCTGATTTGTAATTATCCTAATTTATGTAATGGTTTGTGGGATTTATGAAATTATTATTATAAAAAATATTAATATTACACATCATATTTTAGAACCATATTTGGTAAATTGGGGTCGATGCGTTTAAATTGGTATAAAAGTAATGGTCTAGATAACCTTGAAAATTAGATAAAATTAAAATTTTAATTACATGTTTCTTTTAAAAATGATTTCTTATATTTGTTTTTCAAATGGGAGACAATATTCCACCAACCAATCTATTTCCTCTCCCAAATGAGATTCCAGAAAATATAATGTCAATGTCATTTTCAGATGAATTTGAGCCTTTTAGAAGTCATTGATTATCATGAAAACAATTTTATCAGATATCAAACAATCCTAGTATACATTGATTATTCCAAGGGTTGGGTTTCATTTATTTTTCAATGTTCATTAACAAATAAAATTTTATGAAATGTGAGGAAATTATTCTGAACGGATTTTTAGGTGTTTTACCTTGTGTGAAATATATAAGTGTTAAAAAAACTTAGGAATACACTAATGTGTGTGACCTTGGTAAAAATTATATATTTCATCTCTTAATCATTAGTTTATATTTTAAACTCTATTTCTTTAAAATTTTATAGAACAAGGTGATATAATTGGAATATTGAAAATGATGCATTATGATATCTCAGATCGATTCATCTCCTATTAATTTCAATTGAGATCTAATCATAGAATATGTGAGTTTTACTATAGTTACTTGAGATCTGTTTGGACCAATGAAATTGGATAATTTATAACTATTTTTAAAACAATAAAAATGGATAATCACTAACACTTTTAGTAATGATGATGTTAAAAATTACTTGGTTTTTATTAAATTCATTTAGTTAAAAATAATGAATATGTTTTTGTAGGAGATCATGGAGGATTTTAGATGCTCTTTTTCTGCTGGGTTTGTGTGAGTAAGTGAATTTCATGGGTAAATATCCATTTAGTAGTGAATAATGTAACACAATATATATAATTATAACTATAATGATATTTATTTATATATTATTATTATTATTCTCGTTTTAATGCGAATTGGTGTGTTTTATTTCAGATATAATCAACAGAAAGAGAAACAATTTATTTAAATAATTTGTAATTTATTACATTTTTACAAGAGATTACAAGTACTAAAGAAAAATCATTGTAAGAGATGATATAATATATTGAAGACTAACATGCATAACAAGATGGTAGAAAGGGAATTTCAAATCCCATGGATTGGCCATAACAAATAATGTATTAGATTATGTATTGAAAAAGTGCTAGGAGTCAATAAAATATATAGAACCAATAATATAATTAAACACGTGATTTTTGGTGTTTTTAATATATTCAAGGGGTATTTATATGGTTTATATCATCGTTGTAAATAGTGGTTTAGTTGTAATGTGACTATAGATGTTATATAACTATTTTTTATTTTTATTGATTTATATTTATATTGATTTAAATTTTTAAAAATAACACATTCAATTTAATGAAATTATTATTTAAAATTAATGATAATTTTTATTACAACATATTTTTTAAAATTTAATGTAACCGTTAGTATGTGGTGTTTTTTGTATGTTAAATATTTTTTTTATTGATATAATATAATAATTTATAAAATTTTGACATATATTTATTTTAAATATCAGTATAACAAAATTTTACGATCCCTATGGTAGGGGATAGATCAATCATTCTATGGTAGGGGTCCACCCCACCCAAGTAGGTGTAAACCCATGTACCAAAGAGTGACTCGAGAAGGGGTTTCATGACCCCTGTATATCGAGGAATGAGTCTGACATATATCACAAACCGACTCATTAATGTGGGTATGAATGTGTTTTTCCAAGGGATGTGGAAGGGGTTTAATTTATAAGGTTCCCTTGATGTGGTTGTATCATAGATTTGAGGCGCCACACGAGATCCTAGCCGTTCATGCCAGTCTCACATTTGAATGCCCACCGACTAATTTCATCGACTAGTTTTTTATCATATATTTGATCTGGATTCACAATATCTAGACCACTGGACCTTTATAAAATTATTATGATCATTTTATTTGTATGACCATGCCTTATCTAATCTTCGTCGTCCATTTTTTACACACTTCTCAACCAGCGCATCATTCATAGCCATCTAACATTTTCATGATTAAATATGGCTTTTACATTCCATAGTCACAAATCTAATTCATTTAAAAATCATTACGTACATTTCTAACCCATTATCCATATCATGACGGATCTAATCCATCCATTCATTATAACTTACTCTTCCTCGTTGATCCACACCAGTTTCCATTGCATCATGTAGCCATTTTCCCCTCTTCATCGCCACATTCTTGTGATACCATATTTCCGCCCTTGTTGATTCCCCATTAAATTCAACCCTTTTATTTTATTTCCATATATAGTGTTATTTTAATAGCAAACTGCTATCCTTGACTAAGCACCCCCATCGCTACTTCAATTTTATATTTTTTGGTGTCATTCAACTTGATGCTCGTTAAATTGAGAAACATTTTTTTTCATTGTAGAATTTAGAAAAAAATTTGGAAAACATGATTTTTTTTACAATATTCACTTTACACAATCAAATGCCACCTGAAAATTATTTCTGTCAAGCCTCCTCTCTATCAGTTCCAGAATACCATAACAGGCCTATATTCGAAATAAAATAAGGGATTCAATTTTTTTCATTTCATTTTGTAAAAATATATACACATATATAGTTATTTTTTATTTATTTAAAACCATGTGTTTCTAATCAATGTTACATATATAATAAGTCTTTTTTATATGAATTTCCCATAGATTCCAGTAGTTTCAGGGTTATAATATTTTTTATCATGAAATGATCTTTAAAAAAATAATTACATTATTGTATATACATGAATATATAAACATATTGGGTCCCAGATTTTTAGAATTTATATATATAAACATCACAAGTGTTCTTTGGAATTAAACCTTATTTCCAAAAAAAATATGTATATTCGAGATTATCTTGGGTTTCAATGTATGTTGTTATAAGTGTGACGTATATATATATATATATGAACATGTATGTGTATAAATGGGTATATGTGTGTTCCTTTAAACACATAAACAAACATACATAAAATTATCATACATTTGTTTTGTGAATTAACAAAAGAAGGTTCTTATTTTAAAATCATGAACGATAATTAAGATTAAAAACAATATAAAAAAAATACATATATGGGTATAATGTTTTATTTATATATATATATATGCATTTATTTATAGAAAACACATGTATAGTTATTAATTAATTTTTTTTTCAAATTTATATTTTCCATTTCAAAACCAACAAACCAATGATTATAGATCCCTATAGGAAATTCATTAACCCAACTTTCAGGATATTAATCTTATAATATTATTTCTATCAATTTAACAAGTTATAATTTCATGTGAAAAATTGTGTTCTCCCATTATGGTATGTCATGAATAATTAGTTGTGGTCAACAAATAATTTATAAATGACATTCCATGCATTTTGGAGGGCATGCTTGTACATATTACATTATACATCATAATTTTCATTACGAATAATGTCATTTTTATAAGTGTGAGATTAATCTTTTGGGAAATTATATTGAATAAGAACATAACTGTTTAAAGTGGTGAGAGACACTTGGGATTGTTTAATTATTATGTACCTCCAAAATTTTTCAATTGAATGTATTTACATCAATGACTAATAATCAAATTGATCAATGTGTTATGGTTTTATTTTATTTTATGAAATATTTTTTTAGACATGTGAGGAAATCATTAGAATTAATATTTTTTATATGAAGTGTGATATATCATCTCAATGCATCGGTAAGTCTCATGAGACAGACAACAGTCATTGTAAGAGGCCTTGAAAAACAATTCTTAGATATGATCTTGGCATGAGGGCTTAATGATATGATTATGATACACCACATTATGAATTCCCTCATTATAAATCTAGTATTTGAATTTACATGTGATTACTCGATTAGTAAAATATACATAGTTAATGATCATTATCTTTTGAACATGGATTAATTAGTTTTATAATTTAAAATTCACATGGTGTAATTCTTATTATTTTACTATATATTTCTATAGATAATCATATATATAAAAGGATTAACAATTTACTTGAAATCTATAATGAAGGTTTATGAACATATCAATAATTTCATGGTTTTTTTCCATGTAAAAATGATGATAGATGTCACATTATGTTCAAATATAAACAACTATAATTTCATGTGTCGATTTATATATTAACCACTATCATGTTATATATGATTATTTGTGGCCATTATCAGACATAAATTCTATTTCATTAATTTTTGTTCATGTATGTTCATATTTTAAAATGAATTTTATTTGTAACTCTTAATAAAGTTTTGAAAATATTGAACATTGGAATATCTTAAATTTTATTTTAGAATCTATTAGGAAGATGATGATTACATGTTATAAGAAATGATAATTTCATGATTTAAAGAATTTTTTTAAAGTAAGGTTTTAAAATAAAATTTATAATTATTTTGATTTAAACACCATACTAGGTATTGTATGCTCACCCTACAAATTATAAACCATTTAATTTGTTTAGAAAACATTCTGCATTAAAACATTATTGTGGAAGAAAGTCACTGAAGAATTATTGTCTTAAATTTTCATTTTATTATAAAATGAATTTCGTGAATCTAATTTTCTAGAACCTAGATCAGTAATGATCCACTTTCATTTAATGTTTTATTTAATTTACACGTTTCATTTTATAAAAAAATTTAAAATACACATCATATTTTTTCATCTACTCCAGGAAACTGGGGTAAGGTCGTTAAAATATCCCTTTTCACATTTTATGATATTTCCATAAAAATTATTATTTATATTCATTTATTATCGGTTAATATCACATATCTTCCACCATATTGAGAATGTATCAATATATTCAATGAAAAGATTAAAAGTTTAATGTCATTATCATTGGTTTCATTATTCTTCTCATTAGTTAAAAATTCGGTTGATTCTTATGCAACATCTTTACCATTTTGAATGAGGTCACAAACACATTTCTTATTCAGTACCTCATTCTATGTCAATGATTCATCAGTTCATGAAGGTTAATTAAAAATTGGATCATTGAGAAATATCTAATTATTTCATTAAAAGAATTATCCTCATTTTCTTATCATAAAAACATAAACCCATTATGTGTATTATGTATTTACATATTATGAACTGAATAAAATTTTTGATCAAAGGGCATAAAGTCACCAGAAAACCATTTGAAACAATGTATATTATATATGATTGTTGATTTCAGTCATTTTTTTATTTTCATTGTCTTCGTAGTATCAACTTTTATTCCCCCCATGGGGGAAATATGGTTTTGAAAAAAAACTCCAATAATCTAGAAGTCAATCATTTGAAATTTCCCATATATATTATTTATTATAAGATTCATAAATATTAAATTTATATAATTCTCATTGTCCTCACTATTTTTAGCATAATTCATGTTTTTATTAATGAAAGTCATATAAAAATAAAAATAAATTTTATGACCACCCTAGTAAAAATGGTGTTTTAGAAAATTCCAATGGAATTACTATTATATCATAATTCACATACCTCATTAAATAATATTTCTTCAATATTTATTCTTTTTTAATAAAATGGATTATTTTAAAAATCATATTTACTCATTGAATATTATTGGGATCTGTGAAGATGAACTAATAAGTAATCAATTTTAGGATGAGTAAATATTTTCTATATCATAATCAATTTTATTTTCCAATAATAATGGTATAGCCTCATGGAAACATATTTCTTCTAATGAAGAGGACATGGGTCAACATGGTGAGGCTCTATGGTTAATAAATAACATATGATTCAACTATTATAGTTTTTCATCATCTATTAAAATTACTCAATGTCGAATATAAATAAAGTAATTTAAATTGGTCTTTATTCAGTGGATGAATCAATGGACATGTCAATGACATAAAATGGTGTATGTACATGTAATTACCTTGGAAATATATCAATTTATTATTTTATAATAACAACATAATTACTTTAAAAATAATATTTTTGATCTCTAAATTTTGTTTGTCATTCTACAGGAATCATTTTCAATTTATTCTCCTAGGGTTGATCTATAAATTCCCCATATTAAGATATATCTTATATATTGATAATTAATTATTCATATACATCATTAATTATAATTCCATCTTCCTAAAAAGTAATTTTGTGTAAAAATTTTAATACCTATCCATACTAATTATTATGTCAAATTCAACCATATGTAAGATAAAAAGGTCATCATATAATGTATATTTTGTGTCATAAATGGGGAATTTCGGAGATATTTATATTATAGTGATAAATCCATGATGATATTTGACTAACAACATTATTAATTCAATATATTAAATATTTTTTTAACCTAGGTCATTCATTAACACCATCAGTTTAATTTATTTATAATCGGTTGTAATTAACATGTGAAATTTCCTATGAATATACCTGGACCATGTCAAATTAGTTGAACAATATGATTAGTTGTAATTCACAATGTGATGATCAGTTCAATCATAATGCAATAATATCACGACCAGTCCCTCAGTGCCCGCATTGTGACTACCCCTATCTCGCCTTCCATAGGATAGGGGCTGGTGACTAGCACCAAAAGCGTAATTCCATAATACTGGGAAGTCATTGCCTTTATAAATAATAAACACTCACAACCAGAGTACAATTGGAAGCAAACAGAAAGTAAAAACTGTGTAACAAGAATTCTAAAAGTAAAGGGCCCGGAAATAAAACACCAACAAAAAAGTACAAGGAATGGACAAACGATTACAACTAAAAGACAAATCGGTTGAAGGTGTCTAGCAGCTCTAGGATCGTCCACCATGGATACTACCTGAAGGGTAGGTACATATAGCCTCCTCAGTTCTCCATGTTTGTCTGTCTCCTCCAGGTACTGACTCATCAGGAGGTCCACCTCCGGGTACTGTCCTGTCCTGGCGCTCTCAACCTCCGTTAGCATTGGCTGTCATCTACATCCAACACATCGAGGTACAGGCATATCCTGTGCGGGGTTGAGTATAACAATACTCACTAGGGACCCCGAGACACTCAAGGTCTCACAAAATACAATAAAGATCAACCACAAAGTATGATTTCAAATAATAACAATTACTTAAGTATATGACCATACAAATAACTAAGTTATCAAGTAACCCATATCAATCATGGGGAAAAAACAAAGATAATTGACTCACCTCAAACTAGGATTTTTATTATGGAAACCACGGCTACAGGAAAACTCCTCCTATATTGAGTACAGAGGCCCTGTCAAGAATCTGAGGCGCTACTCACTATCCTTAGACTGTTGAGGTGCTCCTCCTGTCGTGTACCGCAGGTCTTCTACCAAACTGGGCGCTCCTCCACTACGGGTTTGTCGCCAAACCAGGATCTTCCCCTAATAGCTATCAAAATTACTCCTCTTATTGAGTATCGCGGTTCTTCTACCAAACCAGGTGCTCTGTCCGCCATGGGTCTATAGCCAAACCGGGTGCTCCATCCACTATTGTAGTCCAATCAATCCGAGTCGAATCGGTCAAGCAGTCATTAGGTTTACAACTACTAGGTCTCCACATTCTGTCTGCTTGTCTCTGGGAGGATCTGCTCCATGAGCTATAGGTCGATACCCCATGAGTTATGGAATCATTGGTGTATATATCTCAACTGACCGTCACGTCAAAGGGGTCTCAATGCAACAGAAGACGCTTCGATCGGACGCCCGGTCTATTCGTTATTAGCATTTTTGTCCCAGGGGATTGGTTGGATTCTTGTACGAACCAACCTGACCGTGACTTAACTATTGGAAAGCACTAGTGGGGTATACTAAATGTGAAAAAATTGCTTCATGAATACAGGTGTCGCTGACGGTTCGTCAAACGGACATCCTGTGCCAAAGATATGGCCCAAGATGTAAAGGGTCAGTAATGGGCCAGGGTCCGATCTGACCCAGTCTGGGTCGACCCGATCAGACTCACAGGGTCTGACTCGGTCCGTTGGCCTTAGCCTAGCCGATCGTGTGGGCGGTTCGACCCAATTGTCTCCACATAGGTCGCTCGGTAACTTGGCCCGATAGACTGGGCTGGTTCAGCCAGCGACGTTGCGGGGTCGTCGCGGGTCGGCTCAGCAGGCCGGCTGCCAGGAGGCCAGCGGGGAGGTCGTGCGGGGTGCGTGTGGGCCGGCTGGTCACCGATAGGCCATGGGGGAACCAGGCTGGGAGTTGGTGCACCAGGAAGAGCGCGTGGGTGAGGATCAAGGAGTTGGGATGTAGACAGGGTGTCGGGGCACCGGTCAAGCAACGACAGGGGTTCCAGGCAGCGCGCGGGGTCTCCGGGCAGCGTCGTGGGATGACGGGTAGTGCGCAAAGGGGCCAGACAGTAGCTTGGGGGCATGGGTCAGGGGTGCGGGGTGCCGAGCTATGGCGCGGGGCGCCGGGCAACGGTGTGGGGAGGGGTGCGGGACACCAAGAGCATGCATGCAGGGGCGCAGGGTGTCGGGCCTACGGCACGGGGAGCGGCGGCATGCGGGCATGTGATGCGAGGCATGGCGACACACATGCAGGAAGGTAGCACGGTAGTGGGCGGGGGTTGAGGGCGGCTCAGTCATCGTTCGTCATCCTCATCACCATCACCTTAGTTCCATGTCGTCATAGAATCATCAAAAAAAGAACAATGGATGGGTCGGGCCATGTTGGTTTGTCCTGCACCCTATGTGTATAGAGTTATAGAATTCATTTCAAATGAACGAAGCTCAACAATTAAAAAACCTCACTTTGTATCAATCTTCATTCGATGATGAGAAGAAGAAAAAAGAAGCATCATCATGCTACAACCCCTACCTCATTTGAGTTCGTAGACGAAGTCGTGTGGAAAAGGCAGGCATCGATTCATCATTCGCCATGTTCATCATGTTCTCCCAACTTATGCTTGTTTGTTGGAAAGCATCCGGAGTAGAAGACCGAGGAAGAAGCATCACAGCGTTCATCGAGTTCATCGATGGGAAGAAGAAGCATTCTTCATTGGAGAGATATTTCTCCAAGTTCATCCAAGCTCCACCAAGAAGAAAGTGCCAACCCAAAATAAAATAATAGATTAACTATTATTTGAATTGTTTGACATGAATTCCAAAGAATTTTAATTAAAAGAATTAATAGTGGAGAGTTTTCAAAATAAATGGAGAGAGGGAAGGTTAGGAGCGTCCATAATTAATTTGTAGTTCCTTGGTGTTGAGGGGGTTACAGTAGTTAAGAAACTCAGGTGGGCCCCACCTAAATAAAATCCTCCCAAAGGAGGTTATGTGCGGGTGTGACCCACCACCAACCTCCCCTTGGAGATTTTAACCACCTCAACTAAAAATAACCCCCAAACTTATTTTTGATTTAACATTATTAAATGTCCCCAAAAACTAACTTCCACTCTCGATAAAACACAACTACGGTGAAGGTCCCACTAAGCAATCACTGACGCTGTGAGTTCAGCAGTGCCCTTGGATTTAAAATCCGATCATCGGCTCAAATGTTTTTTCGAACATATGTTTTCTGAATGTACTCAAAATAATGATCGAAAAATTATTATCAGTCACCCTCGACTCACGCCGTTTGAGGTTAGAATCTGTCTAGGTGAAACACGCCTCAATGAACCTAATAGTACACTCATATTTTTAATCTGACTCATTGTATAGATGTTTTGAAATTTAAAATAAAATAATTTTCACTTAATTATTTTATTCGTGGCCAAAAACTATCTTTTTCTGGTGGCCCACGCCTGCCAATGTTATTATCTTCTTAAATAATGTATGACAAAATTATTCGTGAAATTTCATGCGTCTATAGAAATAATTTCATAATTTTTATCACTTATTTAATAAATTATAGAACCAAATTCACCTGCTATATTCAGAAACTACAGTATTTATCGTAAAAAAACAAATCTCTTATATAAGAAAATATTATGGTGTCCTTTTATAATTATCATTAATATCTATCGTTTTGTTATTTTGGTAATATATGTTTTTCAATATCATGTTATTAATTATTTTGATAAAAATTATCTAAAACCAACATTAATAACATTATCCGTAATATCCCCGATCCAAAGTTTCACTATTTCATTGTCGTAATATATAATTGATGAAGTATCAAAGGATTTAATAGTTCAGTTCCCATGGTAAACTAGAAAAAAACATGAGTCCCACATTATATTTTAAAACACATATTACAAAATAATTTTCTTTTTCTGAGTATATATATTTTCTTTAATTATATCATTTCAAAATATTCTTAGTATAAATCAAGGATTAATTTGAATGGATATGAAATATGGTTTTGATTAAATTCATAGAATGGTTTATGTATAGCAGAATATAAAATGAATCAGTATTTATTATCCACATGGAATAAAAATTAACTAAAAGTGTATTCCATTTATATATCCGGAATATCTTGATAAATTAAGGAATATTTAAAATGGAATTGTAAATAACATAAAACACTGGTCGTATAGTAAATATATTGAAAATAAAATACATCCATAGAGGAAATATATAAATTTAGGAGCAACCAACTTCTATAGGTAAAAATTATTCCCCACACATAAAATGATTTATTTTAGTAGTATATCCTTTTTCATTTAAAAAAAATTCTTCAATTAGACAGGATATTAATTTTCCAATATTTCAAAATTTAAAGAAATAATTTTCAAAATAGAGTATGAAATAATGATATACAGATTATGAAATAATCATACACATCATACAAGAATATGAATATTTATGTGAAATGAAATATCAAATGAAAATATAAACTATGAATTTAATTGTTTAAGGGTAAAGTAAATATTTTGTAAAGGGAGTGTGATTTTACAATAATATTTTTTAAATGGAAATATTGAATTCAATTCCACTAGGATGAGAATAAATTAAATTATTACCTAAAATTACATGAATTAATATTGATTTATGATATTTCTGATCAATGGGGAATTATATATACAATTTAAAAATAATTAGGTGTAAAACTTTCAAATATTATTGAATGAAGGAAAATATATATGAGGTAAAATAAATCATACTTGATTTTTATTTAGAATTATTTAAAAACCATTATATTGGATTTAAACATGTTAGTAAATTACTAACAATTATTATATTATTTAAAATATCATAAATGATCTTTTTATATATTCTTATCAATCATTAATTAATAATTTAATATACATTTTAATTATAGAATAATAATATTTCATATCTACTAAGATATGTGGGTTTTATTTTGGTTTTACATTAATATAGACGCTATGTATGATAGTATACACTACACACAAAATGGGTTTCTCCAAAATTTACATTTTACATGAGACTATGTTATCCCATAAAATAATATATAATTTATAATATTATTTTAATTGGTAGTTATCTCCAATATTATGTATTAGAATGAATTAATATAACTGATTATGTTATGTTTATTAATCTTTTTCAAATTCATCCAATAACATTTTGACGCTTCAAATGAGAATAAATCCATTTTGATATATAAAATACTCTAACAATTTTTAATGATAGATGTATCACCATTTGATTGTGAACCATTATAAGTATATATTTTTATACTTTAGTATGTTACGTTTGAGGAAATAATATTCTTATTTGGATGTGGTACATCAAAATTTACTTATGTTGAATTTTTGGGAATTTTCTAAAAAGTTTTAGTTTTTAATTAATTTTTAAAAATTCAACATTCTAGTAATAAAACATAATTTTATTTTAAATATTTAATATAAATTAAAAGGATATTTTCTGTTAATAATAGAAAAATATTACATGAATTTATCCAATTTATGATATTTAACGAAATTGTTTATTAAAATTTGAAATGAAAATTTATTGAAATGTTAAGGTCACATTTACCGGGCTTCTACCCACATTTGTGGTATTTGAATTACAAATAATTTTTCTGCATGATGGTATTAAATTTTGAAAAATATAAATACATATTTATAATCAGTCTGAAATGTTAGGTAGAGTGGTACCAATATACATTTTGGTTGAAAGTAACATTAGTATTTTATTTACCACTATAAAAA
Organism: Viscum album; assembly: GCA_963277665.1. Classification (NCBI taxonomy): domain Eukaryota; kingdom Viridiplantae; phylum Streptophyta; class Magnoliopsida; order Santalales; family Viscaceae; genus Viscum; species Viscum album. The sequence continues at coordinate 1,321,039,187 of OY728152.1, read as the reverse complement.
AGAAAATATTGTAATTAAGGGTAAAATTAAAATTATAATACTATAAAACATATCCTATGACATATAGAAATAATAATGTAGAGGTTATTATCGAACATCCAGATACTTGGGATGAAATTGAAACCATTTAATGGCACATTGGTCTTATTATGACATTTATCACTTTTAATTTAATGTTAGGGAAAATATATCATAAATATTAAAATTCTTAAAAATAAAATTTACTATGGTGTTATATAATTAATATATTCAACTATAATTAATAATTAGAATATAAAAATAATTTTACTACATCATGGTAATTTAGTTAATTTTTTTATGAAATATATAATCTAATTTATCTTTGACACAATGATGAAACATCAATCTATTTATAAAAGAAGAAATATTATAAATGATATTAGTAATATGAAACTAAATATAATATTAAATATTTGATTTAATACCCCAATTCTATGGAATACTATAACAATTAAGGATTTAGTTAATATAGTTTTCTAAAATGAAAATTGTTTTTATGATATTATAAAAATGACTTTTAATGATTAATTTCAAAATTGACAGAATTCAAATTTCAAAATATTAAATAGTTAATTAAATGATAAAAACGATTAAAAAATACTATTAGGTCAAAAATATTATATATGTCTAAAAATCAATTAATGGCTCATTCATTGGAATTTTTCATAAGATGTTAATTATTCTCTCCCTCAAATAATAAATTACTAAGTAAAATGTATGAATCATTAGGGGTTGAAATGAAAAAATAAGGATTACAAAATATTCATAACATATTTAAATTTAATGGGATTATTGGGATTCGATTCAAAATCATTATATATTATATATAAATTAGTTTAGGACCATTAAAAATAGAAAATGACTTTATATTAATTCAATTATCAAAATAATTCCAAGAGAGAACCTCCCATATCCTATAAATTAGCACTCGTTCCACTCAATTACTAACACTTAAAACCATTTTTGTCCATATATTTCAATTACACTTTTTAGAATCCCTACTGACCATATTCAATCAATTTTTTTGGAATAACACCCTCCTTATAATTGACTAACTATTATTTTAATGGTTTTACATTCACTCAAAAGAATTTTAATGAAAAGAATTAATTCATAGAATTAATTGTGGAGAGTTGGAAAAATAAATTGATAGAGGGAAGGTGAGGAGGCTCCCTAATTAATTGGGAGATCCATGGGATGAAGGGGGTTAGAGAAGTTATGGAATTAGGGTGGGACCCGGATAAATAAAATCCTCCCAAGGGAGGTTTTGTGTGGGTGGTACCCCACCACTAACCTCCCGTTGGAGATTTTGACCACCTCAAATAAAAATATGCCAAAAACATATTTTTATTTAACATTATTAAAGAACCCCAAAAACTGACATACACTCTTGATAAAACGGAACTATGGTGAAGGTCTCACTAAGAAATCCATGACACTGCGAGTACAACGGTGACCTTGAATTTCAATTCTGAGCATCAGCTCAAAAGTTATAAATTCTCGAATGTACGTTTACTGAACATACTAGATAAAAAGTTCATAAAATTTTTATCAGTCACACTCGACTTGTGCTGGTCAAGGTTAGGCTCTGCCTAGGTGAACCACACCCCAACGAACCCAACCATAATCTCTTATTTTAAATCCAACTCACCATTTAGACGTTATGAATTTTACAATAAAATAATTTTCACTTAATTATTTTATTCGTGGCCAAAAACTAACTTTTTCTGGTGGCCCGTGCTGATCAATGTTTGTATCTTCTTAAATAAAGAATTCCCTCACAAGTTTAGTGGTGGTCTCTGTTTTTTAATCCAATCTATCATTTTTGAGTTATAAGAATTTGAAAAATAAAGTAATTTATTTAATTATTTTATTTAAGATTAAGCCATTTTTCGGATTTCTCACAGGAAGCCCGTGCCGACTAAAATTAAGTCTCGCCTATGGTAAACATTCCATCCTGAGTGCAGCGGTTCCCTTGGATTTCTGATCTGAGTAACTATTCAAGAGTTATTCCACTTTTTTAGGAAAGAGCACACGCGGGCTCATTTAATCTTAACAAAACATCGATTGATCATTCTGGGCACTCTGGGCCTTGTAATCAGGAACCATCTGAAAATACGGACTTGTAAAATTCCAAATAATTTATGAAAAAAAAAATTCATGAAATTTCCGGGACTTTACATTACCCCTACCTCATGGCATTATATCCCCGTAAAGCTACACCACACACTAGTGAAACAAAAGGGGTACTGAGCACGCATCTGAACCTCTCGCTCCTATGTTCTCTCCTGGGGTAATGTTAAACGTTTTCTCCACAAACCGTGGGTGAGACTAGACAATTTTATGAACTTGACTTCACCCATCTTCACCAATGTTCAAGAATAGCTTCTACAATTTCTCCTTTGCCAAAAAAAATCTGGTCTCATCCCCTGGATGAACCAAGTCCTTTTCCTAATACAGTTAATCCTAAAATGAATGATACTAATTCATGCCATGTATGACGTCTCAATGCCTTGACTCTACTACCAATAGATCCAACTTTAACTCTTACTTCCAAGGGTTGAGTCACACTGTTGGCATCATTTTGTGGTCACCTAGTCTCCACCACTAGAAATATTGAAAGTGATCGTCAATTCAAAAGTTTTACCCAGAACCTCTTAGTATTTACCACAAAAAAAGGGTAGGGAAGAAAACATCACAAGAAAAAGTGTCTTTTATTACTGTAGCTCAATGTACAATGACACAATGAAACCAAAAACAACAACATCAACAAAGCTAGAAGAATCATGAATAAAGGCCTCTATGCCTTGAACTAGTCCCACTGCTATCTACCTTCTTACAGAGCTCCATGGTCGTATGGTTCAGCTGCTTGAAGCTGTGCTCCCCCCTGTCCACCCATTCTCTGAGGTCAGGGTGGACCTCCTGTTGGGGGTGGTAGCAACACCTCTAAGCGTCGTCCACCAACAACTGCATGGTCAGCTCCCCTGCCACGTCCGCCTTCGCCCTTCCGGCCTTCTCGATCAAACCTCTACCTCTGCCTGGGAGGTCCTTCATCTATCTAATGTTCATCTGTATGGCTGGTCGAACAGTATCATTCCATGTGACCAATCCCACCTTAGGAGTAACATTGTCTGCTCTTGGTATTCCTGGCTCTATCTCCACTCTAGGTGCCCCACACAACCGATCCCGAGCTGTGCGGTCTATCACCTATAGGTATGGTCCTCTTGGACCTCTGCATCATTTTGCTACTACCAGTTACAGAAGACTCCACTGCATGTCAGCTAATGGTGTATCTCACTACAGGAGACTTCTCAGAAAAGAACCTCTCCACTATGAGGGCTCTCTACAACACCCCCATCTGCATCGGGATGCTATGGGAGACAAATGAAGCTCTAATCTCGCGCATGAGTCCCTTCTCAAAGGTCTGAGCCCTGAAGAATGTGTCCCATGCCATATTAGTGGTGTATCACGAGGGGTCGGTGATCCTCGCTGTGTAGTGCGCCACAGTCATGCAACCCCGCTGTAGATGGAATAACTCATGTATAGGCACCGCTCAAAGGGTGGTTTGTACATACTACACCCGGAATAGGCTCTCGAAGTCTACCCATATAATTGAGGCCTCGTCATGCATTTAGATCATTATGATCCACCATCTACCTACTGCTTCCTAAAGGAGGATGGCAGTAAGGTTCACCATAAAGTCACCATGTGTCCCTACCGGACTGAAGACTCTCACAACATCCTCTAGTCAATCCTTAGCCGCCTAAGAGACCATCTCGCCTCGGAATCTGGGTGGCCTCTGGTACTAGAACTCATGAAACGCGCTCAAGCGGAATGCATCGTCTACTATTGGGGCTGGTGGCATTGGTGGCCCTATGGGAAGTATTACCGTTGGTCCCTCCTCTGGTTCCTCAACTGGAATGGGGCCATGTACTGAGGCCTCGTCACCTGGGAAGTAGTCAGTATGTACAACTCTTGAGCCTCTAGTTGGGCGTCTATAGGGAGGCATCCTAAAAGAAACTGATGTGACATGGTCAAAAGACTATACCTAGTAAGCTGACTTGGTTTGAGATGACTTAAGGAAAACATTTGAAAAAAAAACACACAATTAGTGTTTTCGTGCACTGAGTTGGAAATCAGAAGTCAGGGTTCTGGTGTATGGATACGTCGGCCACCCGCACCAACACTAGACTCCATGAACGTAAAACCACCCTTAGTACACTTAACACTATTGATTCATAGAACAGAAATATCAAAGTCATATGTTATACGGTAGAACCGACTCCTCTGATACCAATTTGTCATGACCCGTACCCCAGGGCATGCATCATGACTACCCCATCCCTGCCTTCCATAGGCGTGGGGCTGGCGACTAGCACCAAAGGTGTAATTCCCTAAAACTGGGAAGGTGTTGCCTTTATAAATGATAAACACACACAACCAGAGTACATGAAAATGAAAACAGTAAGTACAAACTGTGTGACAAGCATGCTAAAAGTAATGGGGCCGGAAATACAAGACCAACATTAAAGTACAAGGAAAGGAGAAATGAGTACAACTAAAAGTCAAATAGCCAGAAGGTTTCTAGTAGCTCAAGGATCATCAACCATGGATCCTACCAGAAAGGTAGGTACAGATAGCCTCCTCAGTGCTATACGTCCGTCTATCTCCTTCGAGTAACGACTCGTCGTGAGGTCCACCTCTGGGTACCGTCTAGTACTAGTGCTCTTGGACTCCATCTGTAACACCCCGACCCCAGTTACCCAGAGTCGGTGCATTATTACATAACATTGGCTTGATCACAAGAAATATCATGTCTTGAAAGAACGATTAGTTTAGTAGCCTTGAAAAAACATGATACATTCATAATGTTTACATTACATCATAAAATGAAAAACTTACACAACATCTTGTCTTCACACTAATATCCCCTTATAATATCCTTTCTGGTCATTCATAAAATACTTCTTCACATCCTGTGAAAAATAAAATATATAAATGGGTGATCCCAAATGCCCAGTAAAGATAACAATATAGCATAATATTTCATACATAAGCATAAAAATTTAAGGAAATGTATAACTAAAACAAAATCCTTTTAAAACATGAACTTCAAAATAATATGTTACAAATAAAATGAAATAATTCCATATAATTATTCACATAAATATTATACTAGTAGAATAATTACATGAAATATCAATAACCATTTTCATAATGATGGAATGCATAATGCCAGACTATCATAACCACATATCCAAGACCTTGTGCCAAGACTAAAAATAAGAGTTTCTCACGGTCTTCTACCAAGAAACTTGTTTGTCTCATGAGACCTACCAATGCATCGATGAGCTATAGCGGTCACCTCCCGTCACTTATTAAGTCCAATGCTTTCCTCATATGAACAGGTTTACATATAACATAATCATTTGCATTAAAACTAGCATACGAAATGTCAATACTTTTTCCATAAACCATGAATAGTATATAAATAACACATCCACAGTCAAACATATCACAAAACCTTCAATAAAATATAGATGTTTTGTATCATAATAAATCAAATTCAAATAAGCTGAAAATCCATCAAAGGATGTTGACATAGATGAAATCAAAACTGTTTGAGAGAAATATATCTTTTTATTGAAATCATTTAAAAGTCACATAATTATAAAATAAAACATTTACATAGAAAATATTATTATAAGCTTCTAAGGACGGCTTATAAGATTTTAAAATGGCGTAAAATAACCACACCCACCATATAGGTTAAAAAACATTCTTACCTTAATTTTTTTTCGAAAAGGTTAAAAATGACCTTGTTTGGAATACGGTGGAAGGATTCTATTCAAACCATTTTATAAATGTCAAAGAAGGGTATAAATGAATTTAACCCATTGTCTAGTAAATATTAAAAAAAATTTGGAATACATTTTTATGAAACTTGGATGTGGATGATAAAGAGGTCCCATTCGATAATCATGTATAAACAACCTCAGATAATGAAGAGATTGTGAAATAACCCTTAGCTTTTACTTTTCCTTGGTTGGGGTAGGCTAACATCCTTTATAATGTTGAAATAATTGTGATTAAATTATAAAAGAATCATATACATTAATATGATATCATATATGATCTTTTAACATTTCCTTTTTAATAATATCTTTGAATTATCGTCGTACAGGTGTTAACTTCCTCGTTTTATTTTATATGTTTTGTTACATATCCACGTTTGTTATGGATAGGTTGTATCTTATTCATATCCAGAATGATATCATGTCCCTAAAAATTATTTTTAAATCATAAAATGAGAATTATACTTGAATGGATACGATGGATAATGAATCTCATCGCGTTCATGGAGATGGTAGTCCGTACGTACGCACGAGCAACAATATCATTTTTTTATATTAAAATAATATATGATTGGATGGTATATATTATATACAGAATACTTATAATGTTATATTTATTATTTAAATGAATTAAACATCATTATTATACCAATCCAATAATAATAATATATTGAAAATCAATTAGAACACGATATGGTGACAGTAAGCTGAACGTACGCATGTATGGTGACAATGTCATTCAAAGCATAGATAGAATACTGAATATGGTTGTACCATATTTATAATAACATCACAATATATAGAATATAATAGAGTTATTATTTTAGAATGGAAATAACAATAAAAGGGGAATTTGATGAAGAAAGTAACTTGAAAGAGGGTGATGAAAACATTACCTCCTCTTCGGGTTCTTCAATTTTATTTGATCAAAAGGGCTCCATAGGATGGCATTCTGATCAAACTAATTCCTCTAGGATTAAGTGAGGGAATTTGGGATTGTATTTGGGCAGGGGTTGGAAGAGAAAAAAGGCATTGAATGTGTGATTTAGTGATAATGGTGAGTACCCTTTTATAAGAGGTGTGAGGGGCACCTCTGGAAAAGTTAGAAATATTATTTTATAATAAATTCATATTCAATTTCTAATTTCTCCAAAGTGTATTATATAATGGTTAAGGTGGTAATGGGTCTAAAACCACTCATCAAATATAATTTAGATAGGTTTGGTACATTATATTAACCTTATCATTTAGTTTTAACTCTTAGATAATTAGTTTGACACTTACCGTGTCACAATGTATTTTTATATTATATAGTTAATAAACATAGTATATACCTCCAAGAGACCCCCAAGTGGTCTATCAATGATACACCTATCATGATATAAGTCTCTTGGACGAACCTTATATTTTTAGGAATTGAATATAAATTAATAATATAATATTTGTTTTAAAACTTCTTTTATGTTAATTTTGACAATATTGGGTATTTTGTATTTGATTAATTTATAACAGCATTATTACATCGAACTAAATTTATATAACCAACATAAATTTGTCATATTAACATAGAAAATTAGTGTAATTCATAAAAAGTCTCAAATTACATTCATTTTTATATTTATAATATCAATTATTTTAATATTTCATTAATTAGGTAATTACACTATCACCATTGTGTCATAAATAATTAAATTATTTAATGTCTAAAAATTATATATAAAATAAAATTATGTATTAAATCCTTCTATCTTTCAAATGAATATTTACTATTTAATTTATCTTATGCATAACCCTATATTAAAAATGTTTTAGTATATAAACATTGATTTTAACTTTTTTAACTCTTCTTTGAATTAAATAATAATAAATGTCCTAATCTAATCCAAGTGGACCTAAATGATAATATTTTGAAACTAAAGTTTATTTTGGTAGAGATACACTTGTCCAATAGAATTAGGACATGTGTTAGGGTAATATTAATGCCATTTTTACCCTTAATTAACATATTTACTTTTACTTGTGGTAAATAAAAGTAAAAAGTTACTATTTACAAAAAATTATTTTCATCTCATTGAACCGAATTTTACTCCTTGATATTAACTTTGTCTCTCATATTTTATAAATTAAACTCACAGAAGCGATAAAATTATGTTTTATGTGAATTTCCAAATTCTCCTAGGAGGTGGGTAAAAGACGGTGAAAAGTTCAATAAAAGTTTTATATATCTAAAATTATTCTAAACTCACATCAACGAATTACATTGAATTTATATAGGTATTATGTATCTGTTTTGAACTTAATTAAATTTAAATAAAATAAATATTTTTTTAAAAAAAATCGGTTTTAAACTATAACTTAGTGTTTTTTCACTATTCATCAAAAATTAAAATTTTTCAGAAAAATACCAAAATTACACCCTATTCTAATTTTGATATTCCGAATCCAAAAATAAAGTCCATTTTGAAAGATAAAATTTATAAAATTTCAAAATGTGGGTATTACTATTCATAACGGCTAGTTTGATTGGTTTTGGTGTGTGTTAGAACTCGATGTTGCGTATAACACATGCTACTTTATTATTCAAAGGAAAGCGTACTGTGGAAGTATGGGGGGTTACATTCTACCCTACTTCAAATAATTTTTTCCTAGAAATTTCTAGAATAATACCGCATGAAAATACTCGAGTGGTTCTTCATCATAAGTTACTCAGGTTCCCACGTTACCTCTTCCATCTTATGATTTCTCCACAAAACGTATACCTTACGAGTCGTCTGGTTTCTCAGTACTTGTTCTCTCCTATCAAGAATCCTGATGGGATCTTCACAATAAGACAGATCAGGTTCCAATTCTAATTCATCATAGGTGAGTACATGTGTTGGGTCAGGCATGTATTTCCTCAACAGTGATATGTGGAACACATCGTGAACTTCGGAGAGACTTGGCGGCATTGCCAAACCGTACAGTACAACCCCAATTAGTTCTAGAATTTTGAATGGTCCAATGTACCAAGGACACAATTTACCGTTCTTACCGAAATGTATAATTCCTTTCCATGTAGATACCTTCAAAAAAACATGATCTCCTACCTGAAATTCCAAATCCTTCCTTCGGTTATCGACATAGCTCTTCTGCCTATATTGAGCTCCTTTGATGTGGTTTTGGATTACCTTTACCTTTTCCATTGTTTCCTCCACTAGTTCTGGGCCTACATGTTTTTGTTCACCAACGTCATCCCAACAGGTTAGTGCGCAACATCTCTTTCCGTATAATTCTTCATATGGTGCCATCTGAATACTCGAATAGATGATATTGTTATAGGAAAATTATACCAGAAGTATATATTGACCCCACATACCATGAAAGTCATGAGAGCATGATATGAACATGTCTTCTAAGGTTTGATTAGTCTGTTCTAATTTTCCATCTGTTTGAGGGTGGTAGGAAGTGCTCTATTGAAGTTCATTATCAAGGGATTTCTGAAGACTCGTCAAGAATCTTGAAGTAAAACGGGGATCATGATAAGAAACAATTGATAGTGGTACTCCATGATGTCTCACAACATCATTAATATATAGTATTTCTAGACATTCCAGTGGTAGAACTTCTCTTATAGCAAGAGAATGTACTGACTTGGAAAGACGATCAACAATAACCCATATTGCATCATTCCTTCTAGGAGTCCTTGGTATCCCCATGACAATGTCTATCATAATATTGTTCCATTTCCACTCCAGTATGGGAAGAGGTTGCATGACTCCTCCGGGCAGTTGCCTTCCAGCTTTCACTTGTTGACATACAATACATCATGATACAAAATAAACAATATCCCTCTTCACGATGTCCCACCAAAAAATGTTCCTTCTAGTCTATATACATTTTGGTGCTCCCTGGGTGTATAGAGAAATTGGAACTATGAGCATCGTCAAAAAATTCCCTTTTTAGATCTTTTATATTGGGAACACAAATTCTCTTCCCAAATATCAAAATTCCATCTTCATACCTAATGTCATTCAATCTCCCATCATTCACAGTTTTAATCTTCTTTTTAAATTCTTCATCATCGGTATGAGAACCCTTAATCTTTTCTATAAAAGATGGTTTGGAAACCATTTGAAAAAAAAATAATGTTTCACCTTCCATGGTTATTCCCATGTCCATCTTCACTAGATCCATATAAATTGGATCCCATTCAATTCTCATATTTTTCATAACTCCATGATATTTTATGCTCAAAGAATCTTCCACCTTATTTTCCTTCCCCAGGTGGTAGTGTATCGTACAATCATAATTTATGATTAATTCAAGCTATATCCTTTTCCTCATGTTGAGTTCATTTAGTGAGAAAATTTACTTTATACTCATGTGATCAGTATAAATCTCACATTTTACACCATAGAGGCAGTGCCTCCATATCTTCAAAGCAATGATCAGAGCTTCTAACTCGAGATCATGACTAGGACAGTTTTGCTCATGAATTTTCAACTATCGTGATGCATAAGCAATAACCCTATCATTATACATAAGGACACAACCAAGTCCTTTCTTCGATACATCACTATAAATAATTAACCCATCAATCCATGATAGTAGAGTCAATATAGGATCATTGAAAAATATTCCCTTCAGCTATTCAAAACATTCTTCACACTATTTTGTCCAAACAAATTTATTCCCTTTACGTGTGAGATTCGTTAATGGATTATCCAATTGGGAAAAATTCTGGATGAAATGTCTATAATAACCTGCTAAACCAATAAAACTACATACCTCTGTTATTCTCGTAGGTGTTGTCTAGTCATGGATTGCCTTACTCATAGAAAGATCAACAGAGATTCCATCTTTAGAGACAATATGGCCTAGAAAAGAAATCACCTGAAGCCAGAATTCACACTTGCTATACTTCCCATATAATTCATGTCTTCTCAGAGTCATTAGGATAATGCGCAAGTGATTTTCATGATCTTCGTAACTTTTGGAGTATACCAAGATATAATCAATAAATACCACCAAAAAATCATCGAGGTATTTCTTTGAAAACACTATTCATTAGATCTGTGAATACAAAGGGTGCATTAGTCAGCCCAAAATGCATTACTGTAAACTCTTAATGCCTATACCTTGTTTGAAATGTTGTGTTTGGAATTTCTTCCTTCTTCACAAACAATTTATGGTATCCAGACCGAAGATCAATCTTTGAAATAAATCATCACTGGGAGGTAGGGGATACTTGTTATTTATTGTTACAACATTAATATATCTGTAGTCGATACATAATCTCATAGATCCATATTTGTTTTTAACAAAAAGAACAGGGGGTCCCCATGCAGAAACACTAGGTTGAATAAATACCTTATTACACAATTCCTCTAGTTATTTAATTTGTTCAACTAATTCCATAGTGTCCATTCTATAAGGGGTCTTCGATAGAGGCCTTGATCCCGGAATTAAATCAATGGAAAACTCAACTTCTCTCTCTGGAGCTTGTCCAGGTAAATCATCTGAAAACACATCTACATAATCTTTAACAATAGGTACATCCTATATTTGAACATTCCTTTCCTTACCCAAAATAATTTCATTCTCTTCCTCCCCAATAATTGAATTTATGTGAGCTACTGGGGGTGGATCTAGATAAGAATTATGTGGTGACGATTCTGCTGTAAAGATAAGGTGTTCCTTATCATCATCATCAAAAATCATAACCTACTTCTTATTACAATAAATTTTCACATCATTGTATGAAATCCAACACATACCAAGGATTATATCAAACTCAATCATAGGTATGATGATGAGATCAGTGGATAAAGAACATTCATGTGCTCTAATGAGGACTGATTCACAATACATTGTTGCAATGGTACTTCCCTTAGGAGTATTAATTGAAAACTCCGTTGTCAAATCAAATTAGAAATATATAATTTTCTTAGGAAACTGGGAATATATGAAACAATGAGATTATCCAGAATCAAATAATACATTTGTTAAACTTGAGGAAACCATTAAATTATCTGCTACCACCTATTTCAGAGCATCTACCTCAGTAGTAGTGATATAATAGGCTTGGCCTTGATCCCTTGGACTTACCTTAGGTACGTTCCCCTAACACTTAGGACATTAATTTTCATAATGTCCCATCTGCCTACAATTGTATCATTGAACATCAGTAGCTTCCTTATTCCCCTTGCAATCAAGAGCTTTGTGGCCTTTTTCACCACACTTGTAACAGACTCCCATTCCTTTTAAGCATGTACTGGGGTGTTTCATCCCACATTTACTATAGGATGGATATTAAAATTTTCCCTTACTCCCCTTATTTTCATTCCTAGATTGATCAGTAGATCTCTTCTTCTATTTCATTTCTTTAAATTCATAAGACTTAGAGAATTCCTTTTCTGTCTTGATAGCAAATGAGGCAATGTCTTCGTACGACGAGAAGGATTGTCAGACTAATGCTCGACAGATGAATGGTTTTAACCCATAAAAAAATGATCAATATTACTTATTAGGTTATGTATATAATCTCTAGAATACTTTTCTAACCTCGTAAAGTTAGCCTCATACTTTGCAACATTCTCATCCTCCTTTTGATTCAGACTCAGAAATTGCATTTCCATATCTGCTCAATGGTCACAAGGAACGTATTTTTCAAAAAACAGATCTTTGAACACCCACCATTCCATATTTGATACTTCATCATCTTTCTTAATGTTTTTAATCAATTACCACCATTGAAAATCATCTCTAGTGATGCGATAAACTACCATGGAATCTTTTTCCCTTTCAATACACCCCATAGCCTGAAATATTTTTTCTAGGGAACTTATCCATTGCTCAGCTACTAATGGATATGTACTCCCATTGAATGGTGGTGTTTTCGGCCTCATGAAGCAATCTAACATTGATCCTCCATGTTGTGGATTAGGGTGCTCCATATGGGTATGGTTATTATTCATAACTTGAGTGAGTTTTCCTAGAATGCTAAATAGTTGATCAACACTAGTTGCATCACCATCTCCACAATAATTATCTTGAGCAGGAGGTCATTCCCTATATGGAGTGTGTGCATTGATACAGTTTCCATTTCTTCCACTAGGTGCCATTTCTAAAAAAAGGAATAAACTAGATCAGTTTATGAATCAAGATACATAATTCCATACTTATAAAACACTTAACATAAATTGAACTATTTATGGATATAATCCATAATCATAAAAAAGTTTTCTTTGAAGGCGTATATACTCATAAAACCTTCATAATTATTTTTAATGAAAATGAGAGTTATCCTAAGCATATCCCCTAGGAGTTTCGTAACCGAGAGTGAAGCAAGGCCCGTTGTCGTGCACCAGTCCCCGTTCGAGTACAGCTCAAAGTAGTGTTTTCGGGTTTTACCCCTTGGTACATCTGTGCCAGAGATGCCTCTACCCGCTCATATACAGACATGGATTTATTTCTCGAAGAACTCACAAAATCTCTACAGTACCAAAATTATAGGATGTTCATCTATACTAATACTCAAAGTCCATCTTAAATCTATGTGCTCTAATAAGAGTTTATCTTAATCTAGCTTCCAAGGTTTGTAATAAACTTCCTCTGATACCAACTGTAACACCCCGACCCCAGTTACCTCGAGTCGGTGCATTATTACATAACATTGGCATGATCACAAGAATGATCATGTCTCGATAGACCGATTAGTTTACTATCCTCAGAAACACTAGTTACATTACACCATATAATGAAAAACTATAACAACATCTTGTCTTCACACTCACATCCCCTTATACTATCCCTGAAGGTCATTCATAAAATACTTCTTCACATCCGGGGAAAAATAAAACATAGAAAGGGGTGAGCTCAAATTCCCAGTAAGGATAACAATATAGCAGAAACATTCATAAATAATCATAAACATTTTAGGTAATGTATAACTAAAAAAATCCTTTTAAAACATGAACTTCAACATAATATGGTAGAAATAAAATGAACTAATGCCATATACTTATTCACATGGATATTCTACTAGCCAAATAATCACATGAAATATCAATAAACACATTCATAATGATGGAATGCATAACGCCAGACTATCATAACCACAAATCCAAGGCCTCATGCCAAGACTACAAAAAATATTTTGTTAAGGCCTTATTCCATGACACTAGTTTTTCTCATGGGACCTACCGATGCATCGAGGAGCTATAGTGGTCTCCAACTGTCACTTATTAAGTCCAATTCATTCCTCATATTAACAGGTTTAAACATAACATAAACATTTGCATTAAAACTGGCATACGAAATGTCAATACATTCTCCATAAACCATGAATTGTGTAGAAATAACACATCCACAACCAAAAATATCACAAAACCTTCAATACAATATGGTCGTTTTTTTCATAATAAATCACATTCATATATGCTTAAAATCCATCAATGGATGTTGAAATAGATGAAATCAAAACTTTTTGAGGGAAATATATCATTTTATTGACATCATCTAAAAGTCACATAATTATAAAATAAAACATTTAATTTGAAAATAATATTATAATCTTGTAAGGAAGGATTATATGATTTTATAATGGCAGATAATTTCCGCACCCACCATATAGGTTAATCAAACATTCATACCTTAATTTTGTCGAAAATGTTAAAAATGACTTTTTTTTGGAAAATGATGGAAAGATTCCTTTCAAACCATTTTATAAAAGTCAAAAAAGGGTATAAATGAATTTAACCCATGGTCTATTAAATAATAAAAATGTTTTGGAATACATTTTTATGAAACATGTATGTGAATGATAAAGAGGTCCTAGTAGATAATCACATATAAACAACCTGGGATAATGAAGTGATTGTGAATTAAACCCTTACCGTGTAATTTTATTTGGTTAGGGGTAGGTTCACCTCCTATATAATTGTGAAATAATTTTTATTAAATTATACATGAATCATATACATTATTATGATATAATATATGATCTTTTAACATTGCTTTGTTAATAATATCATAGAATGATCGTCGTTTTAGTTGGTAAATTACTCGTTTCTCTTGTATGTTTTGTTACATAAGAAGTTTTTGTTATGGATATGTTGTATCATATTCATATCCAGAATGATATAAAGTAATTAAATTTTTTTTAAATCCTCAAATGAGAATTATACTTGAATGGATATGATGGAGAATGAATCGCATCACGTTCGTGGAGACGGTAGTCCGTACGTACGCAAGAGAGACAATATCATTATTTTGATATTAAAATAATATATGATTGGATGGTATATCATATATACAGAATCCTTATCATGTTTGATTTATTATTTATGTGAATTACACATCATTATTATACCCATACAAATAATAATATACTCAATAACAATTACACCACGACATGGAGACGGTAAGCCGTACGTATGCACGTATGGTGACATGTCATTGAAAGGACGAATAGAATACTGAATATGGTTGTACAATATTTATAATAACATAACAGTATATAGAATATACTACTAGATTTATTATTTTATAATTGAAATAACAATGACAGAAGAAGTTGAAGAAGAACGGAACTTGAAAGAGGGTGGTGCAAACAATACCTCTTCTTTGGTTTATCATTTTGATTTGATCAAAATGACTCTTTAGGTTGGCTTTCTGATCAAACTGAGGCCACTAGGATGAAGTGAGGGATGTTGATAGAGAATTTGGGTAGGGTTAGGCCGAGCCAAAAGCCTTTGGATGTGTGATTTATTGACAAGGGGGAGTTCCCTTTTATAAAAGGGGTGAGGGGCACCTTTGGAAAAGCTAGAAATATTATTTTATAATAAATTCATATTCCGTTTCTAATGGCTCCAAAGTGTATTATTTAAAGGTTTAGGTGTGTATGGGTCACAAACCACTCAACCAATAGTATTTAGACAGGTTTGGGTCATTATATTAACCATATGTTTCAGTTTTAACTCTTAGTTAATTAGTCTGACACTTACCATGTCACTTTGAATTTTTATATTATATAGTTAATAAACATACTATATACCTCCAATCTAACCCCTAGTGGTCCATAAATCATAAAATTATCATTATATAAGTCTCTTGGATAACCTTATATTTTTAGGAATTGAATATAAATTAATAATATAATATTTGTTTTGAAAACACTTTTATGTCAATTTTGACACTATTGGGTATTTTGTAATTGATAAATTCATTACAGAATTATTACCTCGAAGTAAATTTATATAACCAATCATAATATGTCATGTTAACTTATAAATTTAGTGTAATTCATTAAAAGTATCAAATTACATTCATTTTGATATTTATAAAATTAATTATTTTAATTTTTCATTAATTAGGTAATTACTGCATCAACATAGTGTCATAAATAAATTATATTATTTAATGTCTAAAAATTATAAATAAAATACCATTAAGTATGAAATATTTTTATCATTATAATTAATACTTAAAATATAATTTATCTTATGTATAACCATATATTAAAAATGTTTTAGTAAATAAACGTTGATTTTAACTATTTTAACTCTTCTTTGAATTAAATAATTATAAATGTCCTAATATAATCCATGTGGTCCTAAATGTAAATATATTATTCCTAAGGTTTTTTTTGGTCGAGATACACTTGTCCAATAGAATTAGGACATATGTTAGGGTAATATTAGTAACATTTTTACCCTTAATTACCCTATTTACTTTTAATCGCGGTAAATAAAAGTAAAATGTTACTGTTCAACAAAAATTATTAACATCTCATTGAACTACATTTTACTCCATGATATTAACTGTTTCTCTCAAATTTTCGACATTCCACTCACAGAATCGGTAAAATTATGTTGTATGTGAATTTCCAAATTCTCCTAGGAGGTGGGCCAAAGACGGTGAAAAGTTCAATAAAATTTTTATATATCTAAAATTATTCTAAACTAACTCCAATGAATTAGATTGACCTTATATTGGTATTATGAATATATTTTTACTTTAAATAAATTTAAATAAAATAAATAATTATTTCAATAAAAATTCAGTTTTAAACAATAAATCAGTGTTTTTTCACTATTCATGAAAAATTAAAAGTTTTCAGAAAAATACTAATATTTTGCCCTATGATAATTTCAATATTACGAATCCAAAAATGATGACCATTTTGAAAGATAAAATATATAAATTTTCAAAAATTGGGTATTACTATTCATAATGGCTAGATTGATTGGTTGTGGTGTGTGTTAGAACTCGACGTTGCGTACAACACACGCTACTCTATTATTCAAAGGAAAGCGTACCGTGGAAGCTTGGGGTGTAACACCATCAGTGATTCCATCATCTGCATCCAACACAATGAGGTGAGGGCATAACCCATGCAGGGGTGTGTATAACGATACTCAGTAGGGACCCTGAGACCCTCATAGTCTCTGAAAATCCAACAAGTATCAACCACAAAGTATGATTTCAATGAATAAACATTACTTAGGTATATGCCCATATATATATCTAAGTTATAAAGTAACCCATCTCAATTATGTGGAAAACACGAAGGACATTGACTCAGCTCAAAACAAGATTTTCATTGTCAAAACCATGACAGCTATAGAACTCCTCCACTGTCGAGTACAGTGGCCCTATCGTGACTCCGAGATGCTACTCACAAACCTTAGACTGCTGAGGTACTCCTCCTGTCGTGTACTGTGGGTCTGTTGCCAAACTGTGTGCTCATCTTCTGTGGGCCTACCTCCAAACCGGGTGCTCTCACTAATAGCCGTCAGAGGTACTCCTCTTTTCGAGTACCATGGGTCTACTTCCAAAATAGGTGCTCCGCCCATCGTTGGTCTACCGCAAAACTGATTGCTCCATCAACTGGTCTAGTCGAGTCACTCCGAGTTGAATTTGTCAAGCAGTCCTGAGGTCTATATCTAACAGATCTCTTCACTCTGTCTACTTGTCTCTGAGAGGATCTGCTCCACGAGCTACAGGTCTACACTCCAAGTGTCATTAAATCGCAGGTGTATGTATCTCAAAGTACCGCCATGTCAAACATGTCTCAATGCAATAGACGACGCTTCAATCAGACGCTCGATATGTAAGTTATTAGCATTTTAGTCCCATGGGCTAGATTGGATTCATGTACAAACAAACATGACCGTTACTGAACTCTAACCGAACTCTAGTGGGGAATACTCAACGGTACGAATATTCTCAAATAATACAGGCATCGTTGACGGTTCTTGAAACAGACATCTAGTTCCAAAGATATGGCCAAAATGGAAAAGGTCCAGTAATGGGCCAGGGTCCGGTCCGACTCGGTCGGGCCGACCCGGTATGGATCAACCCGGTCAGATTCGCAGGGTCTGAACCAGCCCATTGGGCTGGTCCGCCCGCTATTTTTTGACCCAGTCAGCTGGGCCTGGCCCAGCAGACCGCAAGGGTGGTTCCCGCGATTGTTTCCACTTAGGCGGCTCGGTTTCTTAGCCCAGAAGACCGGGCATGTCCATCCAGTGACACCGTGGGGGCGTCGCGGGTCGGCTCAGTAGGCCGGTTGCCAGGAGGCGAGCAGACAGGCCGCGCGGGGTGAGGGCGGGCTGACTGGTCAACGATAGGTCGTGGGGGCACCAGGTAGGGTGACGTTCCGCTGGGAAAGGCATGCGGGTGCTGGGCAGTGTTTTGGGCACCAGGCAGGGTCTCGGGGTGCCTGACAAGCCACAACAGGGGCACATCGCAACGCGTGGGGGAGACGGGTAGCGGCGCTGGACACCGAGAAATGCTCAAGGGAAATGGCGCGGGAGCATGGGGAATCGGCGCGGGGCAACGGACAACTGTGAGGGAAGGGGCGCGGGACGCTGGGAGCGCCTCGGCAGGGGCGCAAGGTGCCAAGAGCGCGCTGGCAGGGGTGCGGGTAGACGGGCAGCGCGACTGCTAGGCCCGGGGCATCGGGTAGCACACAAGGGGGGGTCGGGCTCTGCCCAAGGGGGCGTCGGGAAGCGCGCAAGGGCACCGAGCATCGACAAGGTGCGCGGCAGCGCATGGGTAGGGGATGCGGGGCGAGGCGGCGCGCTGGCAAGTTGGTAGAGCGGCGGTGCATGGGGGCCGCAGGCAGCGCAATCTTCATTCCCTATATTCGTCTTCATCACCTCAGTGCCATGTTGTTGTAGAATCATCACAATAAGAACAACGGAGGGGTCGGGCCATGTTGGTTTTCCCCGCTCCCTCTGCGTTTAGAGTGGTAGCATTCGGTTCAAATGAACGATGCTCAACATTTAAAATACATCACATTGTATCAATATTCATTCAATGCTGAGAAGAAGAAAATAGAATCATCATCATGAAACAACCCCTACCTCGTTTGGCATTCGTAGATGAAGTCATGGGGAAAAGGTGGGTGTCGATTCATCGTCCACTGCATTCTTCACGTCCTCCCAAATTAAGCTTGTGCGTCTGAAAGCGACCTGGGTAGAAGACCAAGGAAGATGCGTCATAGGGTTCTTCGCGTTCTTCATTGGGAGGAAGAAGCGTTCTTTGTTGGGGAGATATTTCTCCATTTTCTTCCAAGATCCTCCATGATGAATGTTCCAACCAAAAATAAAATAATATACTAACTATTATTTTAATTGTTTGACAAGCATTCAAAAGAATTTGAATTAAAAGAATTAATTCACATAATTAATGGTCGAGAGGTGGAAAGATAAGTGGGGAGAGGGAAGGTGAGAAGGCTCCCTAATTAATTTTGAGTTCCATGGGGTTAAAGGGTGATAGGGAAGTTAAGGATCACAGGTAGGCCTCACCTAAATAATATTCTCCCAAGGGAGGTTATGTGCGGGTGGACCCTACCACTAACCTCCCCTTGGAGTTTTTAACAACCTCAAATAAAAATAAGCCACAAACTTATTTTTATTTAAATTTATTACAAAACCCCAAAAAATAACATCCACTCTCGATAAAACAAAACTACAGTGATGGTCTGACTAAGAAATCGCCGACATTTCGAGTTCAACGGATCCCTCAGATTTCAATTCCGAGCATCGAAAAAAAAATTATAAAATATTGAACGTATATTTACTGAATGTACCCGAAAAAAAAGTTCGGAAAATTATTATCAGTCACCCTCGACTCGCCCCTGTCGAGGTTAGGCTCTTTCTAGGTGAAACGTGCCACAAAAACCCAACGGTACTATCTGGTTTTTAATCCGACTCATCGTTTAGAAGTTATTAATTTTACATTAATATAATTGTCACATAATAATTTTATTCATTGCCAAAAACATACTTTTTCTGGCGGACCTCACCGGCCAAAGTTATTATTTTCATAAATAAAGCATGCCATCGTGAGTTTAGCAGTGGTATTAGATTTTTAATCTAAGCTACTATTTGTGAGTTATAAGCATTTGAAAAATAATATAATTTATTTAATTATTTTATTTACGGTTAAGCCATTTTTGGGAGTTCTCACAGGATACCCGTGCCGACTAAACTTATGTCGCACCTAGGGTAAACCCGCCATCATGAGTGCAATGGTTCCCTCAGATTTCTGATACGAGTAACCATTCAAGAGTTATTCCACATTTTCCAGAAAAATGCTCACGCAAGTTAATTTATGCTTAACAAAACTTTTACAGATCATTCCGGGCACATTGGGACTCAGAATCAGGAGCCGTCAAAAACTTCAGACTCGTAAAATTCAAAATAATTTAAGAAAAACTAATTCTTGAAATTTTCGAGTCTTTAAAAATAATTTCATAGTTAGTATCACTTATTTAATAAAATATATAACCAAATTCACATGCTATATTCAAGAACTGCTATATTTATACTGAAAAACTAATCTCCAACATAAAAAAATTATTGGGTGTCATTTTATAATTATCATCATTAACTCTCATATTGTTATTTTCCTAATATATGTTTTTCAATATCATTTTAATAATTATTTTGGGAAAAATTATTTGAAACCAACATTAATAACTTTAACCCTAATATCCTCTATCCAATGTTTCTTTATATCATTGTCATAATATGTATGTAATGAAATATCAAAGGACCGAATGGTTCAGTACTACTGGTAAACAAGATAAAAATGTGAGTCCCTAGTTATATTTAAAAATACATATTAGAAAATATTTTTCTTTTTCATAGTATCATTATTTTCTTAAATTATATCATTTTAAAAATATTAATAGTATAAATCAAGGATTAATTTGAAAGGATACAAAATATGGGATTGATTAAATTCATAGAATGGTTTAAGTATAGTAGAATACATCATGAATCAGTATTCATTATCCACATGGAATTAAAAATAACTAAAAGCACATTTCATTTATATATCAGGAATATCATGATAAATTAAGGAATATTTAAAATGGAATGGTAAATAACATCAAACACTCATCGGATAGTAAATATATTTAGAATAAAATACATCAACATAGGATCTATATAATTAGAGGAACCACCAATTACTATAGGTAAAAATCATTCCCCACATATAAAATGTTTTATTTTAGTAGTAAATAATTATTCATTTTCTAAAAAATTCATTATTTAGACAGGATATTGATTTGTCAATATTTTAAAATTTAATGAAATAATTCTAAAAATAATTTATGTATGAAATAATGTTATATATATTTTCATACAATCCTACACATCATACAATAATATGAATATTTATGTGAAATGAAATGTCTATTGAAAAGTTATACTATGAATTTAATTGTTTTAGGGTAAAGTTAACAATCTGTAAAGGGAGTTTGATTTTACAATAATATTGTTAACATGGTAAAATTGAATTCAATTCCACTGGGATGAGAATAAATTTAATTGACATCTAAAATAACATGAATTAATACAGATTTATGATATTTCATATTAATGGTGAATTATATACAAATTTTAAAAATAATTAGTTGTAAAACATTCAAATATTATTGAATGATGGAAAAAATATATGAGGTCAAATAAAACATTCTTTATTTTTATGAAGAATTATTTAACAACCATTAATTGGATTTAAACATGTTATTAAATTACTAATAATTAGTATATTAATTAAAATATCATAAATTATCTTTTTATATATTCTTATCAATCAATAATTAATAATGTAACATCCAGTTTAATTATAGAATAATAATAATTCATATATATTATGATATATGTGTTTTATTGTGGCTTTCCCTTAATATAGACACTCTGTATTATAGTGTATACTACATGCAAAATGGGTTTCTCCGATATTTACATTGTACACCAGACTATGTTATCCCCAAAAAAAATTTATAATTTATAATATTATTTTAATTGGTAGTTATCTCTAAGAGGATTCATTAGAAATAATGAATAGAACCGATTATGTTATGGTTATTTATGGTTTTTAAATTCATCGAATTACATTTTGAGACTTAAAATAAAAATAAATCCATTTTGATGTATAAAATACTCTAACAATTTTTAAGGATAGTTGTACCTCCATTTGATTGTGAACCATTATAAGTATAGTTTTTTTATACTCTAGTATGTTACGTTTGACAAAATAAAATTCTTATTTAAAAGTGGTACATCAAAATTTACTTAAGATGAATTTTTTATTATTTTTTTAAAAGGTTTTTTTTAATTAATTTTGATAAATACTACATTATAGTAAAAATGATGAATTTTCAATTAAATATTAAATATAAATTAAAAGGATTTTTTAAGTAATAATAGAAAAATAGTTCATGAATTAATCCAATTTATGTCATTGAACTAAATTGTTTATTGAAAATTAAAATGAAAATTTATTGACACTTTAAGGTCACTTTTACCCACTTTCTACCCAAATTTGTGAGATTATAATTAAAAATAATTTTTCATCTTGACTGAATTTAACTTTGAAAAATAGTCATAAATATTTACAATCATTATGAAATGTCTGGTAGAATGGGAACAATATTCTTTTTGTTGAAAAGAAAAATTAGTATTTTATTTACCACTATAAAAAAGAAAATATTGAAATTAAGGTTAAAATTGAAATTATAATACTATAAAAATTATCATATGACTTATAATAATAATATAAGAGGAGTTATTATCAAACATCAAGATAAGTGGGAAGAAATTGAAACCATTTAAAGACACATTGGTGTTATTTTGACATTTATCACAATTAATTTAATGTTAGGGTAAATATATCATAAATATTAAAATCCATACAAATAAAATCTACTATGGTGTTATATAATTAATATTTTCAACTATAATTATTAATTAGAATATAAAAATAATTTTCCATCATCATGGTAATTTAGTTAATTTTCTTATGAATTAAATAATCAGATTTATCTATGACACAATGATGAAATAGTAATAGATTTATTAATCAAATAATCTAATAAAAGATATTAGTTATATGAATCTAAATATAATATTAAATATTTGATTTAATACCCCAATTATATAGAAAACTATAACAATTAAGGATTTAGTTAATGTAGATTTTTAAAATGAATAATTTTGATATGATATAATAAAAATGTATTTTAATGAATAATATCAAAATTGACAGAATTCAAATTTCAAAATATAAAATATTAAATTAAATGATAAATTAATTAAAAAAATTCAATTAGGTCAAAAATATTATATGTGTCTAAAAATTCAATTAATGACTTATTCATTGGATTTTTTCATAAGATGTTAATACTTATATCCCTCAAAGAATCAATTACTAGGTAACATGTATGAATCATAAGAGGTTGAAATGAAACAATAAGGACTAAAAAATATTCATAAAATGTTTAAATTTAATGGGATTATTGGTATTCGACTCAAAATCATTACATATTATAAATAAATCAGTTTAGGACCATTCAAAATAGAAAATGATTTTATATTAATTCAATTATCTAAATTATTCCAAGAGTGCACCTCCCATATCCTATAAATTGGCACATGTTCATCTCTATTACTCACACTTTAATCCTTTTTTTCAAAATAACCACATTACACTTCATAGAATCCCTACTGACATTATTTAATCCATTTTTTGGCATAACACCCTCCTTATAATAGACTACCTAATATTTTAATGGTTTCACATGCATTCAAAAGAATTATAATTAAAAGAATTAATTCACAGAATTAATGGTGGAGAGTTGGAAAAATAAATGGAGAGAGGGAAGGTGAGGAGGGTCCCTAATTAATTGGGAGTTCCATCGGGATGAAGGGGGTTAGAGAAGTTAAGGAATTCAGGTGGTCCCCAGCAAAATAAAATCCTCCCAAGGGAGGTTATGTGAGGGTGGGCCCCACCTCCAACCTCCCCTTGGAGATTTTAACCACCTAAAATAAAAATAATCCAGAAACTTATTTTTATTAAACTTCATTAAAGAACCCAAAAAACTAACATCCACTCTCGATATAACATAAGTACGATGAAGGTTTCACTAAGAAACCACTAACGCTGCGAGTTCAACGGTGCCCTCAGATTACAGTTCCGAGCATCGAATCAAATGTTAAAAAATCTCGAATTTAAGTTTACTGAACGTACTCGAAAAAAAGTATGGAAAATTATTATCAGTCACCCTCCACTCGCGCCGGACGAGGATAGGCTCTGCTTAGTTGAGAAACACCGCAATGAACCCAACATCACTCTCTAATTTTTAATCCAACTTGCCGTTTAGATGTTATAAATTTTACAATAAAATAATTGTCACTTAATTATTTTATTCGTGGCCAAAAATACACTTTTTCTGGTGGCCCATTTCGGCCAAATTTAGTATCTTCTTAAATAAAGTATGCCCTCACGAGTTCAACGGTGGTCTTAGATTTTTAATCCAAGCTACCGTTTATGAGTTATAAGCAATTGAAAAATAAAATAATTATTTTATTTATTTTATTTACGGTTAATCCATTTTTTGGATTTCTTATAGGAGGCCCGCACTGACTAAACGTAAGTCGCGCCTAGGGTAAACTCGCCATCCTTAGCGCAATGGTGCCCTCATATTTCTGATCTGAGTAATCTTTCAAGAGTTATTCCAATATTTTAGGAAAACATCTCACAGATGTTAATTTAAGCTTAACAAAACATCAGTGGATCATTCAGGGCACTTCGGGCCACGGAATCAAGCGCTGTCAGAAACTGTGAACTCGTAAAATTCAAAATTATTTATGAGAAAAAAAATTCTTGAAATTTCAGGGTATTTAAATTACTCCCACCTTCGTGAATTACATCCCTGTAAAGATACAACACATACTGGGGAACCAAAAGGGGTACTGAGCATACATATGAGCCTCTCGTTCCCATGTTCTGTCCTGGGGTAATGTAATCAATTCTCTCAATGATCTATGGGTGAGACTATCCAATTTTATGAAATCCACTTCACCCTTCTTCGCCTACGTTTTACATGTGCTACAATGATTTCTCCTTTACCGAAAAGGGAAATATGGTCGCATCCCCTGGATGAACCACGTCCATTGCATAATACAGTCAATACTAAAATGAACATTAAAAATTCATTCCATGAACGACATTGTAAGGCCTCGAATCTACTTCCCATAGATCCAACCATTAATCATTCCTCCTAGGGTTGAGTCACACTTTCAGCATCAGTGTGTGGTCACTGGGTCTCCTCTAGTAGAAATATCGATAGTGGGGGTCAAGTCAACCGTTTTAATTGGAACCTATTAATATTAACCACACAAAAATGCTAGGAAATAAAACATCACAAGGACAAGTTCCATTTTTACAATATCTCAATGTACAATGAAAAAACGAAACCACAAACAACTACATCAATGAAGCTAGAAGCATCATGAACAAAGGCCTCTATGCCTGGAACTAGTCCCACTACTATCTACCTGTGTATAGTGAACCATGGTCGTATTCTTCAGCTTCCTGAAGCTATACTCTCCCATGTCCACCCATTCCCTACGGTCATAGTGGAACTCTTAATGGTGGTGGTTGCAACAACTCTAAGCATCTCCCACCACCACCTGCATGACCCACTCCCCGGCCAAGTCTTCCTTTTCCCTACGGACCGTCTCGATCGAACCCATGCCTCTTCTTGGGAGGTCCTTCATATATCAATGGATCGTCTGTAAGGTCGGTCGGAAAGTCTCGTGCCTTGTGACCAAGCCCACCGCAGGAGTAACATTGTCTTCTCCTGGTATGCCGGGAACTATCTCATGTCTGGGTGCCCCACACTACTGATCCCTAGTCGTGCGGTTGATCAACAATATGTCTTGTCCTCTTAGACCTCCGTGTCATTTGTCAACTGTCAGCTGTTGAAGACTCTGCTGCATGTCAGCTAGTGGTGGGTATCACTCCTAGAGACTGCTCAGCAAGGAAAATCTCCACTAAGAGGGCTCTCTCAAACACCCCCATCTGCATCGGGATGCTATGGGAGACACATGAAGCTCTAATCTCTCACCTAAGACCCTGCTCTAAGGTCGGATCCATGAAGTATGGGTCCCATACTACATTAGTGGAGTAGCGTGAAAGGTCGGTGAACCACGTTGAGTACTGCACCACTGTCATGCTACCCAGCTGTAGATGAACAACCTCCTATATACGCACCGCTCAAAGGGTGGATAGTAAAAACTTTGCCCGAAACATGCTCTCAAAGTCTTACCATAGATGTGATGCCTTGTCGTGCATCTGGAGCATCAGGATCCACCATCTACATGATTCTTCCTGAAGGAGGCTGGCAGCAAGGATCACCATGAAGTCAGCTGGTGTCCCTACCAGTCTGAAAACTCTCACCAAAGCCTCCAGCAAATCCTTAGCCACCTGAGGGACCTTCTCTCCCCGGAACCTGGGTGGCCTCTGGCACTGGAACTCATGCAATGTGCTCAAACGGCGTGCATCAGCTCCTGCTGGGGCTGGTGGCATTGGTGGCCCAACTAGAAGTAGTACAACTGGTGCCTCCATTGGTGCCTCAACTGGAATAGGGCCTTTTACCAAGGCCTTGTCGCTCGGCATGCTGTCAATATGTACAACTCTCGGGGCTCTAGCTGGTCGTTTGCAAAGATACATTCTAAATGAAAAAGATGTGACATAGTCAGAATACTGTACCTATTGGGATGACCAAGTTTGAGCTGACATAAAGAGAAATTTTGAAAAAACACACACAATCACTGTTTTTGTGTACTGAGTCAGAAATCAGAAGTCAGGGTCCTGGTGTATGTATACGTCAGCCGTCCACAACAACACTGGACTCCTTTAACTGAAAACAACACTTAGTACGCTTTACAGTATTGCTTCAGAGAAATGAAATATCAAAGTCCTATGTTCTATGGTCGAACCAACTCCACAGGTACAAATTTATCATGACCCGACCGCCAGGGACCACATCGTGACTAGCCCACACCCACCATTCATAGGCTAGGGGCTGACAACTAGCACCAAAGGCGTAATTCCCTAAAACTGGGAAGGTGTTGCCTTTGTAAATAATAATCACACACAAACAGAGTACAAGATAAATAAAACACAAAGTAAAAACTATGTAACAAGAATTCTGAATGTGAAGGGGAAAAAAATACAAGCCCAATAGTAAAGTACAAGGAAAGGACAAACAGATTCAACTAAAAGACAAACAACTAAAAGGCTTCTAGCATATCCAGGATCATCCAACACGGTTCCTACCTAAACGGTAGGTATAAATATCCTCCCCAGTGATCCACATCCATCTATCTCCTCAGAGTACTGACTCTTCATGAGGTCCACCTCCTGGTATTGTCCAGTCCTGGCGCTCTTGGCCTCCGTCAGCGTTGTCTGTTATCTGCATCCAACACAACGAGGTGCTGGCATAGTCCGTGAAGGGGTGAGAATAACGATACTCATTTGGGACACCAAGACCCTCAAGGTCTCACAAAATCTAACAGGGATAGACCACAAATATTATTTCAATGAATAACTATTACTTAGGTATATTCTCGTACATATACCTAAGGTATCAAGTTACCCATATCAATCATGAGGAAAACACAAAGGTCATTGACTCCGATCATACAAGGATTTTAATTATCAAAACCAAAGAAGCTGGAGAACTCCTCATCTGTCGAGTACAGTAGCCCTGTCGTGACTCTGAGGCGCTAATCAGTAACCTTAGGCTGCTGAGGTACTCCCCTTGTCGAGTATCGTGGGTCTGCTGCCAAACCGGGTGCTCCTCCGCAATGGGCCTGCTGCCAAACCGGGTGATCCCCCTAATAGCCGACAGAGGTACTCCTCCAGTCAAATATCTATGGTCTTCTGCCAAACCAGGTGCTCCATCCTCCATGGATCTACCACCAAACCGGGAACTCCGTCCACTAGGCTAGTCGAATCACTTCGAGTCGAATCGGTCAAAAAGTCATCAGTTCTACAGCTACTTGGTCTCTGCACTATGTCTTCTCATCTCCGGGAGGATATTCCCTATGAGCTACTGGTTGATACTCTAAGTTTCATGAAATCATAGGTGGAATTATCTCAACGGACCACCATGTCTAAGGGGTCTCAACGCAGTAGAAAGTGTGTCAATCAGAAACATGGTCTGTTAGTAATTATCATTTTAGTCCCTGGGTCCTAATAGGATTCGTGTACGAACCAACATAACCGTAACTCGACTATTACCGAAATCTAGTAGGGTATACTCAAAAGGAAGGATATTCTCCAAGAATATATGCGCTATGGACGGTTCGTCAAACAAACATCCAGTGCCAAAGATAAGGCCCAAGAAGGAAAAGGGTCAGTAATGGGACAGGGTCCGGTCCGACCCGGTCGGGCCGACTCGGTCCAACCCAGACTAGGATGACCCGATCTGGGTCGACCGGGTCAGACTCCCTGGTTCTGACCCAGCCCATTGGGCGGGTCATCCCTCTATGTTTTGACCCTATCCGCTGGGCCCATCCCAATGGACCGTGTGGGTGGTTCAGCCCGATTTTCTCCACGTAGGTGGCTCAGTAACTTGGACCAAGAGACCAGGCCTGTTCAGCAAGCGACACCGCAAGGGTGGCATGGGTCAACTCAGTAGACCGGGGGTTGGGAGGCCAGCGTGTAGACCGCGCGGGGCGAGGGTGGGCAGACTGGTCACCGACAGGCTGCGGGTGCACCGGGCAGGGTGTCGTTGCGCTGGGCAGAGTGCGCGGGTGCCGGGCAGGGTTTGGAGATGCGGGGAAGTGTGTCAGGGTGCTAGGAAATCCACGGCAGGGGTGTCGTAAAGCACGTGGGGGAACCAGACAAGGACTTTGGACACCGAGCTACTCACAAGGGAACCAGTTAGCGGCACGGGGGCATGAGGCAGCCGCGTGAGGCGCCATGAAACTGCACTGGCAGGGTGCGGGACGCCTGGAGCACGCCAGCAGCTGCGCGGGTGGCTGGGAGCACACTTCCGGGGCGTGGGGGGCTGAGAAGGGCGCCTACAGGGACTAGGGAACCGGGTAGCGCGCAAGGGGGAATTGGAAAGTGTGCAAGGGGGCGTCGGGCAGCACGCAAGGGCTCCAGGTTGCAGAAAGCGGCGTGGAGGGGCACAAGCAGGCGATGCAGGGCGTGGCAGCGCACATGCAGGTGGGTTGCGTGGCGGGGCACGAGGGTCGTAGGAAGCGCAGTCATCATTTTCAATCTTCTTCGCCATCACCTCTGTGCCATTCCGTCGTATAATCATCACAAAAATAACAACGGAGGGGTTTGTCCATGTTGGTTTGGCCCACACCCTCTTCATTAATAGTGGTAGCATTCAGTTCACATGACAGAAGTTCAAAATTTAAAATGAATCACTTTGTATCAATCTTCCTTCGATGTTGAGAATAAAAAAAGAGAATCATCATCCAGCAACAACCCATACCTCATTTGGCATTCCTAGACAATGTCACAGGGAATATTAGGGCATCGATTCGACGTCCATCGCGTTCATCACATCCTCCCATCTTAAGCTTGTGCGTCGGAAAGCGTTCGGGGTTGAAGACCGAGGAAGATGTGTCCCAGCGTTCTTCATATTTTTTGTTGGGAGGAAGAAACATTATTCATTGGAGAGATATTTCCCCAAGTTATTCCAAGATACACCAAGAAGAATGTGCCAACCCAAAATAAAATAATTAACTAACTATTATTTTTATGGTTTGAAATGCATTCAACAGAATTTTAATTAAAATAATTAATTCACAGAATTACTGGTTGAGAGATGAAAAAATAAATGGAGAGAGAGAAGGTGAGGAGGCACCCCAATTAATTTGGAGTTTCATGGTGTTGAAGGGGGTTAGAGATGATAAGGAACTCAGGTGGGTCCAAACTAAATAAAATCTTCCCAAGGGAGGTTATGTGCGGTTGGGCCACACCACTAACCTCCCCTTGGAGATTATAACCACCTCAAATAAAAATAAGCCACAAACTTATTTATAATTTACTATGGTGTCCTTTTATAATTATCATCAATATATATCACAATTTTATTTTCCTAATATATATTTTTCAATATCATGTTAATAATTATTTTGATAAATATTATATGAAACCAAAATTAATAACATTAACAGTAATATCCTCGATCCAATTTTTCTCTATTTCATTGTAATAATATATAACTAATGAAATCTCGGAGGACCGAATAGTTAAGTACTCTTGGTAAACTAGATACAAACATGAGTCCCTCCTTATATATAAAAACACATATTAGAAAATATTTTTCTTTTTCAGAGTATCATTTTTTTCTTAAATTAAATAATTTCAAAATATTTTTATATAAATCAAGGATTAATTTGAATGGATACAAAATATTGGATTGTTTAAATTCATAGAATGGTGTAAGTATAGTAGAATACATCAGGAATTAGTATTTATTATCCAAATGGAATTAAAAATAACTAAAAGTGCATTTCATTTATATATCTGGAATATCTTGATAAATTAAGGAATATTTAAACTGGCATGGTAAATAACAACAAATAGTGGTCGTATAGTATATATATTGAGAATAAAATACATCCATAGAGGTTATATATAATTCTAGGAACCGCCAATTACTATAGGTAAAAATCATTCCCCACATATAAAATAATTTATTTTTTGTAGACACCGAAAAAGTCCGTAACTCCCGGAGGAAGTTTTGAAATGACGAAGCGAAGTCATATTCGGCATCTGAGGCCCGATCTGGAGTCCCAGGAAGTAGTGCGAAAAATAAAGGAGGTTCCACATGAAAGAATGTTCTGTGGGTGAAGGATCCCCGTGATTCGCAGAATCGAGCCGATGCTGCGTGTAATAATTGTGCGCTCCGATTCTCCGCAGTGAGGTATTGCACGCAGACGGTTCCTGGGGCAGAAGATTTCATGCGCTGCCGGTATTCCGCGCCTTCCGCTGCCTATAAATAGGTGACGATCCCGAACGGTTTTAGGGTTGCGGAATTCGAATCGGCTCTCACGCGCGCAATTCGGCTCTCCCCGAATGCAAGATGACTTCCATGTAGTCCCTCATTTCGCGCCACCTTGACCTGGAGTTATCCTTTGTGTTCAACTCTACCAGCTTAAGTGAATTTTATCCCTTCCCTGGGTTCCTTCCGTGCGCGTAATTTGTGTCTCATGCGCACAATACCATGACGTGCCCGCAAAACCCTGCACACAATTCCCTCTCTGCACGCAATTCCCTTGATCCAATTGCGCGTTGTACCGGTGTTTTACGTGAAAACCTTCTTTGTTGCGCGCAAAGCCCAGGACCCTCCACCTTGACGCCCCATGGGTGCCCCTCTGCGTCGGCACCTATGTCTCCCCTTTCGGGCATGCGCACCATGCGTTGTTTTTCTGTACGGCCTTCCAGGCTGGTATGAAGTAACCTCAAGGTCCCTTGGGCCGTGTTTCCCATTGTGTTGCATTGCCTTATGCTTCTCCTCATAGGCATGCTAACAGCTATTGCTTATTCGCATAGCCATGGTAACGTGGACCCCCTGGTGGTTCGCCCTATGGCCCCCCTTCACTACGGCCTTGCCGATGCCTTCCCTCCCACAAGGGGTAGAGGGAATTGGGCATGTATGCCCTAGGGGTGTAGAGTGAACCCACCTCGTCCAAGCTAGAGGACGTTAAACTACTGAGCACATTGTATTTAACACATGAAATTAAATTGTAGTCCGACCCTATGGTTCGCATGGAGGGAACCCCCAGCTCGAGCATTCATTACGCCCACTCATCTCCACGGATGTTGACTCTTCCTCGCATGGAATGAGATCCTCCGTATCAGAGTGGCGTTTGCCCGCGGGGGAAGGGCCACCTCAGAGCGTACTCCCCTAGCCTCTCAACAGATGGTTGCACCCATGCAACTCCATACTTCACCCTGCCGAAGCCAGTGGAGTCCCCTTCCCACTGCTCATTGTCGCACCACGGGCCTCCACCCTGGAGTAATCCCCTGCACCAAGGGCCGCTAACCACGTGTAAGCCCCTATTTCGTCATTAGGCCGCCTAAAGCGTAAGCCCCATTCTGCTTCTCACGGACACAACCTTTTCGACGTGATCATCTAGTTCTTGTTGCCTCTTGTTTCTCACACCGAGAATGACTCACATGGGCTTAGAGCGTGCATCCACCATGACATCCTCTAAGGGCCGCCTCAGAGCGTAAGCCCCATCCCAGCAAACTACTTGGACTTTGATCTGTGTTAAAGCATGGTACGTAGGAAGCCTCCATGAGATTTAATCACACCACCTGGTCGTCCCGACCTCTCCACGTCGGTTCCCTGACCACCATGGGTCACCTCAAAGTGTAAGCCCCATACCCACCATGGTCCGCCTTAGAGCGTAATCCCCAAATTCCTCGTCCTGCATGACGTTAAACTATATCTCGTCCCGCATGACGTTAAACTGTATTTCCCCTCATGGGCCATCTCAGAGCGTAAGCACCATGTCTCACACCCACGTCTCTTCTTGACTTCCCACATTAGCCCACGTGTCTGGGGAAGCTCATTCCCTATCCCGGAGATCTTACTTCCTCCAGGCTCCAATCCATGTGTTCATTCTCATGGGTCGCCTCTCCAGGTGTCCCACCATACCACCGAACTACGCGGACATTGATTACCTGCCATGGGTATACGTAGGAAGCCTCTACAAGGTTCATTCCCATCACTCCACCATTCATACTGATCCTTACCAGGGCCGCCACATCCAGGTGAGATCATGCCACCCCATCCCACTCCATGACCTTTGGGAAGCCGCCCACGTGCTGGCCCCTACTTTGGTGTTCCCCCTAGGGGTCATTCAACTAGATCCATCTCTGCAAGACATTAAAATCACGACATAACCCATGTTAAAAATGTGAAACTGAGGAAAAACTCAGATGATGCACATTCCTCGCGTCTGATGTGGGATGCCTCGGGCTTCCGCTCCCTCGAGAATCCATGTGATAAGGGATAGAAGACATACATGACAACAACACCCCAACGTGACCATTCTCCTCCCCGAAGGTTGCTGCCCCGACAAGACCCCTTGGAGCATCTCGACGGGAGCAGTGTAATTAACTGGAATCCATGTAGATATGGAACCGGGAATGAGATTCACGAGCACGTATTAAATCTATGTGGGAGACCCGGACTAGGTGACGAGTTCTGATGAGGAATTTACAGAAGGAAGAACAAACATCCCATCATCCGGTTTTTGATCAAGGAACAGACCTCCCTGAACAAGGAACGGATGTCGCCCACCTTTGGAAAGCGGGAATGCAGGGAAACAAGAAGCACATCCTCCCAATAGATGGATGTGTGCGCCACGACGAATGCATCGGAGAAACAAAAATAGTGAACCCGACATGATGCTCTTCTCATCAATATGAAGAATGGTAGCGGTCGAGGTGTCGGAATATTAGCATGTCACCAGGTCTGGGTAACCCTCACCGGGACGTGAAACCCACCAGGGGTCGATGCCGTCAGGACGATGACCAGTCCGTTCTGTGACGTCGTCAACGTGGATCCCTTTCATCGACTTTGGAAGACGAAATGATGTTGGGCCATGGTTGTTGATATCTTTTCCTGTTGATGCTAATGGGTTCATCTCCTTGATTCCAGGAATCAGATCCCTGCATTCGGAGCTCGGTCGCCACCGGCACACTGGCGCAGGGGCAGGGACAGTACCGACGCGGCTACCCCGCGTGGTCCCACCTATTCCACAGTCGCTCCGACTTTGACCGTCGTAGCAGTCGGGCGATCACTCCCCCTATCCCCGTTAGAAATCATCTAATAGAGGGTGATCAATGACCTGGTTCGTAGGTATGACGAGGAAGGGATCATCCCCACCAGGGGCATGGCCTGTTTGGATCTAGAGGAGGCTGCGCCTCACCACCATCGCCACCCTTGAGGGCCGCACAGGGAGCCGCCGCTCCCCACTCCGACATTCAACTGCTTCGGTTTCCTATCCCCAGAGCACCTTGACACATCCCTCCCCTACGCCAATGAGTTGGGGGATGTCCGGGTCCACCCGATCGGAGATCCGTCCCAGGGGTTAACGGCAAGAACCCACGCCAGGCTGCGTCGACGCCGTCACTCGACTCCCTGAGCCAAGGAGCAGGAAATCATCATTCCTACACCTCCGGATCCAACCCAGCAGACTCGACGCCAACGTCGGTTGTGAGGGGGAGAGAATGCCCATCCTGGGGCACCAATATCAGCAACCACTGTGGCCCGAGCCACTGCTGACTCCTGTTACTAGACCCCCGCACACGTTGAGCAGGGGCAGCCACATGCCCGACTGGGATCGAAACCCCGACCGCCCTGCAAGCAGGTTGGGTCGAATCTCTCAGTCGCAGGCACTGCCAATGGCCACCGTGGAACGATCCGTGGTAGTGCCAACCACTATGAAGGCTCAATCCGTGCCACTGATCTGGAAATCCGAAGACTTCTTCGCGACGCCTATACCCCGGCTATAACTCTTTCCAGCGCACATTGCATGGGGTATGAGGTCACTCTCCCTACTTCCGGCCACGAGTATGGAGCTGTTGCGTATGCAGTCACTCACTCATGTGGAGGTCCTCCCCATGTCCCTTTCGACATCTGTCCCAGTGCTTCTCGCACCCCGGCCTTTAGTCCCCTCTGCCTCGGCTCTATTGTGTTCAGGGGACCCCTTGACGGAAATCATCATTACCCTGAGAAGCTACACAGGGGAAGTAAGGTCGGACATCTTCACCGTAAGAGGAATGTCAGGGGAGACCGGACGGAAATTAGATCAGTCTGTTTCTCGGATTTTGAGGCGGGGTACGACTCGGCGATGGAACCTTCCCCCAACCCTTCGAGTTGAGGGCATGGTTGGGGATGTGGCGCGTCAGTATCATACTCCCAGAATGCGAGATCCATATAATTCCCTCCTCCCTTCGAAGGTATATCCACGAGGACAAGGACTTGGCGTACCCCCAGGGGTCAAACCCGCAGTTGCCACTGGCCTCCACGGAAGCACCTTCTGCCCCTGTCAGGGAGGGTGGGGAAATTTTTTAGGGATCGAAGGAAGGGCCGCGAAGTGACACACACTCGGAAAGTACCGACGCTGTGATAGGAGTCCCATTCGACATCCCATCCTATCGCGATGTGGGAACCAGGGCACTGCAACCCCTGGACGATGACCCAGGGATCGACGGCCAATCGGCCTGTTCGCCGTATTCCCCACCGGCCATCCCACCGGCCCGGCGGCCTACCTCATCTCCATTTCCAGTTCCCCGACTATTCTCGGTTGGCGAGCAGGGGTAGCAAGGACCGGACCCCGAACCAGAGTCATGGAGCTTTTAGACCGTCCTCACAGCGGGCCACTTCCCTAAGAAGATTTGGCTGGTCACATGATCAGATTTTGATATGTCAGAGACACTCACCCCGGGAGAGTTTGAATGCTTCCGCCAGACCCTTCGAGTGACTCACTCCCGCCTTCTCCATCAGCTAGCGCCTTATCCCGGGAGCCAAGCGCATCTCGAGGAGATCAATGAGCAGTACCGTCGGGTCGACCTAGAAGCACTCCCCGCGGTTCAGCACCCCGAGTCGTTGGACCACCATGGGGCCCTCTAGCAACAATGCATCCAGAGTTTTCAAGTACTATGAAATGTTACTTAGGAAGCCACCCCCAAGTTCATGTCCATGGATGGGGGTAGTACATTGACCTTCATTTCCGCGAGATCCGCCGACAACTCGATGCACTGGGCTTCCCTGAGGGAACGTCGCCATGGGATGTGGCAGTCAACATGGCTGACCTTTCAGACAAGGGAAACAGTGTGGAGCCCCTCGACGGGGACTCACCCCCTGAGGATAGGCCTCTACTGGACCCATATGGGAGTATTACTCACCAACAGAGAAGCCTCCTATGTCTCCCTGTACCCACAGAGGCACTGACACTTATCCGAAACATCGGCAAGTGTAAAGAGACCGTCAGGTCTTTCAAACTCGTCGACCCATCTACCTCGGTTCAGAAGGTAGAAGAAGATATAGAGAAGGCCACGCTGCGCCAACAGCTTGCTGAGAAAAAGAGGCTGATTGATGAACTCTTGGACGAACGCATTGCAGAGCGGCAACCTGACTATGGTAACCGTAGACCAGGACAACAGGGGCAGGAGAATCTACCCCTTGCTGAGATCCCCCTGGGAAACCATGAATGTGTCGTGTTCGCCGACAGGGGAAACACTAGGACCCATGAAAAGAGGGCGCGATATGTTTCGCCGAACCCTCCCGAGTGGCGGGACCACACGGGGACCCTGCTCAGTTTCCTCTCGCTACCCCAAGAGTCGCTCCACCAGCCGCCCCGCGAGACGCTGAGCGTGACTATCGTATCAGAGCACCTGGAAATCCGCTTGGGGTTATAGATCCCCGTCAGGATAGGAATCCACATCCGGATGATCTTATGGAAGTACTCATCGCCTGCTTGGAAGCCCTGGAAACTCGGTAGGTGGAAATCCCACCGGACGACAAGCCATACCAATCATGGGTGGATGACATGCCGGCCCCGACGGGATTTGGGATCCCCACTTTCGCCCCCTTCAACGGGACCAGAGACACGCCACAACACTTGGCCCAATTCAACTCAAGGTGCGGGCCTATGTTAGGGAATCTAGCGCAGCAGGAGGCTTCCAATCTCCGGTGCTTCATACAGACACTGGAAGGACCAGCATTCGTCTGGTACAGCCAGCTCCATATAGGATCTGTGACTAGCTGGGAGGACCTTCGTCGGAAATTCCTCTACCAGTTCAGTTCTGCAACATGGAAGACGAACATTGCAGTCCTCTTCAGGTGAAAAAAAGGCCCGATGAGCGAGTCGTGGACTTCTTCACCCGGTGGAAGGGGCTCAAGTACTTCCTTGACATGCCACTGACTCATGAGAAATTACTAAAAATGTGGGTAGGGAACGTCAAGGAAGATCTGGTTCCTTCTATGATCACACAGAATTACCCTGGATAGTTTTGGGACTTCTCAGACAAGGCTCAGCACCTCGAAGAAGCCCTGCAATAGGCCGGTCAGGCACGCTCACTGCCTCCAGTAATCTCTGCAAGGAGAGCCGCCAGAGCCGACCCTACTGCTATAGCCCAGATAGAGGCCCCCAGAAAGCTAGAGTTGCTGCCAGTAAGGCCAGCTCTGCAGGCTCATAGGGTTCCACCCCCACGGGCACAGCCTCCGGCCCAGCAATGACCGCCTCAAAATCAGTAGGCGCCTCTGCGTAATGCACTGCCACCACCTAGGTGAGGTAATAATTCTCCACCTCCTCAGACTGCTCCTCCGGCCCTTGGTCATGGTCATCCCCCAAGAGCCCACTTTCCAAATAGAAGGAATCAGAATTACTCGTTTGGCGATGCCCAGGTCCCCGGTTTTCTCCGTAGCGCCTTAGAGTAGAGGATCATGCGGCTGCCTGAGTGCCGGAAGCCAGAAGAGGCATGTCTCACTGATCACCCTAACTACTGCCCTTATCACCGGATCTTGGGACACACCATCGAGAAATGCTATGTGTTCAAGGACTGACTCCAACACCAGATTGACAGAAACATATTCAGGTTAGGCCCAGCCCCGACACAGGTGGCAGGTGTCTTCGTGAGATCAGATGGAATAAGTGACAATGTGGATGAGTGGGAACAGGTTTCTGACCGTTGTTCCCGGATGTATAATGACTAGATGGCCCGCAGGACGGTCGCCTGTGCCCATGGAATCATCTGTGCCAGCCTGATTCAGCCAGAGCCCTCGAAGTCTGTGAGCGCCGCTTTGGCATCATCGTCCCACCCTACTTCATCCCGGAAGAACAGGCGACGGTGCAAGAAGAATGAATGTGCCTTGCCATTGCCGTTATCTCCCCGCAAAATTAGAGATTTCATGCCCACAGAAATGGGGATCCCTCCGAAACCTTGTACGGTAGTGGATGACTACTCGAGTGAAAGTCTGGGGTACGCTTCGGTTAAAACCGTAGAGTTGGTAAATCCCTTTTTGTCTCCTGACGATGAGGAACGCCAGGTGGACCTCCCCAATGTCCCCAGCCATCGCCAACCTCGACAGAGCCGTGGCTATGTGAATCATCGGGGCACGACAGTTGTCACCTCCAGTCAGGTCGTGCATACTACAGAGACCAGGAAGAAAGCCCGGTAAAGAGAGTAGCACTCATGACTCCCTCACCCGGTGTCAACAGGTTCTCTTCCACCACCGTTTGTGTTGCTGGATCGGGCGAAAACGCCTTTCCCGTGTTGCAACAAGCCCTTCCGTTCCACCGGCCAACGACGGCCTTCCGGTCCTAGCACGACAGCCACCTCCTGGGCTTCATCTAGTGAACAGTGGGACGTGCCTAGTACCAGTCAGTCACTGGTCCCACCAGCAGGGCCCATCATGGCCCCAATCGCAGTGCAACCTCCTGTAAGAATAAACTCATGTTTGGCATGATAGTATGATGTCCTGAAGCATTTGGCCGACATTCTGTCAAGGATTTCCATCCTTGAGGCCCTTCGCCTGTCGTCTGAGATGCCTGAGGTGCTCACCGAGGCTCTAAGGAGCCCCCTTCAGTTTGAAATGGAGGTAGCGGCTGCAGAATCCTTCCAAACCGAGGTGATTGAGGACGCCAAATGGCAGGCAGTTATCTCGTTTTCTAGTGAAGATGAAGACCTTCCCATATAGGGGCACATTCTCCCGCTGTACATCACAATACAATTGAATAGCGTGGAATTCCGTCGTTGTCTTGTCGACATGGGTTCTGGGATTAACATGATCCCAACACGAACACTGCAAAAACTGGGGTTGTCTGAGGATGATTTAACTCCCTCTGACCTCAGAATCCAGGGGTATGACAGGACCGAGAAAATTCCACTCGGCAAGATTCGTCTGAAGACCCAGTTCGGTGGCTTAATTTCCAATACCGAATTCATGGTTGTCTATCAGGACACCACCTACAACTCTTTAATGGGTAGTCCGTGGATCCACCTTCATGTGGAGGATCCCACATCGTACCATCAGTGCCTCAAATACTCCCTAAAGGGTCGAGTGGGCGTGCTCCAAGGTGATGCGTCTCCGTTTTCCTCTTGTGAAGTTCTTTACCTGGACGCTGACTATTACACGAGCAATGAAAATCAAATCCTGGCAGGTGAGGTTGAGCCCGCCGCTATCACGAGTGATCCCTAGGCAGGTTCGGCTGATGCATATGTCTTCCCAATCCATCATTTGGAGGCCACGACTCCCGATATGGGAGAGTGCTTTATTTTCTCGGGTACTAGAGGAAGGCATATTTCCAGGTCTAAGCGACAACGAGAAATCACTCGTACTCTTACACGAACCATGCTCAGGTGATCCCCGAGCCTCCTACCCATGTATGGTAACAGGGCATTGGGCTCATGGCAACGCCAGTACGTCATACGTGTCTGTTTCTCTGGGCCGGAATCGACCGGATCGAGCCAACGTGTCACCACTGGTTTGATGTCATAAAGCGTGGCCCCTTGGCCCGAAGGCCAGATGGGATTTGATCAACCACCTTTGTCGCCATGGTCTCCGCGGTGCAGGAATCTCTCGTCATGATGACCTCTGTCACCCAAGCCAGTGCCAGCTCCCCATCAAGGTCGAGAAGCCCCGAAACGGCTCCCCCCATGGATGATCCTTCCACCAGCGGAGAAGAAGACATGGAATATTCTCCTCCTTCCTTTAAGGAAGGCGTATCCACCACGGTCGAAGATTTAGTGCATTTGAACCTCGGTAGCGAGGCAGACCCGAGACCCACATTGGTTAGCACCGCTATGCCCCCCAAGGAACGACAATAGTACATAGACGTCCTTAGAAAGAACTGTGATGTGTTTGCCTGATGTTATGATGAGATATTGGGACTAGATCCCCAGGTAGTCGTCCACCGGCTTGGCCTCCCAGCCAACCATTGCGGGTCAAGCAGCCTCCCAGAAAAATGCACCCCTCTCATGGTGCCATGGTTGAGGCCGAAGTTGATAAGCTCATCAAGTCCAACTTCGTCAAGGATGTCCAGTACCCTAGGTGTCTAGCCAACATTGTGCCCGTCAGGAAGAAGAACATGCAGATCAGGGTCTATATCGACTTTCGTGATCTCAATCACCACTGTCCGAAGGATAACTTTCCCCTTTCTATGATAGAGATGTTGATCGATTCAACGGCTGGGTTCCACGCCCTCTCCTTCCTGGATGGGTACTCCAGGTACAACCAGATCCGGATGGCCCCTGAGGATGAATATTTTACTACCTTCAGGGCCCCCAGGGTACTTTCTGCTACCAGGTTATGCCCTTCGTCCTGAAGAATGAGCGTGCCACCTATCAACGGGCTATGCACCGCATATTCAAGCTAATCCGTAGGACACTGGTGGAGTGCTACGTAGACGACCTGGTGGTTAAATATCGTCAGCGCCAACAACATCTCAAAGACCTTGAGAATGTGTCCGGCTTCCTCCGTTCTCAACACTTGAAGATGAACCCGTTCAAGTGTGCCTTCGGGGTCACCTTCAGAATATTTCTTGGCTTCATTGATAGGTATCTATGTATCGAGATCGACCCCAAGAAGATGAAGGACATCAGTCAGATGCCTCCCCCGAGTAATATTCGGGGGATTCGAGGTCTCCAAGGCCGCTTAGCCTATATACACCGATTCATTGCGAATCTGGCCGGCAAGTGTAAGCCCTTTTTCTCGGCTCATGAAGAAAGGTTCCTCCTATGGGTGGGACGAAGATTTTCAGACCTCTTTTGAGGAAATCAAGCGGTATCTGCTCCATCCTCCGGTCCTGATGCCACCCATTCCCGGAAATTCGCTGGTCCTTTTGGTGACCGCCCTGGAGCGATCCCTCGGGGCCCTTATCTCCTAGAAGAACAACGAGGGAATAGAGAATAGCCTCTACTACCTCATCCGCATGCTCCTCGATGCGGATGTTAGATATTCTCCCATCGAGAAGAGCTGCATGGTGCTCGAATTTTCCGTACTGAAATTGTGGCACTACTTGAAGCACCACGAGATACAGATGGTCTCTCTGGTAGACCTGTTGAAATACATCCTGAACCGACCTATGTTGACTGGCCGATTGGCACGCTGGGTGGTGATCCTCAAGCAGTTCGACATCAGGTTCATACCTAAGAAGGCGGACAAAGGACAGGCGTTGGCAGACTTCTTAGCTTCCAACCCAACCTCTACAGACTAGCCACTAGATTTAGGCTTCCCTGATGAGGCAATCCTCTCAGTCGATCAAGCCATCCCATGATGGCAGATTCACTTTGACGACGCCTCCTGAAGCCCTACCAGTAGAAGGATCAATGATCCTAGGCTTAACAGAATGGGCCTGGGTATCATCTTCATCACCCTGTAGAAAGCTGTTCTTCCATATTCGTTCTTGTTGTCAGAAGGCTGCACCATCAATGAGGCTGAATATCATGTCCTCAGCACTGGCCTCGAGTTGGCTCTGGAGGTTAACATACCCTACTTGTATGTGAAAGGGGACTCTGAGCTAGTCATCAAGTAGGTCAATGGTGACTATGCTGTCAGGAAGCCAGAACTCATGCTATTGCTCGAGTGCACCCTCCATATAATAACTATGTTCCCATCCCAACCAAATGTCTTTCACGATCCCTAGTCGCAGATCAATCGGGCAGATTCTTTTTCTAGCCTGACCGCATCACTTGCGTAGCCCGAACAGGATGAACTAATCATCCACGTGGTGCATCAAAGAGTCATTTCTCCTGTTATCCCAGAGGGCGATCATGGCCCTCGAGTGAACCATCTCACCACTGGTGCCCCTATTTCAGGACCCTCGGGGGCTTCAGGCATGGTGATCGAGACAGTTCCTGACTGGAGGATTCCCTTGGTTGAATATCTCCAGCACGACAATATTCCGATGGACCGAGCCGAGCGAGAATGAATCCGACACCGTGTGCCGCAGTTCACCCTTCAATATGGTCCCAGCCTTGAGCAGCTCCTTTACAGGCGCGAGTTTGATGGTGTTCTCCTATGTTGTCTTCAAGTAGTCGAGATCCCACAGGTCATGCAAGAAGTGCAAGCTGGTTCCTATGGCACCCACCAGGCAGGGTCGTGATTCTCTCACCAGATTCAGAGGCTGAGATACATCTGGCCCTCCATGATCCACGGCTACATCGAGTATGCCAAGAGGTGTCACGCATGCCAAGTTCATGCTAACTTCATGCATCGGCCACCAGAGCCTCTCCATACTACTAAGTATTATTGTCCCTTTGCTATCTAGGGGTTGGATGTCATAGGGCCTTACCCGCCGGCGATGGCCCGCCAGTGCCGGTTCATCTTAACCGCTACGGATTTCTTCTCAATGTGGGAAGAGGCAATCCCACTAAGGGAAGTCAAGGATTTTTCTATCGGCGACTTCGTGAGCTCCAATATCATCTACCGGTTTGGAATACCTCACACTATCCTCATAGATAACGGAACCATCTTCCGAGTGGCCGATCTGAAGAAATTGTATGCCAAGTACAACATTCTCTCTAACCACACATCCCTCTATCATGCGCAGGCGAATGAAAATATTGAGGCGTTTAACAAAACCCTCTCTAACATTCTGCAAAAAATGGTTGGTCAGAACAAGAAAAGTTGGCCAGAAAAGCTCCCCAACGCCCTCTGGTCTTATCAAACGACGACTCGTATCTCCACCCAGGTGACTCTGTATTCCCTGGTATATGGAGCTGAGGCCATCCTACCCATCGAGATCCATCTGCCCTTATTGCGCATGGCGGTCTACGACCAGCAAGCGCCAGATAGCGTTGCCGAGATCCGTCTAGCCGAATTGAAAGCGCTAGACGGAAGTAGGCTTCGCGCTTTACATAACTTGGAAAGGCATCAGAGCAGGATGGCTCGAGCTATCAATAAGAAGGTTCACCTCCACTCCTTCCTTCAAGGTGGCCTACTGCTGGCTCTCAGAGCGCCAATGATTCCTGGCAGGAAACCACCCAAGTTTGTGCCTAAGTGGGAAGGGACTTTTATTGTCCATAAGGTCTATACCAATAGCGTGTACGCCCTGGTAAATATGGATGGTGAGCGTCTCACTCCTCCCACCAACGCCAGGTTCCTCAAACGGTATTTTCCCTGAGCTTTGGGTCTGAGTTCTAAGACCTAAAAATAAGATCCTTATGGTCCTACATGACCTTAAACTGCATTTTTCACTACATTTGGGCTCTATGATCCTGCAAGATATTAAACTCTATGGTCCTGCACGACCATAAATTGCACCGGGTCCGAGTTCTAAGACCTAAAAATAAGATCCTTATGGTCCTGCATGACCTTAAACTACATTTTTCCATACATTTGGGCTCTATGGTCCTACATGACCGTAAACTATATGTTCCCACACGACCTTAAATTGATCCTGGTCCATGTTATAAGACCTAAAACTAAGATCCATATCTCATCCAACATGACGTTAAACTGTATTTCCAGAACTACGTATGGCTTGATTCTAATCCTAATGTGATATATAGGAACGCCCAGACATTTCGTTTCGGGTCCAGCCCCAGGGGTTACCAAAATCATCCCTTTCCTATGGTACAAGTTCTAAGAACTAAAACTAAGATCCTTATGGTCCTGCATGACATTAAACTACATTTTTCCCTATATTTGGGCTCTATGGTCCTTCATGAACATAAACTGTATGGTCTTGCATGACCTTAAATTGCACCTGGTCCGAGTTCTAAGTCCTAAAACTAAGATCCATATCTCATCCAACATGATGTTAAAATGTATTCCCAGAACTACGTCTATCTTGATTCCCATCCTAATGGGATTTGTAGGAATTCCCAGACCATTCTTCTTTGGGTCTAGCTTGAGGTCTGATATTGTGTCTATCTCGCCTTTGGGACCTTGACCACAGGATCACGTAGAGTGGTATGGGATCATGTCCTCATTCACGTCGGGTTGGCAATATCTGAACCACGTGCACCCTGTCTTCACGATTAGCCCTCCTATGTCGTGTTAACCATGACATTAAAAGGCGCCTTTCTAGAACTATGTCTAGCTTGATTCCCATCCTTATGGGATATGTAGGACCGTCTGAACACCTAGATTTCAGGTCCAACCCCATCTCTTAGGAGATACCATGATCTTCTAGTTTCTAGGGGGTTTGGAATTATACCCCCTCTTTTTTTCCCGGGGGTCCGCCATCTTTTGGCCGCTCTCGGACTGAGCCCATTGACCCTTTACAGTGGTCTGCTAATGTGTTCAGAGTGCTCTGGTCTAGGACCTGGAGTGTTAGATTAAACATAGGCAAGTTCCACCCACTTTCCAAGCTTTTTGTTCCCCTTCATTCGGGCCCCCATCATCCTTCATGCCCGGAGGGACCCCCAAGAACGTCCTGGATACAACGCCCATGGGCTCTCCTACCATCATGGGTCAGCGCCCCCGAGGGGTTTCAGACAAGAAATTGATTCAAATACCGCGTTGCGAGCATGGTCG
This sequence comes from Viscum album, assembly GCA_963277665.1. Lineage (NCBI taxonomy): Eukaryota > Viridiplantae > Streptophyta > Magnoliopsida > Santalales > Viscaceae > Viscum > Viscum album. Next base: position 1,320,994,490 of record OY728152.1, on the reverse strand, counting down.
GTGGTCAATGCTCATTTGTTTGTCCCCATGGCTGACACGACAGGATGCTGTGTTGTGAACATGGTCAACAGTAATCCTCAGTCGTCACGCCAGCTTCCTCGGGCCCTGAATGTTGGTGGCACGATTCATGTCATGTTCCACCCCACCGTGTCAAGGTACAATCTCGACACTCCTTGTACTAACCCTCAGTACACCCATGCGTGTCAGACAAACCATGTTGCGTAACGATGTCTCTCGGGGATCCCGTAATCAGAGCGCTAGAGTATATGCTTGGGTTTCTTCTTTGCAAGTTGCATGCAGCTTGACCCTCATCCCCATGGGAAATGAGGAGTCGCATGGACATTGCGTTTCGGGCCCAACACAACATGGAACTAGCATCTCCTGTCCCATTCCTAATAGTTGGACCCTCGCCGACCCCTTGGCCCGAGGCACCTCTCTCAGAATCGCACGCAGTGATGGTATCTCATCGTGTGTGTTGCCCTCGGTCCAAACCGTACGACCTTAAATTGTGTTGTTGGTCCAAACCTTACCACCTTAAACTGTGTTGTTGGTCCAAACCTTACGACCATAAACTGTGATGTTGGTCCAATCCATACGACCTTAAACTAAGCTTTTGGTCCAAACCTTACGACCATAAACTGTGATGTTGGTCCAAACATTACGACCATAAACTGTGATATTTGTCCAAAACATACGACCTTAAACTGTGCTGTTGGTCTAAACCATACAACCTTAAAATGTGTTGTTCTTCCAAACCTTACGACCTTAAACTATGTTGTTTGTCCAAACCATACGACCTTAAACTATGTTGTTGGTCCAAACCATACGACCTTAAACTGTGATGTTGGTCCAAACTATACGACCTTAAACTGTGCTATTGGTTCAAACCTTACGACCTTAAACTGTGTTGTTGGTCCAAACCATACGACCTTAAACTGTGGTGTTGGTCCAAACCATATGACCTGAAACTGTGCTGTTGTTCTAAACCATACGACCTAAAACTGTATTGTTGGTCCAAACCTTACGACCTTAAACTGTGTTGTTGGTCCAAACCTTACGACCTTAAACTGTGATGTTTGTCCAAACCATACGACCTTATACTGTGCTATTGGTCCAAACCATATGACCTTAAACTGTGTTGTTGGTCCAAACCATACAACCTTAAACTGTGTTGTTGGTCCAAACCATACGACCTTAAACTGTGTTGTCGGTCCAAACCATACGACCTTAAACTGTGCTGTTGGTCCAAACCTTACGACCTTAAACTGTGTTGTTGGTCCAAAACTTACGACCTTAAACTGTGTTGGTGGTCCAAACCATACGAACTTAAACTGTGCTCTTGGTCCAAACCTTACGACCTTAAACTGTGCTGTTAGACCAAACAATAGGACCTTAAACTGTGCGGTTGGTCCAAAACATACGACCTTAAACTGTGCTATTGGTCCAAACCTTACGACCTGAAACTGTGTTGTTGGTCCAAACCATACGACCTTAAACTATGTTGTTGGTCCAAACCTTATGACCTTAAACTGTGTTGTGGGTCAAAACCATACGACCATAAACTGTGATGTCGGTCCAAACCGTACGACCTTAAACTGTGCTGTCGGTCCAAACCATACGACCTTAAACTCTGTTGTCGGTCCAAACCATACGACCTTAAACTGTGCTGTTGGTCCAAGCCATACAACCTTAAACTGCGATGATAACTTCTGGGTCGCGCGACGAAAAATGGCATTGCATTGTGGTGACCTCTCCATGGGGGACATCATGCCAGGTATTGGTCGATCACCATGCCGCTCCTTTTGGTGCGAGGGCTAGACCCGCAAAACTCCTTTGTAGAGGCGCCCCATCGCACCATGCTACCTTGAAATAACTACGTGAGGCTTGATTCTCATTCCTATGAGATTCGTAGGAGCACCTGGGCACTTCCCCGTGGGCCCAGCCTAACATTCTCTTTCGGTCCCATGACTTGAATCCTCTCCCAATGGGGTTGTGCGGTGTGATGTGGGATTATGTCCTCATTCACGTCGGGTCGTTCACCTCACCGTAAACACCCCCTATTCCCATTCATGCCAGGTGTTTGTGTTACTCCACCATGCGCCACTTATGTTTCTTCCCACCCTATGGTCCGAGTTCTAAGACCTTAAAATAAGATCATTTGTTTGGCTTTCTACGACTCACTCTATCTTATGGTATTGCACGGTGTGGTGCGATATTATGTCCTCATTTACGTCGGGTTAATCACTGTGTCGTGCCTATCCCCAGATGAGGTGTGTCCCTCGTCCCACACGACGTTAAACTACATTTCGTCTAACATGACGTTTAAAATGTATTGTCAGAACTATGTGTGGCTTGATTCTCATCCTAATGAGATACGTAGGAATGCCAGACATTTCTTCTTGGTTCCAGCCCCAGGGATTACCAAACCTCGTCCCTCCTTATTGTTGGCCCCTCATCCTAGCTTCATTGGAAGTGGTGTAATATGGAAATCTACCCCGAGAAGGTTCGGGATGCCTCATTGTAATAATGGGAAGCGACAGTTATCTCGCCAAATAGGTCCTGCCTAGAAATTGGGATGACCCGTGATCAGGTTGGTATTTCCGCCTAGAGCGCCTCCTCCACAGTGGCACAATCTCGGGAATGTTGGACTCTATTCGAACAAACCACCACTCCACCTTCCACACTTTGTGTGCCCCCTTATTCGGATCCTCATTTCCATTCGTGTCTGGAGGGACCCCCTAACACTATGGATGCTCGACCTATGGTCTACCTACTGTCCTGGTCCAACGTTCCAGAGGACTGGTCATGTTTGACGGGACCCCCTAACAGTATGGATGACAGACCTATGGTCCGCCTACTGTCCTAGGCCAACATTCCGAAATGATGATCGAAGATATTTGAGTTAGGCCCCATGTTGCGAACATGGTCAGTGGTCAGCCCTCATTTATTGTCCCTATTCCAGGACAACACGATATGGATGGTGTGTTTCCGCCACGATTGACAGTTATCCTCCATCATTGCGCCCAATTGTGTTCCAAATTTTTTCATCGTGATTCACCCTTCCTCTCCATAATCCAATGTTCGGATGGATTTCAATGCCCCCGGCATTTCCCCAATCGTGTGTTAGAGCACATTTATAATTAGACACATCAATCGGCCTGGGGTCTCCTTATAAATCCAGGGCCAATTTCGGACGCCTGAAGCATGGTCAATGCCCCACAGTTGGAAGAAATGATGGCACTGGCATCCTTTGCTTCTCATGTTGGGGCGAGACCCACAGGAGCCTAGGGATGAGTTGTTATTCATTTGGAAACTATGTTTGAGCGTATTAATCCAATAATACAAATGAATGGATTTTTCCATGTATTGGACTGAGATGATGGGAAGTACAAGCATGAAGTTCATGAGATGGCCGAAACAAATCCCTTAGGGATCAACCTGCTGAAGCGATCTTTCAAGTGCTTATAACCTTTGTCGGGTAGCCTCCAGGACTGCTTCTCACTCTTTGAAGACTCTCTCCTCATCAGCCACCACATAGCACAGCTCCCCAGCCCTAGCTTGTTCCTGCGCCCGCTCGGTTCGAAGTACGGTCATCTGGTGACTCGCCTCCACCTTTTGTTCCTCCGCGTCATCCAGCTGGGCCGTCAATTGCTCCACTAGCTCAGACCATGTTGCGATGAAGGCCTCCTTATCTGCCTCCTACCCATCGAGGTTCCGGACATCCTGCTCCGCCCTCAGCAGCGCTTGAGAGCTCGCCGATCCTTCCCGACACTGGGAAATATCATTGTGCCGGATGCTCTCGCGTATCTTCTCGGACATGTTATCACGAACCGCCAGATAAAGGCATTGAGCGGCATCCCCTCCGATGTACAGGAAGCCCAACCAGTTCTGAAGTGATCCCTTCCGCCTCAGCCAATCCGACTGGGGATGTCTGAGAAAGTACTGGATACACTTCCACCCCTTACGACGTGTCATCCGGCTCTCCTCGGCTGCCCCTGAGTCTGAGTCATCTATATCCTCAGGGTCAGCGGGGTGGTATATGGGGAAGGCAGCAAGCAGATCGGCAGCAGGATCCGTCACAGGAACGCCTTCGTGAGGAATAGGATCCTCGACCTCCGGGAAACCTCCTTCTCTCGCCCGAGCATGGATGATGCCTCCATCAGCATCCGACCTCGTCTCAGGAACATCTCCACTGATATTTGCCGCCCAATGTTCCTCAATTGTCGGGGCAGACTCGTTGCAGGGAGCATGTTATGAATGAGGTGGTATGTCCGCCGTTGGTCCACTCGCGGATGGCCCGGGCTCCGCAGCCTGACGTGCCTCCAATGTTGAGATCACAGTGCAAGGCATACACTGGTCAGTTGGGATCTTTTGGCACCAGGTGCCAGTAGTGAAGCGTGAGACTTACAAGAATCTAGAGCGTCGGTCCCCAGTGTTTTGGTCGCTGAAGGATCCACCGTAAGGGGAGACCCCTCTTCGCTTGTTAATTCAATGATGGGTGTCAGATCCCCATCATGTCCCACTGGTTCATCTCATCCCTCCTTTGGTGTGGACGCATGTCCAATGCTCAACTGCTCCTGAGTAGGATGGGGAAGTGGTTTAGAAGTTGGAAAGGAGAAAGGCTGAATAAGGGAAATGAATGAAGATAGAGACACACCTCGAGTATCTCGGTTTTGTCGAGATCAGAGCTGGCAATCTCGCCACTCTCTCAGAGATTCCCTTGGTAGGTCGCCCCTTGGGACCCCTCACCTATTGGCTATACTTCTTCGTCTTCTCCCGCGCCTTTGTCCTCCCTGGTTTCCTCCTCCCCCTCTGAATCCTCGTCATTGTCGCCTTCTCTCGGTGGCATTGCTTCCGGATCATGCTCTTGGACGAGAATCACTTTCACCAAGAAAGGTGGCTCCGCACGCTGACCCCTTTGGCAAGCGTATGTGTCCATGGTCGTTAGATAAGCATGCAGCCAATTGAAGTTTACTCGGTCGGTAATTCGAACAATCCCGACCTCTGGCAGTTGGATCCCGTTTTGCATTATCTTCTGCCAGATGGCTTCGAAGCTCAGCGATTGCTGCAGGGTCATCCAGGCCGACCACAGTGCCGGGATAATTGCATCGTGGGAAGGTTCGAGCAGGTATCTTATCTGCTTCTCAAGAAGATCCCTGGCCGCATCATGTGACTCCCCTGCGGGTAATGAGGATGCGACGAGACCATATGATGTTCCCCATGCCGAAGTCCCGGCCTGCGTAGGCCTCACTGCCAGACACGCCTTTGTTCCCCCCTTCCGGCGGAACCTTGCTTTCTTTCCCATCGCCTGGTTTCCGCGCGAGCAACTTCAAGTTTCCGGACTCCATTGCGTAAAAGCCCCTTAGGTTACACAATGGTCCAGTGTTTGGCATATTCGGTTTCCAGGCCGGCATCGTCCCCAATGGGAGGAAGAGTAACAACATCTCCAGAGCTGAAGGTCGTAAACATCAACCACATCTGGCGCAGGACGCTTGGATTTTTCTCTTACCAGACATCCGTGAATACCTTCTTCGGGATTCAATGGAGGCACCCGAACTGCCTGGAGAATATGGATGGAACGTAAGGCTCGCAGATCACCTTCACGTCGATCTGAGCCCTGAGCACCCCGCCCTGAATGCTTTGGAAGTATTCATACTGTTATAGAGAGCCTCACCTGTTGTCCACCATCTAGCCGACTGGGGTGGGGAACGGGCTGATGTTGAAGTTGGCATGGTTTCCAACGCAGATCCTCACGCCCTCCTAATTGAGCGTCATCAGCTCCACCCCTGCGATGTTTAGTAAGGACGGTCGCAGACCATTTCCCAGACGACGGATGGTGTTTGGGAAGGTGTACCCACTGAGATGATCCACTACCCAGCCATGGAAGATCTAGAAGGGACCACATACTCTCCGAGGTGACCCCCCTCATGAGATGCACCCCAAGATGGCATACATCTTGGCCAGTACGGGGACGCCCAAGTTGAATTTTTTTTTGGCGGCCATGGAGCCCGCCATTACCAATGTAGCTGGATGGACGCCCATCCCCGCGTCCCGCACCAGCAAGAGCCACCCGCTCAAGAAGGTGTTGAGAAACCTGGAATACCGGAAGTTCAGGTCCCGGGCCTCGATGAAGCGGTAGCCCCATGATTGGTATTGCCCCGCCTCTAGGGTCCTCCAGTATGACCCGTCCCTGCTCCTCTGAGCTGCGTTCGGGCACCATTTTCCCCATCTCGGCATCTTGACGGCTGAATCCTTCTCATGGAACAGGCTGAACCCGCCCTTGTAGGAATTGTCCTTCAAGAAATCCTTGACCCACAGCCTCTCTTTGGCCATCTCCAACAAGTGCCACGTCAGCATAGGCATCCGTGAACTGTCTCCCCAGGTATTCTTTGGAGGAACGAACTCGTCGTATTGGTAGCCCTCCAGTGGGATACCTCCGATGCAGTGAATATCCCAGATACTGATAGTGACTTCCCAATGATGAAGGTGGAATGTGTTGGTGTCAGGAGACCACCCGGTGAATTGCTCTAGTCCAAGATCAGGTTTGCGGTGGAAGTGGAAATGTGATGTCCATACCGCCTCGAACAGGCCGATATACCGCAGTTTGTCCCTGAAGTGGTCACAGGTATGTCGAACCCAGAACTCCCATGTCCATTCACTGGTGAAGTTGCACTCGGACCGCAGGTCCCAATCCATCATCCAACCTTTTGTGTCATCCTTGACGCTCTGACGGAACGTGCTCGCGTAGAGGGATGGAGAATTCTCTGCGACAGGCTCGTCCCCGGTAATGGTCCTAGTCCTCGTTTCAGGACATATACGTCCATATGTCTAGTTTTTCTGGCAGGATGTCCATTGTTGGTGATGTTTTAGTGAGGAAGCTTGTCCTCCTGGGTCACCCATGACCGCGACGTGTCGACCTCGAAGCCCGGCAGAGGCACCTCCACCTGGATGCCAAAGTTCCAATGTGGGAGGTTGTCAGACAGGGGATACGTCTTCTGGGCTGGGGTCAATAGATTGAACAAGGTCATATTGTTAGAGACAATCACCTTGGCACCATAAACCTCCTCATTCTAATCCATCTCGCTCCTATGAGCCGTGTATTCCCCCTCATCAACTCGGTTTAAGGCCATCTAGAATTTTTCAGGAGTTGCGTGAAACCAGGATGCAGTGCACGGAATCGGAGAGTCGTGCGCGAAATCTGAAGTAGTTGAATGAAATATTGGAGATGGGAATGAAATCGGAACGCTAGTCAGGGAATATCCTGAGCTGGTGCGGAAACATGGCCAAACTTTGGAAGCAATTCTGCACTGCCATAGTGTTTTTACGCACATCCGCAGTAGTTATTTTGCGGACAAGAGCGATTGGCATGTCGCGCGGAAAAGCTTAAGTACGGATTCGTGACACCACACAACTTTTTATAGGCGAGGCTAGGGTTCCGCGCCACGCGGAAAAAGAAATTACACGCGGATCCGTCCTTCTGCGCGCCGAATCGGTTGTTTGCACGCTGCACGCACGGGAGGGGCCCTGCTTTGGCGTTTAGGTGTTTCCCTTGGAATCCGATCGTTGTGACCTCTCACCGATCCAATTCCATGGGGGGAATTTTTAGACACCGAAATAGTCCGTAACTCCCGGAGGAAGTATCTAAATGATGAAGCGAAGTCATATTCGGAATCTAAGCCCCGATCCAGAGGCCCAGGAAGCGGTGCGCGAAATAAAGGAGGTTCCGCGCGAAATAATGTTGTGCGCATGAAGGATCCCCGAGATTCGTGGAATCGAGCTGATACGACGTGAAATAATTGCACACTCTAGTTCTCCGCGGCGAGGTATTGCGCACAAACGGTTCCCGATGCGGAAGATTTCACGCACCGCCGGTATTCCGCGCCAGCCGCTGCCTATAAATAGGCGGCGACCCCGAACAGTTTGGGGGTTATGGAATTCGAATTGGGTCTCGCGCGTGCAATTTGCCTCTCTTCGCATGCAAGATGACTTCCAGGTAATCACTCATTTTGTGCCTCCTTTACCTGGAGTTCGCCTTTGCGTGCAACTCTACCGGCTTAAGTGAATTTTCTCCCTTCCCCAGTTTCCTTCCATGAGCGCAATCCGTGTCTCGTGCGCGCAATACCCTGACGTGTGCGCAAAACCCTGCACGCAATTCCGTCTCCGCGCGCAATTCCCTTACTCCAATTGCGCGTTGTCCCGGTGTTTTTCGCGCAAACCTTCTTTGTTGCACGCAAAGCCCAGGACCCTTCACCTTGATTCCCCTTGGATGCCCCTCTACGCCGGCACCTATTTCTCCCCTTCCAGGCAAGCGTTCCATGTGTTGTTTTCCCGTACGGTCATCCAGGATTGTACGAAGTCACCTCAAGGTCCCTTGGGCCATGTTTCCCATTGCGTTGCTTTGCCTTATGCTTCTCCGCATAGGCACACTAACGGCTATTTCTTCTTCCCATAACCACACTAACGTGGACCCCCCAGTGGTTCACCCTACGTCCCCCCTTCACTACGGCCTTGTCGATGCCTTCCCTCCCACAAGGGGTAGAGGGGGTTGGGCATGTAAGCCCTTGGGGTGTGGAGCGAACCCACCTCATCCAAGTTACAGGACATTAAAATGATGAGCACATCGTCCTTAACACATGACGTTAAACTGTGGTCTGACCCCATGCTTCGCACGTAGGGTCCCCACAGCTCGGGCATTCGTTATGCCCACTCGTCTCCACGGGAATGGACTCTTCCTCGCATGGAATGATATCCTCCTTATCGGAGTGGCGTTTTCCTGTGGGGGGAGTTCCACCTCAGAGCATAATCCCCTAGCCTCTCAAAGGATGGTTTCACCCATGCCACTCCGTACATCCCCCTGCCGAAGCCAGTGGAGTCCCTTTCCCACTGCTCCTGGTCACACCATGGGCCTCCACCCTCGAGTAATCCCTGGAACCTAGGGCCGCTAACCAAGTGTAAGCCCTTGTTTCCGCTTTGGGCCGCCTAACGTGTAATCCCCATTCCGCTTATCACGGATGTGCCCTTTGCGACGTGATCATCTGGTCCCTGCTGCATCTTGTTTCTCACACCGATCATGACTCACGTGGGATTAGAGCACGCATCTACCATGAAATCCTCTAAGGGCTGCCTCAGAGAGTAATCCCCATCCCAGCGAACTACTTGGACTTTGATCTGTGCTAATGCATGGTACGTAGGAAGCCTCCACGAGGATCAAGCCCACCACCTGGTCATCCCGAACTCTCCACGTCGGTTCCCTGACCACAATGGTTCTCCTCAGAGCGTATGCCCCATAACCACCATGGGCCGCCTCAGAGCATAAGCCCAAAATTCCTCGTCCCGCACAATGTTAAACTCTATCTCGTCCCGCATGATATTAAACTGTATTTCTCCTCTTGGGTCGTCTCAGAGTGTAAGCCCCATGTCTCACACCCATGTCTCATCCTAACTTCCCCCTTTAGACCACGTTCCATGGGAAGCTCATGCCCTAGCCCGAAGAACATACTTTCTCCAGGCTCCAATCCATGCATTCATTCTCACGGGTCGCCTCTCCAAGTGTCCCACCATACCACCGAACTATGCGGACATTGATTCCCTGCCATGGGGATATGTAGGAAGCCTCCATGAGGTTCAAGCCCATCACTCCACCATCCATACTGATCCTTAACCGGGCCGCCACATACTAGAGAGATCATGCCACCACATCCCAGTCCATTACATCTGGGAAGTCGCCCACGTGCTGGCCCCAACATCGGTGTTCCCCCTAGTGGTCCTTCAACCCGATCTGTCTCTAAAAGACATTAAAATCACGACATACCCCGTGTAAAACAATGGAAGCTGAGGAAAAACTCAGTTGATACGTATTCCCCGTGTCTGATGTGGGATGCCTCGGGCTTCCGCGTCCTCGAGACGCCCTGTGATAAGGGACAGAAGACAGACATGCCAACGACATCCCAACGTGACCATTATCCACACGGAAGGTTGCTACCCCAACAAGACCCCTTGGAGCGTCTTGAAAGGAGAAACTTAACTAACTAGCGTCCATGTAGATATGGAACCGTGAATGAGATTCACTAGAACATATTAAATCTATGAGGGAGACCCTAACTAGGTGACAAGTTCTAAGGAGGAATCCATAGAAGGAAGAACCAACATCCCATCATCCATGTTTTTATCAAGGAGCAGACGTCCCTGAACAAGGAACGGATGCCGCCCGCCTTTGGAAAGCGGTAATGATGGTTAACAAGCAGCGCGTCCTCCAAATAGACTGATGCGCACGCCCCAACGAATGCATCAGAGAAACATTTTTGTAGTAAATCATTATTCATTTTCAAAAGAAATTGTTTATTTAGACAGGATACTGATTCGTCAATATTTCAATATTTAAATAAATATTTTTCAAAATAAATAGATTATGAAATAATTTTATACATATTATGAAATAATCCAACACATTATAATATAATATGAATATTTATGATAAATGAAATGTCTAATGAAAAGTTATAGAATCAATTTACTTGTTTCAGGGAAACGTTTACAATCTATAAAGGGAGTTTGATTTTACAATAATATTTTTAAAACGGTAATATTGAATTCAATTCCACTGGGATGAGAATATATTAAATTAACAACTAAAATAACATGAATAAATATGGATTTATGATCGATGGGGAATTATATACCTAATTAAAAAATAATTAGGAGTAAAAAATTAAAATATTATTGAATGGAGGGAAAAATATATGAGGTCAAATACATATTTCTTCATTTTTATTAAAAATTATTTAAAAACCATTATATTGGATTTAAACATGTTATTAAATTACAACGAATATGTATATTGACCAAAATATCATAAATGATCTTTTTATATCTTTTTATCAATCATTAATTAATAATGTAACATCCATTTTAATTATAGAATTATAATATTTCATATCTATTAAGATATATGGGTTTTATTATGGTTATAACTTAACATAGACTCTATGTATGATATTGTACACTACACGCAAAATGGGTTTCTCCAAAATTTACATTGTACACCAGACTATGATATCCCATAAAATAATATATAATTTATAATATTATCATAATTGATAGTTATCTCCAAGATGATTTATTAGAAAAAATGAATAGAAAAAATTGTGTTATGTTTATTTATTGTTTTTCAGTTCATCCAATATCATTTTGAGGCTAAAAATGAGAATAAAACCATTTTGTTGTATAAAATACTCTAACAATTTTTAAGGATAGTTGTACTGCCATTTGATTGTGAACCATTATATGTATAGTTTTTTATATATTAGTATGTTACGCTTAACAGAATATAATTCTTATTTCAAAGTGGTACATCAAAATTTACTTAAGTTGAATTTTTGGGAATTTCCTAAAAATGTTTTTTTTCATTTAATTTTGAAAAATGCTACATTATAGTAAAAAAACTGATTTTTCATTTAAATATTTAATATATATTAAAATAATTTTTTAAATTAATAATAGTAAAATAGTACATTGATTAATAGAATTTATTTTATTTAACTAAATTGTTTATTGAAATTTGAAATGAAAATTTATTGACATTTTAAGGTCACTTTTACCCTCCAACCAACATTTGTTAGATTAGAAAAAAAAAATTCTGCTCGATGGAATTAAATTTCGAAAAATAGTTATACATATTTATAATCAATGTGTAATGTTATGTCAAATGGGACCAATATACTTTTTGGTGAAAAGTAACATTAGTATTTTATTTACCATTACAAAAAATGTAAATATTTTAATTAAGGGTAAAATAAAAATTATAATACTATAAAAATTATCCTATGACTTATAATAAAAATATAGGAGGAGTTATTATCGAACATCAAGATACGTGGGAAGAAATATAAACCATTGAAATACAAATTTTTGTTATTATGAAATTTATCACTTTTAATTTAATGTAAGAGAAAATTTATCCTAAATATTAAAATTATTACAAATAAAATATAATATGGTGTCATATAAGTAATATTTTCAACTATAATTATTAATTAGAATATATAAATAATTTTCCAACTTCATGGTAATTTAGTTAAAATTTTTATGAATTATATAATAAAAATTATCTATGACACAACAATGAAACATTAATGGATTTTTTAATGAAAGAATCTAATAAATGATATTAGTAATATGAAACTAAATATAATATTAAATATTTTATTTAATACCCAAATTATATGGAATCCTATAACAATTATGGATTTAGTTAATGTGGTATTTTAAAATGAATAATGTTGTTATTATATTATAAAAATGTCATTTAAAGAATAATTTCAAAATTGAAAGAAGTAAAATTTCAAAATATAAAATAGGTAAGTAAATGATATATAACTTTGAAACATACTATTAGGTCAAAAATATTATAGATGTTTAAAGATTCAATTAATGACTAATTCATTGGATTTTTTCATAAGATGTTAATAATTATATCCTTAAATTATAAATTACTAGGTAATAGGTATGAATCATAAGAGGTTGAAATGAAACAATAACGATTAAAAATATTCATAACATGATTAAATTTAATGGGATTATTGGTATTCGACTCAAAATCATTATATATTATAAATAATTATTATTAAGACAATTAAAATTAGATAATGAATTTATATTAATTCAATGATCAAAATAATTCCCAGAGTGCACCTCCCATATCCTATAAAATGGAACTTGTACCTCTCTATTACTCACACATTAAACCCTTTTATTTCAAATGAATCCAATTAAACTTCTTAGAATCCCTACTAACATTATTTAATCCATTTTTTGGAACAACACCGTCCTCATAATAGTCTAACAATTATATTAATGGGTTCACATGCATTCAAAAGGATTTTAATTAAAAGAATTAATTCACAGAATTAATGTCCGAGATTTGGAAAAATAAATAGAGAGAGAGAAGGTGAGGAGGATCCATAATTAATTGGAAGTAACATGGGGTTGAAGGGGGTTAGAGATGTTAAGGAATTCAGGTGGGTCCCACCTAAATAAAATCAGCCCAAGGGAGGTAATGTTCAGGTGGGCCACACCACCAAACTCCCCTTGGACATTTTAACCACCTGAAATAAAAATATGTGACAAACATATTTTTATTTATCTTTATTTATGAACCCAAAAAAATAACTTCCACTCTCTTTAAAACGTAACTACAGTGATGGTATCACTATGTAATCATTGATGTTGCGAGTTCAACCGTGCCCTCAAATTTCAATTCCGTGCATAGGCACAAAATTTATAAAATCTTCATCGTATGTTTACTGATCCTACCCTGAATAAAGATTAGAAAATTATTATTTGTCACCATGGACTCACGCTGGTCGAGGTTAGGCTCTTCCTAGTTGAGACACACCCCAAAAAACCCAATGGTACTCTCATTTTTTTAATCTGACTCACCATTTAGATGTTATGAATTTTACAATAAAATTATTGTCACATAATTAATTTATTTGTGGCCAAAAACTAAATTTTTCTGGTGGCCCGTCCGGCCAAATTTAGTATCTTCATAAATAAAGAATTCCCTCACGAGTTTAGCAGTGGTCTTTGATTTTTAATCCGAGATACCGTTTGTGAGTTACAAGCATTAGAAAAAATAATAATTAAAATAATTATTTTATTTACTGTTAATCCATTTTTGGGATTTCTCACAGGAGGCCCACCCCAAAAAAACATATGTCCCTCCTAAGGTAAAACTGCCATCATGGGTGAAACAGTGCCCTCTGATTTCTGATCTGAGTAACAGTTAAAGAGTTATTCCACTTTTTCAAGAAAACAACTCACACACCTTAATTTAAGCTTAACAGAGCTTTGAAGAATCATTCCGGGCACTCCGGGCCTCAGAATCATGCACCATCAAAAACTGCGGACTCGGAAAATTCGAAATAATTTATGAAAAAAATTTCATCAAATTTATGTGACTTTACATTCCCCCCATCTTAGGGCTTTATGTCCCCATAAAGCTACAACACACACTAGGGAATCGAAAGGGGTACTGAGCACGCGTCTGATCATCCTGCTCCGATGTGCTCTACTGGGGTAATGTAAACCTTTCAATAAATGAACTATGGCTAAGAATATATATTTCTACGAACATGAACACACATTGCTTTCCCTACATTCTACAAGAGCTGCTATGATTTCTCCTTTGCTGAATAGGGATATCCGGTCTCATCACCTGGATGAACCAAATTCACTACCTAATATAGACAATAATGAAATGAATTGTACTAATTAATGACATGGACGACATCCTAAGGCCTCAACTATACTACCAAGAGATACATTTGTTACTCTTTCCTCCAATGGTTGAGTCACACTGTCGGCATCAATGTGTGGTCACTGGGTCTCCTCCAATAGGAATCTCAAAAGTGAGGGTCATGTCCACAGTTTAAACCGGAACCTTTTCGTGTTATCCCCAAAAAAAATGGTAGGAAAGAAAACATCAGAAGGAAAAGTTCCTTTTATTACTGAATCTCAATGTACAATGACACAATGAAACCTTAAACAATGACATCAACGAAGCTAGAAGCATCATGAACAAAGGCCTCTATTCCTGGAACTTGTCCCACTCCTGTCTACCTGAATCCAGAGCACCATGGTCATATGCATTAACTGCCTTTAGATGTGATCTCCCCTATCCACCCATTCCTTATGGTTGGAGTGGACATTATGGTGGTGGTGGTGGAAACCCCTCAAAGCATTTCCCACCACCAGCTACACGGCCAGCTCCCCTACCACGTCTGCCTTCGCCCTGCGGACTGTCTCGATCAAACCTCTACCTCTACCTGGGAGGTCCTTCATCTATCTTCTTATCGTCTATATGGAAGGTCATAGAGTCCATTTCCATTTGAACAATCCCACAACTAGATTAACACTATCCACTCTTGGTATACTTGGCTCTATCTCCACTATGGGTGCCCCGCACAACCGATACTGAGTCATGCGGTCGATCACCTATTGGTCTGGTCCTCTTGGACCTCTGCTTCATTTGTCTTCATCCAGCTGTATAAGTCTCTGTTGCATGTAAGCTAGTGGTGGGTCTCTCTATTGGAGACTGCTAAGCACGTAAACTCTCCACAAGGAGGGCTCCCTCCAATACCCTCGTCTGCGTCCGGATGTTGTTGGTGACAAATGATTCTCTAATCTCTCGCCTGAGTCCCTACTCGAAGTTCTAGGCCCTGAAGTGTGGGTCATGTACCAAATTAGTGGATTAGCGTGAGAGGTCGGTGAACCTCTATGATTAATGCACCACCAGAATGCTACCCTGCTAAAGATATAGTAGCTCCTATATACGCAGAGCTCGAAGGGGGGCCGGTACAAACTCCACCTGGAACAGGCTCTCAAAGTCTTCCCATAGAAGTAACATCTCTTCATGCATATAGAGCATCAGTATTCACCGTCTTCCAACTTTTTGTTAAAGGAGGATGGTAGTAGGGATCACCATGATGTCAGTTAGTGTCCCTACCGGCCTGAAGATTCTAACCACAACCTCCATCCCATCCACAACCACCTATGAAAATGTCTATCCCCGGAACCTGGGTGGCTTCCAGAACTAGAACTCATGAAACATGCCCAAGAGGTGTGCATCATCTGCTACTGGGTCTGGTGGCATTGGTGGACCAACGGGAATTAGTACTGCTGGTGCCTCTGCAGGTGCCTCAACTGGAATAGGGCACTGTACCGAGGCCTCATCGCTCAGTGGAAATTTTGTACGTACAACTCTCGGAGCTCTAGCTAGTCCTCCACAAGGAGTTATCCTAAATGAAACAACTTTTTCATGGTCAAAAGACTATAACTTTTGAGATTACCTGGTTGGAACTGACATAATGAAAACAATTGAAAACACTCTCACAATCCGCGATTTCATGAACTGATATGGAAATCATAAGTCAGGGTCCTTGTGTATGGATACTTCGGCCGCCCGCATCAACACTGGAGTTCCTGAACTGAAAACCACACTTAGTACCCTTAACATTATTGCTTCATAGAAAATAAATATCAGAGTACTATGTTATGTGGTAGAACCAACTCCTCTGATACCAATCTGTCATGACCCGTCTCCCAGGGCCCGCTTCGTGACTACCCCAAATCTACCTTCCATATGCTAGGGGATGGAGTCTAGCACCAAAGGCATAATTAACTAAACATGGAAGGTGTTGCCTTTATAAATCATAGACACACACAAACAGATTACAATAGAAAGAAAACCCTATGAAAAAACTATGTAACAAGCATGCTGAAGTAAAGGGGCTGAAAATAAAAGACCAACAGTTATGTACAAGGAAAGGTCAAATGGGTACAACTAAAAGAAAAATATTTGTATGGTGTCTAGTAGCTCCAGGATCATCCACCACAGGTCCTTCCTGAAGGGTAGGTACAAATATCCTCCTCAGTGCTCCACGTCAGTCCTTATCCTCTGTGTACCGACTCATCGTGAGGTCCACCTTTAGTTACAATCCCGTCCTGGGGCTCTCGACCTCCATCAGTGATGTCCGTCATCTATATTCAACACAACGAGGTGCAGTCATATCCCATTCATGGGTGAGTATAACGATACTCAGTAGGGACCATGAGACCCTCATTGTCTCACAAAATCCAACGATGATCAACCAAAAATTATGATTTCAATGAATAACTATTACATTGGTATATTTCCATACATATACCTATGTTATCATGTAACCCATCTCAATCATGAGGAAAACAAAAAGGTCATTGACTCATCTCAAACCTATATTTTTACTATCCAATCCATGGCTACTGGAGAACCCCTCCTTTGTCGAGTACCGTGTCCCTGTCACGATTTCGATGCACTACTCACTAAGCTTAGACTGCTAAGGTACTTCTCCTATCGAGTACCGTGGGTTTGCTGCCAAACTAGGCACTCCCCTACTGTGGGTGTGTCGCCAAACAAGGCTCCCCCTAATAGCCGTAATAGGTACTCCTTATGTCGAGTACCGTCAGGTCTGCTTCCAAACTAGGTGCTCTATCCACCGTGGGTCTGCCGCCAAACCAGGTGCACCGTCCACTGGGCTAGTCAAATCACTCCAAGTTGAATCGGTCAAGCAGTCGTCAGGTCTACAGCTACATGGTCTTTTCACTTTTTCTACTCATCTCTGGGAGGATCCACTCCATGAGCTACTGGTCGATACACCAAGTTTCATGAAATCACAGGTGTAAATACCTCAAAGGACATCCATTTCAAAGGGGTCTCAACGAAATATACGGTGTGTCAATATGATGCCCGGTCTGTATGTTATTAGCATTTTAGTCTTGGGGGCCCGATAGGATTCATGTACGAACGAACCTGACAGTGACTCAACTATAAATGAACTCTGGTGGGGTATAATTAAAGAGAAAAATAAGCACCAAGAATACAAACACCTCTAACTATTCGTCAAACAGATATTTGTTGCCAAAGATATGGCCCAAGAAGGAAATAGGGTTATTATTGGGCCAGGGTCCAGTCCGACCTGGTCAGACCGGTTCGGCCCAACCCAGACTGGGCTCACCCGGTCTGGGTTGACTCAGTCAGACTCACTGGGTCTGAACCCACCCATAGTGGAGGGCAGCCTGCTATGTTTTTACCTGGACCGTTGGGTCCGGCCAGGTGGACCGCGAGGGTGGTTCGGCCCGATTGTCTCCACGAAGGTGGCTCGATAACTTGGCCCATGAAACCAGACTTGTTTGGACATTCACCGTGGGGGCGCCGCGGTGGGCTCAGCATGCCGATGGATGGGAGGCCAGTGGGCAGGCCGCCCTGGGCAAGGGCGGGCCGACGGGTCACCGACAGGTCATGGGTGCACCCGGTAGGGCGCCAGTGAGCTGGACAGAGCGTTCAGGTGCATGGAAGGGTCTTCAGATGCAGGGTAGGGTGCTGGGTCACCGAGCAAGACATGACAGGGGGCCGGGGAGCGCACAGTGGCGCAGGACAGCGACACGAGATGCTGGGTAGTATGCAAGGGTGTCGGGCAGTGGCGTGGGGCCGCAGCATAGGGTGATGGGCAGTGGCACGGGGCACCGAGCCGGTTCACGATGCCTCATGGTAATAATGGGAAGCAACAGTTATCTCGCCAAATAGGTCCTTCCTAGAAATTGGGATGACCCGTGATCAGGTTGGTATTTCCGCCTAGAGAACCTCCGACACAGTGGCACAATCTCGGGAATGTTGGAATCTATTCAAACAAACCACCACTCCACCTTCCACGCTTTGTGTGCCCCCTTATTCGGATCCTCATTTCCATTCGTGTCTGGAGGGGCCCCCTAACACTATGGATGCTCGACCTATGGTCCACCTACTGTCCTGGTCCAAAGTTCCAGAGGACTGGTCATGTTTGACGGGACCCCTCTAACAGTATGGATGACAGACCTATGGTCCGCCTACTGTCCTGTGCCAACATTCCGAAAAGCTGATCGACGATATTTGAGTTAGGCCCCGTGTTGCGAACATGGTCAGTGGTCAGCCCTCATTTATTGTCCCCATTCCAGGACCACACAATATGGATGTTGTGTTTCCGCCACGGTAGACAGTTATCCTCCATCATTTCTCCCAATTGTGTTCCAAATTTGGGCATCGTGATTCACCCTTCCTCTCCATAACCCAATGTTCGGATGGATTTCAATGCCCCCGGCATTGCCCCAATCGTGTGTTAGAGCACATTTTGAATTCGACACATCAATCGGCCTGGGGTCTCCTTATAAATCCAGGGCCAATTTCGGACGCCTGAAGCTTGGTCAATGCCCCACAGTTGGAAGAAATGATGGCACTAGCATCCTTTGCTTCTCATGTTGGGGCGCGACCCACATGAGCCTAGGGATGAGTTGTAATTCATTTCAAAACTATGTTTGAGCGTATTAAACCAAGAATACATATGAATGGATTTTGCCATGTATTGGATTGAGATGATGGGAAGTACAAGCAAGAAGTTCATGAGATGGCCAAAACAAAGCCCTTAGGGATCAACGTGCTGAAGCGATCTTTCAAGTGCCTCTACCCATTGTCTGGTAGCCTCCAGGACTGTTTCTCACTCTTTGAAGACTCCCTCCTCATCAGCCACCACATAGCACATCTCCCCAGCCCTAGCTTGTTCATGCGCCCGCTCGGTTCGAAGTACGGTCATCTAGTGACTTGCCTCCACCTTTTGTTCATGCGCGTCATCCAGCTGGGCCGTCAGTTGCTCCACAAGCTCAGATCATGTTGCGATAAAGGCCTCCTTATCTGCCTCCTACCCATCGAGGTTCCGGAAATCCTGCTCCTCCCTCAGAAGCGCTTGAGTGCTCGCCGATCCTTACCGGCACAGGGCAATATCATTGTGCCGGCTGCTCTCGCGTATCTTCTCGGCCATGTAATCACGGACCGTCAGATGAAGGCATTGAGCGTCACCCCCTCCGACGCACAGGAAGCCCAACCAGTTCTGAAGTGATCCCTTCCGCCTCAGCCAATCTGACTGGGGCTGTCTGAGAAAGTACTGGATACACTTCCACCCCTTATGCCGTGTCATCCGGCTCACCTCGGCTGCTTCTGAGTCTGAGTCATCTATATCCTCAGGGTCAGCGGGGTGGTATATGGGGAAGGCAGCCAGCAGATCGGCAGTAGGATCCATCACAGGGACGCCTTCGTGAGGAATAGGATCCTCGACCTCCGGGCAACCTCCTTCTCTCACCCGAGCAGGGACGATGCCTCCATCAGCTTCCGACCTCATCTCAAGAACATCTACACTGATATTTTCCACCCACTGTTCGTCAATTGTCGGGGCAGACTCGTTGTAGGGAGCATGTTATGAATGAGGTGGTATGTCCGCCGCTGGTCCACTCGCGGATGGCCCAGGCTCCGCAGCCTGACGTGCCTCCAATGTTGAGATCACTATGCAAGGCATACACTGGTCAGTTGGGATCTTTTGGCACCAGGTGCCAGTAGTGAAGCGTGAGACTTACAGGAATCCAGAGCGTTGGTCCCCAGTGTTTTGGTCGCTGAAGGAGCCGCCGTAAGGGGAGACCCCTCTGCGCTTGTTAATTCAATGATGGGTGTCGGATCCCCATCATGTCCCACCAGTTCATCTCCTCCCTCCTTTGGGGGGGACGCCCGTCCAATGCTCAACTGCTCCTGAGTAGGATGGGGAAGTGGTTTAGATGTTGGAAAATAGAAAGGATGAATAAGGGAAATGAATGAAGATAGAGACACACCTCGAGTATCTCGGTTTTTTCGATATCAGAGCCGGAAATCTCGCCACTCTCTCAGAGACTCCCTTGGTAGGTCTCCCCTTAGGACCCCTCACCTCTTGGCTATTCTTCTTCGTCTTCTCCCTCGCCTTTGTCCTCCCTGGTTTCCTCCTCCCCCTCCGACTCCTCGTCACTGTCGCCTTCTCCCGGTGGCATTGCTTCCGGATCATGCTCTTGGACGAGCATCACTTTCACAATGAAAGGTGGCTCTGCACGCCTACCCCTTTGGCATGCGTATGTGTCCATGGTCGTTAGATAATCATACCGCCGATTGAAGTTTACTCGGTTAGTAATTCGAACAATCCCGACCTCTGGCAGTTGTATCCCGTTTTGCATTATCTTCTGCAAGCTGGCTTCGACGCTCAGCGATTGCTGTAGGGTCATCCAGGCTGACCACAGTGTCGGGATAATTGCATCATGGGAAGGTTCGAGCAGGTATCTTATCTGCTACCCGAGAAGATCCATGGCCGCCTCATGTGACTCCCCTGCGGGTAACGAGGACGCGACGACACCATATGATGTTCCCCCTGCCGAATTCCCGGCCTGTGTAGGCCTCACTGCCAGAAACGCCCTTTGTTGCCCCCTTCCGGCGGAACCTTGCCTTCTTTCCCGTCGCCTGGTTTCGGCGCGAGCAACTTCAAGTTTTGGGACTCCCTTGCGTAAAAGCCCCTTAGGGTACGCAATGGTCATGTGTTTGGCATATTCGGTTTCCAGGTCGGCATCGACCCCAGTGGGAGGAAGAGTAACAGCATCTCCATAGCTAAAGGTGGTAAACATAAACCACATCTGGTGCAGGACGCATGGATTTTTCTCCTACCAGACATCCGTGAATACCTTCTTCGGGATTCGTTGGAGGCACCTGAACTGCCTGGAGAATCGAGATGGAACGTAAGGCTCGCAGATCAACTTCACGTAGATCTGAGCCCTGCGCACCCCGCCCTGAATGCATTGGATGTATTCATACTGTTATAGAGAGCCTCGCCTGTTGTCCACCATCTAGCCGACTGGGGTGGGGAACGGGATGAAGTTGAAGTTGGCATGGTTTCCAATGCGGATCCTGACGCCCTCCTCAATGAGCGTCATCTGCTCCACCCCTGTGATGTTTAGTAAGGACGGTCGCGGACCATTTCCCAGTTGATGGATGGCGTTTGGGAAGGTGTACCCACCGAGATGAGCCACTAACCAGCCATGGAAGATCTAGAAGGGACCGCATACTCTCCGAGGTGACCCCCCTCATGAGATGCGCCCCAAGATGGCATACAGCTTGGCCAGTACGGGGAAGCCCAAGTTGAATTTTTTTTTGGCGGCCATGGAGCCCTCCATTACCAATGTAGCTGGATGGACGTCCATCCCCGCGTCCCGCACCAGCAAGAGCAACCTGCTCAAGAAGGTGTTGCGAAACCTGGAATACCAGATGTTCAGGTCCCGAGCCTCGATGAAGCGGCAGCCCCATGATTGGTATTGCCCCGCCTCTAGGGTCTTCCAGTATGACCCGTCCCTGCTCCTCTGAGCCGCGTTCGGGCACCGTTTTCCCCGTCTCGGCATCTTGACGGCCAAATCCTTCTCAAGGAATAGGCTGAACCCATCCTTGTAGGAAATGTCCTTAAAGAAATACTTGACCCACAACCTCTCTTTGGCCATCTCCATCAAGTGCCACGTCAGCATAGGCATCAGTGACCTGTCTCCCCAGGTATTCGTTGGAGGAACGAACTTGTCATATTGGTAGCCCTCTAGTGGGATACCTCTGATGCAGTGAATATCCCAGAGACTGATGGTGACTTCCCTATGATAAAGGTGGAATGTGTTGGTGTCAGGAGTCCACCGGGTGAATCGATCTAGTCCAAGTTCAGGTTTGCGGTGGAAGTGGAAATGCGATGTCCATACCGCCTCGAATAGGCCGATATACCACAGTTTGTCCCCGAAGTGGTCACAGGTATGGCGAACCCAGAACTCCCATGTCCTTTCGCTGGTGAAGTTGCACTCGAACAGCATGTCCCAATCCATCATCCAACCTTTTGTGTCATCCTTGACGCTCTGACGGAACATGCTCGCGTAGAGGGATGAAGAATTCTCTGCGACATGCTCGTCCCCTGTAATGGTCCTAGTCCTCGGTTCAGGACAAATACGTCCATATGTCTAGTTTTTTTGGCAGGATGGCCGTTGTTGGTGATGTTGTAGTGAGGAAGCTTCTCCTCCTGGGTAACCCATGACCGCGACATGTCGACCTCGAAGCCCGGCAGAGGCACATCCACCAGGATGCCAATGTTCCAAAGTGGGAGATTGTCAGACAGGGGATACGTCTTCTAGGCTGGGGTCAACAGATTGAACAAGGTCAGATTGTTAGAGAAAATCACCTTGGTGCCATAAACCTCCTCATTCTCATCCATCTCGCTCCTACGAGTAGTGGATTCCCCCTCATCAACTCGGTTTTAGGCCATCTCAAATTTTTCAGGAGTTGTGCGAAACCAGGATGCAGTGCGCGGAATCAGAGAGTCGTGCGCGAAATCTGAAGTAGTTGAACGAAATCATGGAGATGGGAATGCAATCGGCACGCTAGTCATGGAATATCCTGAGCTGGCGTGGAAACATGG
Organism: Viscum album; assembly: GCA_963277665.1. Lineage (NCBI taxonomy): Eukaryota > Viridiplantae > Streptophyta > Magnoliopsida > Santalales > Viscaceae > Viscum > Viscum album. Next base: position 1,320,971,640 of record OY728152.1, on the reverse strand, counting down.
CCAAAATTTGGAAGCAATTCTGCACTGCCATAGTGTTTTTACGCACAGCCGTAGTAGTTATTTTGCGCACGAGAGCGATTGGCCTGTCGCACGGAAAAGCTTAGGTACAGATTCGCGACCCCACGCCCATTTTTATAGGCGAGGCTAGGGTTCCGCACCATGCGGCAAAAGAAATTACACGCGGATCCGTCCTTCTGCGCGCCGAATAGGTTGTTTGCGCGCTGCGCGCACGGGAGGGGCCCTGCTTCAGCGTTTAGGTGTTTCCCTTGGAATCTGATCGTTACGACCTCTCGCTGATCCAATTCCATGGGGGGAATTTTTAGACACCGAAATAGTCCGTAACTCCCGGAGGAAGTATCTAAATGATGAAGCGAAGTCATATTCAGAATCTAAGCCCCGATCAGGAGGTCCAGGAAGTGGTGCGCGAAATAAAGGAGGTTCCGCGCGAAATAATGTTGTGCGCATGAAGGATCCCCTAGATTCTTGGAATCGAGCTGATACGACGTGAAATAATTGCGCACTCCAGTTCTCCGTGGAGAGGTATTGCGCATAGACGGTTCCCGATGCGGAAGATTTCGCGCGCCGCCAGTATTCCGTGCCAGCCGCTGCCTATAAATAGGCGGCGACCCCGAACGGTTTGGGGGGTATGGAATTCGAATTGGGTCTCGCGCGTGCAATTAGCCGCTCCTCGCATGCAAGATGACTTCCAGGTAATCACTCATTTTGTGCCTCCTTTCCTTGGAGTTCGCTTTTGCGCGCAACTCTACTGGCTTAAGTGAATTTTCTCCCTTCCCCAGGTTCCTTCCATGAGCGCAATCCGTGTCTCGTGCATGAAATACCCTGACGTGTGCGCAAAACCCTGCACACAATTCCGTCTCCGCGCGCAATTCCCTTACTCCAATTGCGCGTTGTCCCGGTGTTTTTCGCGCAAAACTTCTTTATTGCACGCAAAGCCCAGGACCCTTCACCTTGATGCCCCTTGGATACCCCTCTGCGCCGACACCTATTTCTCCCCTTCCGGGCATGCACGCCATGTGTTGTTTTCCCGTACGGTCATCTAGGATCGTACGAAGTAACCTCAAGGTCCCTTGGGCCATGTTTCCCGTTGCGTTGCTTTGCCTTATGCTTCTCCGCATAGGCACGCTATAAGCTATTTCTTCTTCCCATAGCCACACTAATGTGGACCCCCCCAGTGGTTCACCCTATGTCCCCCCTTCATTACGGCCTTGCTGATGCCTTCCCTCCCACAAGGGGTAGAGGGCGTTGGGCATGTAAGCCCTAGGGGTGTGGAGCGAACCCACCCCGTCCAAGTTACAGGACATTAAACTGCTGAGCACATCGTCCTTAACACATGACGTTAAACTGTGGTCCAACCCCATGCTTCACACGTAGGGTCCCCACAGCTCGGGCATTCGTTATGCCCACTCGTCTCCACGGGAATGGACTCTTCCTCGCATGGAATGATATCCACTTATCAAAGTGGCGTTTTCCTCTGGGGGAAGGTCCACCTCAGAGCATAAGCCCCTAGCCACTCAAAGGATGGTTGCACCCATGCCTCTCCGTACATCCCCCTGCCGAAGCCAGTAGAGTCCCTTTCCCACTGCTCTTAGTCGCACCATGGGCCTCCACCCTGGAGTAAGCCCTGGAACCTAGGGCCGCTAACCACGTGTAAGCCCTTGTTTCTGCTTTGGGCCGCCTAACGCGTAATCCCCATTCCGCTTCTCACGGATGCACCCTTTGCGACGTGATCATCTAGTCCTTGCTGCCTCTTGTTTCTCACACCGAGCATGACTCACGTGGGATTAGAGCACATATCTACCATGAAATCCTCTAAGGGCCGCCTCAGAGCGTAATCCCCATCCCAGCGAACTACTTGGACTTTGATCTGTGCTAACGCATGGTACGTAGGAAGCCTCCACGAGGATCAAGCCCACCACCTGGTCATCCCGACCTCTCCACGTCGGTTCCCTGACCACAATGGTTCTCCTCAGAGCGTATGCCCCATACCCACCATGGGCCGCCTCAGAGCATAAGCCCAAAATTCCTCATCCCGCACAACGTTAAACTCTATCTCGTCTTGCATGACATTAAACTGTATTTCTACTCTTGGGTCATCTCAGAGTGTAAGCCCCATGTCTCACACCCATGTCTCATTTTAACTTCCCCCTTTAGCCCACGTCCCTTGGGAAGCTCATGCACTAGCCCGAAAAACATACTTTCTCCAGGCACCAATCCATGCATTCATTCTCACGGGTTGCCTCTCCAAGTGTCCCACCATACCACCGAACTATGAGGACATTGATTCCATACCATGGGGATATGTAGGAAGCCTCCATGAGGTTCAAGCCCATCACTCCACCATCCATACTGATCCTTACCCGGGCCGCCACATACTAGAGAGATCATGCCACCCATTCCCACTCCATGACATCTGGGATGCCGCCCACGTGCTGGCCCCAACATCGGTGTTCCCCCTAGTGGTCCTTCATCCCGATCTGTCTCTACAAGACATTAAACTCACGACATACCTCTTGTTAAACATGGGAAGCTGAGGAAAAACTCAGATGATACGTATTCCCCGCGTCTGATGTGGGATGCCTCGGGTTTCCGCGCCTTCGAGACGCCCTGTGATAAGGGACATAAGACAGACATGCCAACGACACCCCAACGTGACCATTCTCCACACCGAAGGTTGCTACCCCAACAAGACCCCTTGGAGCGTCTTGAAAGGAGAAATGTAATTAACTAGCGTCCATGTAGATATGGAACCGTGAATGAGATTCACTAGAACGTATTAAATCTATGAGGGAGACCCGAACTAGGTGACGAGTTTTGAGGAGGAATCCATAGAAGGAAGAACCAACATCCCATCATCCTTGTTTTTATCAAGGAGCAGATGTCCCTGAACAAGGAACAGATGCTGCCCGCCTTTGGAAAGCGGTAATGCTAGTTAATAAGCAGCGCGTCCTCCAAATAGACGGATGCGCACGCCCCCATGAATGCTTCAGAGAAACATTTTTGTAGTAAATCATTATTCATTTTCAAAAGAAATTGTTTATTTAGATAGGATATTGATTTGTCAATATTTCAAAATTTAAAGAAATAATTTTCAAAATAAATAGATTATGAAATAATTTTATACATATTATGAAATAATCCAACACATTATAATATAATATGAATATTTATGAGAAATGAAATGTCTAATGAAAAGTTATACAATCAATTTACTTGTTTCAGGGAAACGTTTACAATCTATAAAGGGAGTTTGATTTTACAATAATATTTTTAAAATGGTAATATTGAATTCAATTCCACTGGGATGAGAATATATTAAATTAACAACTAAAATAACATGAATAAATATCGATTTATGATATTTCTGATTGATGGGGAATTATATATCCAATTTAAAAATAATTAGGAGTAAAACATTCAAATATTATTGAATGGAGGGAAAAATATATGAGGTCAAATACATATTTCTTCATTTTTATTAAAAATTATTTAAAAACCATTATATTGGATTTAAACATGTTATTAAATTACAACGAATATGTATATTGACCAAAATATCATAAATTAACTTTTTATATCTTTTTATCAATCATTAATTAATAATGTAATATCAATTTTAATTATAGAATTATAATATTTCATATCTATTAAGATATATGGGTTTTATTGTGGTCATACCTTAACATAGACTCTATGTATGATATTGTACACTTCACGCAAAATGGGTTTCTCCAAAATTTACATTGTACACCAGACAATGATATCCCATAAAATAATATATAATTTATAATATTATCATAATTGGTAGTTATCTCCAAGATGATTTATTAGAAAAAATTAATAGAACAAATTGTGTTATGTTTATTTTTTTTAGTTCATCCAATATCATTTTGAGGCTAAAAATGAGAATAAAACCATTTTTTTGTATAAAATACTCTAACAATTTTTAAGGATAGTTGTACTGCCATTTGATTGTGAACCATTATATGTATAGTTTTTTATATATTAGTATGTTACGCTTAACAGAATATAATTCTTATTTCTAAGTGGTACATCAAAATTTACTTAAGTTGAATTTTTGGGAATTTCCTAAAAATGTTTTTTTCATTTAATTTTGAAAAATTCTACATTATAGTAAAAAAACTGATTTTTAATTTAAATATATAATATATATTAAAATAATTTTTGAAATTAATAATAGAAAAATAGTACATTGATTAATAGAATTTATTTTATTTAACTAAATTGTTTATTGAAATTTGAAATGAAAATTTATTGACATTTTAAGGTCACTTTTACCCTCCTACCAACATTTGTTAGATTAGAAAAAAAAAATGATCGATGGAATTAAATTTCAAAAAATAGGCATACATATTTATAATCAATGTGTAATGTTAGGTCAAATGGGACCAATATACTTTTTGGTGAAAAGTAACATTAGTATTTTATTTACCATTACAAAAAATGTAAATATTTTAATTAAGGGTAAAATAAAAATTATAATTCTATAAAAATTATCCTTTGACTTTTAATAAAAATATAGGAGGAGTTATTATCGAACATCAAGATACGTGGGAAGAAATTGAAACCATTGAAATACACATTTTTGTTATTATGACATTTATCACTTTTAATTTAATGTAAAAGAAAATTTATAATAAATATTAAAATTATTACAAATAAAATATAATATGGTGTCATATAGGTAATATTTTCAACTATAATTATTAATTAGAATATATAAATAATTTTCCAACTTCATGGTAATTTAGTTAAAATTTTTATGAATTATATAATAAAAATTATCTATGACACAACAATGAAACATTAATCGATTTTTTAATCAAAGAATCTAATAATTGATATTAGTAATTTGAAACTAAATATAATATTAAATATTTTATTTAATACCCCAATTATACGGAATCCTATAACAATTATGGATTTAGTTAATGTGGTATTTTAAAATGAATAATGTTGTTATTATATTATAAAAATGTCATTTAAAGAATAATTTCAAAATTGAAAGAATTAAAATTTCAAAATATAAAATAGGTAAGTAAATGATATATAATTTTGAAACATACTATTAGGTCAAAAATATTATAGATGTTTAAAAATTCAATTAATGACTCATTCATTGGATTTTTTCCTAAGATGTTAATAATTATATCCTTAAAGTATAAAGTACTAGGTAATAGGTATGAATCATAAGAGGTTGAAATGAAACAATAACGATTAAAAATATTCAAAATATGATTAAATTTAATGGGATTATTGGTATTCGACTCAAAATAATTATATATTATAAATAAATATTATTAAGACAATTAAAATTAGATAATGAATTTATATTAATTCAATGATCAAAATAATTCTCAGAGTGCACCTCCCCTATCCTATAAATTGGAACCTGTACCTCTCTATTACTCACACTTTAAACCCTTTTTTTTCAAAATAATCCAATTACACTTCTTAGAATCACTAATGACATTATTTAATCCATTTTTTGGCATAACACCATCCTTATAATAGTCTAACTATTATTTTAATGGGTTTACATGCATTCAAAAGGATTTTAATTAAAATAATTAATTCACAGAATTAATGTCTGAGATTTGGAAAAATAAATAGATAGAGGGAAGGTGAGGAGGATCCATAATTAATTGGGAGTAACATGGGGTTGAAGGGGGTTAGAGATGTTAAGGAATTCAGGTGGGTCCCACCTAAATAAAATCAGCCCAAGGGAGGTAATGTGCGGGTGGGCCACACCACCAAACTCCCCTTGGACATTTTAACCACGTGAAATTAAAATACGCGACAAACATATTTTTATTTATCTTTATTTATGATCCCCAAAAAATAACTTCCACTCTCTTTAAAACCTAACTACAGTGATGGTATCACTATGTAATCATTGATGTTGCGAGTTCAACCGTGCCCTCAGATTTCAATTCCGTGCATAGGCACAAAATTTATAAAATCTTGAACGTATGTTTACTGAACCTACACTGAAAAAAGATCAGAAAATTATTATTTGTCACCATGGACTCACGCTGGTCGAGGTTAGGCTCTTCCTAGTTGAGACACACCCCAAAGAACCCAATGGTACTCTCAGTTTTTTAATCCGACTCACCATTTAGATGTTATGAATTTTACAATACAATTATTGTCACATAATTAATTTATTCGTGGCCAAAAACTAAATTTTTCTGGTGGCCCATCCGGCCAAATTTATTATCTTCATAAATAAAGAATTCCCTCATGAGTTTAGCAGTGGCCTTTGATTTTTAATCCGAGATACCTTTTGTGAGATACAAGCATTAGAAAAAATAATAATTAAAAAAATTATTTTATTTACTGTTAAGCCATTTTTGGGATTTCTCACAGGAGGCCCGCCCCAAAAAAACATATGTCCCTCATAAGGTAAAACCTCCATCGTGGGTGAAATGGTTCCCTCTGATTTCTGATCTGAGTAACCGTTAAAGATTTATTCCACTTTTTCAAGAAAACAACTCACACACCTTAATTTAAGCTTAACAAAACTTTGACGGATCATTCCGGGCACTCCGGGCCTCAGAATCATGCACCATCAAAAACTGCGGACTCAGAAAATTCGAAATAATTTATGAAAAAAAATTCATCAAATTTATGTGACTTTAAATTACCCCCAACTTAGGGCTTTATGTCCCCATAAAGCTACAACACACACTAGGGAATCGAAAGGGGTACTGAGCACGCATCTGATCCTCCTGCTCCCAAGTGCTCTCCTGGGGTAATTTAAACCTTTCAATCAATGAACTATGGCTAGGAATATATATTTCTATGAACATGAACACACATTGCTTTCCCTGCATTCTACAAGAGCTGCTATGATTTCTCCTTTGCTGAAAAGGGATATCTGGTCTCATCACCTGGATGAACCACATTCAATACCTAATATAGACAATCTTGAAATGAATTGTACTAATTAATGACATGGAAGACATCGTAAGGCCTCAACTATACTACCAAGCGATACAGTTGTTACTCTTTCCTCCAATGGTTGAGTCACACTGTCGGCATCAATGTGTGGTCACTGGGTCTCCTCCAATAGAAATCTCAAAAGTGAGGGTCAAGTCCACAGTTTAAACTGGAACCTTTTCGTGTTATCGACAAAAAAATGGTAGGAAAGAAAACATCAGAAGGAAAAGTTCCTTTTATTACTGAATCTCAATGTACAATGAAACAATGAAACCTTAAACAATGACATCAACGAAGCTAGAAGCATCATGAACAAAGGCCTCTATTCCTGGAACTTGTCCCACTCCTGTCTACCTGAATCCAGAGCACCATGTTCATATGCATTAACTGCCTTTAGATGTGATCTCCCCTATCCACCCATTCCTTATGGTTGGAGTGGACATTATGGTGGTGGTGGTGGAAACCCCTCAAAGCGTTTCCCACCACCAGCTACACGGCCAGCTCCCCTACCACGTCTACCATCGCCCTGCGGACTGTCTCGATCAAACCTCTACCTCTACCTGGGAGGTCATTCATCTATCTTCTTATCGTATATTTGGAAGGTCATAGAGTCCATTTCCATTTGTCCAAGCCCACAACTATATTAACACTATCCACTCCTGGTATACTTGGCTCTATCTCCACTATGGGTGCCCCGCACAACCGATACGGAGTCATGCGGTCGATCACCTATTGGTCTGGTCCTCTTGGACCTCTGCGTCATTTGTCTTCTTCCAGCTGTATAAGTCTTTGTTGCATGTAAGCTAGTGGTGGGTCTCTCTATTGGAGACTGCTAAGCATTTAAACACTCCACAAGGAGGGATCCCTCAAATACCCTCATCTGCGTCCGGATGTTGTTGGTGACAAATGATTCTCTAATCTCCCGCCTGAGTCCCTACTCGAAGGTCTAGGCCTTGATGATTGGGTCATGTACCAAATTAGTGGAGTAGCGCGAGAGGTCGGTGATCCTCTATGAGTAATGCACCACCGGCATGCTACCCTTCTAAAGATATAGTAGCTCATATATACACACCGCTCCAAGGGTGTCTGGTACAAACTCCACCTGGAATAGGCTCTCAAAGTCTGCCCATAGAAGTAACATCTCGTCATGCATATAGAGCATCAGTATTCACCATTTTCCAACTTCTTGTTGAAGGATGATGGTAGTAGGGATCACCATGATGTCAGTTAGTGTCCCTACCGGCCTGAAGACTCTAACCACAACCTCCAGCCCATCCACAGCCACCTGTGAAACTGTCTCTCCCCGGAACCTGGGTGGCTTCCAGAACTAGAACTCATGTAACATGCCCAAGAGGTGTGCATCATCTGCAACTGGGTCTGGTGTCATTGGTGGACCAACGGGAATTTGTACTGCTGGTGCCTCCGCGGGTGCCTCAACTGGAATAGGGCACTGTACCGAGGCCTCATCGCTCAGTGGGAATTTTGTACGTACAACTTTCGGAGCTCTAGCTAGTCTTCCACAGGGAGTTATCCTAAATGAAACAGCTTTTTCATGGTCAAAAGACTATAACTTTTGAGATTACCTGGTTGGAACTGACATAATTTAAACAATTGAAAACACTCTCACTATCAGTGATTTCATTAACTGATATGGAAATCATAAGTCAGGGTCTTTGTGTATGGATACTTCGGCCGCCCGCATCAACACTGGACTTCCTGAACTGAAAACCACACTTAGTACCCTTAACATTATTGCTTCATAGAAAATAAATATCAGAGTACTATGTTATGTGGTAGAACCAACTCCTCTGATACCAATCTGTCATGACCCGTCTCCCAGGGCCCGCTTTGTGACTACCCCAAATCTACCTTCCATATGCTAGGGGATGGAGTCTAGCACCAAAGGCATAATTACCTAAACATGGAAGGTGTTGCCTTTATAAATCATAAACACACACAAACAGAGTACAAGAGAAAGAAAACCCTATGAAAAAACTATGTAACAAGCATGCTGAAGTAAAGGGGCTGAAAATAAAAGACCAACAGTTATGTACAAGGAAAGGTCAAATGGGTACAACTAAAAGAAAAATATTTGGATGGTGTCTAGTAGCTCCATGATCATCCACCACAGATCCTTCCTGAAGGGTAGGTACAAATATCCTCCTCAGTGCCCCATGTCAGTCCTTCTCCTCTGTGTACCGACTCATCGTGAGGTCCACCTTTAGATACAATCCAGTACTGGGGCTCTCGACCTCCATCAGCAATGTCCGTCATCTATATTCAACACAATGAGGTGCGGTCATATACCATTCATGGGTGAGTATAACGATACACAGTAGGGACCATGAGACCCTCATTGTCTCAAAAAATCCAACGATGAACAACCAATAATTATGATTTCAATGAATAACTATTACATTGGTATATTCCCATACATATACCTATGTTATCATGTAACACATCTCAATCATGAAGAAAAACAAAAAGGTTATTGACTCATCTCAAACCTAGTTTTTTACTATCCAATCCATGGCTACTGGAGCACTCCTCCTTTGTCGAGTACAATGTCCCTGTCACGATTTCGATGCACTACTCACTAAGCTTATACTGCTAAGGTACTTCTCCTATCGAGTACCGTGGGTTTGCTGCCAAACTTGGTACTCCCCTACTGTGGGTGTGTCGCCAAACAAGGAGCCCCATAATAGTCGTAATAGGTACTCCTTCTGTCGAGTACCATCAGGTCTGCTGCCAAACCATGTGCTCTATCCACCGTGGGTCTACCGCCAAACCAGGTGCACCGTCCACTGGGCTAGTCAAATCACTCCAAGTTGAATCGGTCAAGCAGTCGTCAGGTCTACAGATACATGGTCTCTGCACTTTGTCTACTCATCTCCGAGAGGATCCACTCCATGAGCTACTGGTCGATAAACCAAGTTTCATGAAATCGCAGGTGTAAATACCTCAAAGGACATCCATGTCAAAGGTGTCTCAACGAAATATATGGTGTGTCAATATGATGCCCGGTCTGTATGTTATTTGCATTTTAGTCCTGGGGGCCTGATAGGATTCAAGTACGAACGAACCTGACAGTGACTCAACTATAAATGAACTCTGGTGGGGTATAATTAAAGAGACAAATAAGCACCAAGAATACAAACACCTCTAACTGTTCGTCAAATAGATATTTTTTGCCAAAGATATGGCCCAAGAAGGAAATAGGGTTATTAATGGGCCAGGGTCCAGTCCGACCTGGTCAGACCGGCTCGGCCCAACACAGACTGGGCTCACCCGGTCTGGGACAACTCAGTCAGACTCACTGGGTCTGAACCAACCCATAGTGCAGGGCAGCCCGCTATGTTTTTACCTGGACCGTTGGGTCCGGCCGGGTGGACCGCGAGGGTGGTTCGGCCCGATTGTCTCCACGTAGGTGGCTCGATAACTTGGCCCAAGAAACCGGACTTCTTCGGCCATTGTCACCATGGGGGCGCCGCGGTGGGCTCAGCAGGCCGGTGGCCGCGAGGCCAGTGGGCAGGCCGCCCTGGGCAAGGGCGGGCCGACAGGTCACTGACAGGTCATGGGTGCACCCGATAGGGCGCCAGTGAGCTGGACAGAGCGTGCGGGTGCATGGAAGGGTCTTCAGATTTAGGGTAGGGTGCTGGGGCACCGATCAAGACATGACAGGGGGCTGGGGAGCACACAGTGGCGCAAGACAGCGGTGCGGGATGCTGGGTAGCATGCAAGGGTGTCAGGCAGTGGTGTGGGGCCGCAGCACAGGGGGATGGGCAGTGGCACGGGGCACCGAGCAACAACGCGGGCATGGGCTCAGGATGCCAGGAGAACGCATGTAGGGGCACATGGCACTAGGAGCGTGCCGGTAGGGGCACAGGGCGGTGGGCAGCATACCTGCAGGTCCTGGGGAACCAGGGAGTGCGCAAGGGGGCATCAGGCACCTCGAATGGAAGTGTCAGGCAGCCCACAAGGGCGCCAGGTAGAGGGGCGGAGCACGAGGGCACACCGGCAAGCGATGCGGCGTGTGGCGGCGCGTAGGCAGGTGGGTATCACAGCGGTGCACATGGGCCATGGGCAGCATGGTCTTCGTTCGCTGTCTTCGTCGCCGTCACCTCACTGCCATGCCGTCGTAGAATCATCACAAAAAGAAAAACGGAGGGGTCATTCCATGTTGGTTTGGACCACACCCTCTCTGTTTAGAGTGGTATCATTCAGTTCACATGAACGAATCTCAACAATTAAAATATATCACTTTGTATCAATATTCATTCAATGTTTAGAAAAAGAAAAGATAAGCATCATCATGAAACAACCCCTACCTCATTTTGAGTTTGTATACGAAGTCGTGGGGAAAAGGTGGGTATCGATTTGTCATCTTCTGCATTCATCATGTCCTAAAAACTTAATATTGTGTATCGAAAAGTATTTGGTGTAGAAGACCGAGGAAGAAGCGTCGCAGCGTTCTTCGCATTCTTCGTTGTGAGGAAGAAGCGTTATTTGTTGGAAAGTTATTCCTCCAAGTTCATCCAATATCCACCAAGATGAAAGATCCAAAACCAAATAAAATAATAGAAAAACTATTATTTTAATGTTTTGAAATGCATTCAATAGAATTTGAATTAAAATAACTAATTCTCATGATTAATGGTGGAGAGTTGGAAAAATAAATTGATAGTGGGAAGGTGAGGAGGCTCTCTAATTAATTAGGAGTCCCATGGGTTGGATGGGGGTAAGAGAAGATAAGGAAATTAGGTGGGCCCCACCTAAAAATAATCTTCCCAAGGGAGGTTATGTGCATTTGGGCCCCACCACTAACCTCCACTAGTATATTTTTACCACCTCAAATAAAAATAATCCCAAAACTTATTTTTATTTAACATTATTAAAGAACCCCAAAAACTAACATCCACTCTCGTTAAAAGACAACTACAGTGAAGGTCTCACTATGAAATCAATGACACAACAAGTTCAACAGTGCCTTCGGATTTAAATTCCATGCATTGGCACAAAAGTTTTTAAATCTCGAATGTATGTTTAATGAATGTATCCAAAAATGTTTTTGGAAAATTATTATCAGTCACCCTCGACTCGCGACAGTCGAGGTTAGTCTCTACCTAGGTTAAACACGCCCCAAAAAACCCAAAGATAATCTCAGATTTTTAATCTGACACACCATTTAGAATATATTAATTTTAAAATATTATAATTGTCACTTAATAATTTTATTTGTTGCCAAAAACGTTATTTTTCTGGTAGCCCGTGTCGTCCAATGATAATAGTTTCATAAATAAACCATTCTGTCACAAGTTCAGCAGTTGAATCGAATTTTTAATATATGCTACTGTTTTTGAGTTATAAGAATTTGAAAAATAATATAATTTATTTAAATAATTCATTTATGGTTAAGACATTTTTGAAATTTCACACAAGAGGCCCACACCGACTAAACATAAGTCGCGCCTATGGTAAACCCATCATCCTGAGTGAAACGATGCCATCATATTTCTGATCCGAGTAGCCGTTCAAGATTTATTTCACTTTTTCAGGAAAACTACTTAGGATCATCAATTTAAGCTTAACAAATCTTTGACGGATCATTCCAGGCACTCCGGGCATCATAATCAGGCACCGTCAGAATCTACGGACTCGTAAAATTTATAAATAATTTAAGAAAAAATTATTCTTGAAATTTACCTATCATTACAAATAATTTCATAGTTAGTATCACTTATTTAATTAATTATAGAAACAAATTCACATGCTATATTCAGAAAATGATGTATTTATAGTAAAAAACTAATCTCCTGCATAAGAAAAAATTATGGTGTCCTTTTATAATTATCATCAATATCTATCATATTTTTATTTTCCTAATATATATTTTTCAATATAATGTTACTAAGTATCTTGATAAAAGTTATCAGAAACCAAAAGCAATAACTTTAACCCTAATATCCTCGATCCAATGTTTCTCTATTTCATGTCATAATATATAAGTAACAAAATCATGATAGAATGAATAGTTCAGTACTCTTGGAAAACTAGATTCAAACAGGAGTGCCTAGTTATATTTAGAAACACATATTATTAAATATTGTTTTTCAGAGTTTATTTATTTTCTTCAACTATATCATTTCATAATTTTATTAGTATAAATCAATGATTAATTTGAATGGATACAAAATATGAGAGTGTTTAAATTCATAGCATGATTTAACTATAGAAGAATGAATCATGAATGGTTATTTATTATCCACATAGAATGAAAAATAACTAAAAGTGCATTGCATTTATATATTAGGAATGTCATTATCAATTAACAAATATTTAAAATGGCATGGTAAATAACATCAAACACTAGTCATATAGTAAATATATTGAGAATAAAATACCTCTATATAGGTTCTATATAATTATAGGAACCACCAATTACTATAAGTAAAAATCATTTCCCACATATAAAATGATTTATTTTAGTAGTAAAACATTAATCATTTTCAAAAAAAATTCTTTATTTAAACAGGATATTGATTTATCAATATTTCAAAATGTAAAGAAGTAATTTTCAAAATAAATAGAGTATGAAATAATGTTATACAGATTATGAAATAATCCTACAAATCATACAAGAATATGAATATTTATTTGAAATGAAATGTGTAATAAAATGGTATACAATGAATTTAATTGTTTTCGTGTAAAGTTAACAATCTATAAAGGGAGTTTCATTTTAAAATAATATTGTAACATGGTAATATTTAATTCAATACCACTGGGATGAGATTTAATCTAATTAACACCTAAAATAACATGAATTCTTATGTATTTATGATATTTCAAATCAATGGGGAATTATATACACAATTTAAAAATTATTAGGTGTAACACATTCAAATATTATTGAATGAAGGAAAAAATATATGAGGTAAAATAAATCATTCTCCATTTTTATTAAAAATTATTTAACAACCATTATATTGGTTTTAAACATGTTATTAAATTACTAATAAATAGTATATTAATTAAAATATCGTAAATGATATTTTTATATCATATTATCAATCATTAATTAATAATGTGACATCCATTTTAATTATAAAACAATAATATTTCATATCTATTAAGATATATGGGATTAATTGTGGTTTTACATTGACATAGACGCTATGTATGATGCTGTACACTACACACCAAATGGGTTTCTCTGAAATTTACATTGTACACTAGACTATGTTATCCCATAAAGTAATATATAATTTATAATATAATTCTAATTGGTAGTTATCTCTAAGATGTTGTATTAGAATGAATGAATATAACTAATTTTTTTATGTTTATTTAAGGTTTTTAATTTCATCCAATAACATTTTGAGGCATAAAATGAGAATAAATCCATTTTGACGTATAAAATAATCTATCAATTTTTAAGGATAGTTGTACCTCCATTTGATTGTGAACCATTATATGTATAGTTTTTTATAATTAATTATGTTATGTTTGACAAAATAAAATTCTTATTTGGAAGTGGTAAATCAAAATTTACTTAAGTTAAATTTTTGGGAATTTTCTAAAAAGGTTTTGTTTTCAATTATTTTTGAAAAATACTACATTAAAGTAAAAAAACTAAAATTTCATTTAAATATTTAATATAAATTAAAAGGATTTTTAATTATAATAATAAAAAAATAGTACATGAATTAATCCAATTTATATTATTGAACGAAATTATTTATTGAAATTTGAAATGAAAATTTATTGACATTTTATGGTCACTTTTACCAACCTTCACACACATTTGAGAGATTAGAATTAAAAGTAGTTTTTTTATTGATGGAATTAAATTTTGAAAAATAATTAAACATATTTTTAATTAGTATGAAATGTTAGGTCGAATGGGAACCATATTCTTTTTGGTGAAAAGTAACATTACTATTTTACTTACCACTATAAAAAAGGTAAATATTGAAATTAAGGGTAAAATTATAATTTTAATACTATAAAATTTATCCTGTCACTTATAATAATAATATATGAGGAGTTATTATCGTACATCAAGGTACGCGGGAAGAAATTGAAACCATTGAATGACACATTGGTGTTATTATGACATTTATCACTCTTAATTAAATGTTCGAGGAAATATATCATAAATATTAACATTCTTACAAATTAAATTTACTATGGTGTTATATAAGTAATATTTTCAACTATAATTATTAATTAGAATATATAAATAATTCTCCTACTTCATTGTAATTTTGTAAATTTATTTTTGAATTAAATAATAAAATTTATCGATGACATAATGATGAAGAATTAATAGATTTATTAAATAAACAATCTAATAAAAGTTATTAGTAAAATGAAACTAAATATAATATTAAATATTTGATTTAATACCACGATTTTATGGAATAATATAACAATTAAGGATTTAGTTAATGTTGTTTTTTAAAACGAATAATGTTGTCATGATATTATTAAAATGTATTTTAATGAATTATTTCAAAATTGACGAATTCAAATTTCAAAATATAAAATAGCCAATTAAATGATAAATAATTAAAAAAATACTACTAGGTCAAAAAGATTATATATGTCTAAAAATTCAATTAATGACTCATTCATTGGATTTTTTCATAATATGTTAATCATTATATCCCTCAATGTATAAATTAATAGGTAAAATGTATGAATCATAAGAGGTTGAAATGAAACAAAAAGGATTACAAAATATTCATAACATGTTTAAATTTAATGGGATTATTGGTATTCGACTCAAAAGAATTATATATTATAAATATATCATTTTAGGACCATTAAAAATAGATAATAAATTTATATTAAATCAATTATCTAAATAATTCCAAGAGTGAACCTCCCATATCATATAAATTGGCACTTTTTCCTCTCTATAACTCACACATTAAAACCTTTTTTGTCAAAATAATCCGATTACCCTTCTTAGAATCCCTATTGACATTATTTAATCGATTGTTTTGGCATAACTCCCTCCTTATAATAGACAAACTATTATTTTAATGGATTTACATGCATTCAAAAGAATTTTAATTAAAATAATTAATTCACAAAATTAATGGTCGGCAGTTGGAAAAATAAATGGAGTGAGGGATGGTGAGGAGGATCCTTAATTAATTGGGATTTCCAGGGGTTGAAGGGGGATAGAGAAGGTAATTAATTCGTGTGGTCCCCACCTAAATAAATTCTTTCCAAGGGAGGTTATGTGCGCCTGGGCCCGCCCACCAACCTCCCCTTAGAGATTTTAACCACCTCAAATAAAAATAAGCCACAAACTAATATTTAATTAACATTATTAAAGAACCCCAAAAACTAAATTACACTCCCGATAAATCACAACTATAGTGAAGGTCTCAAAATGAAATCACTGATGCTGCAAGATCAATGGTCCCCTCAGATTTCAATTCTTAGCATCGCCTCAAAAGTTATAAAATCTCGAACGCACGTTTACTGAACATACCCGAGAAAAATTAGGAAAATTATTATCAGTCACCCTTGACTCCCTCCGGTTCAGGATAGGCTCTGCCAATGTGAAAAACACCCCAACGAACCCAACGACACTCTCATATTTTTAATCTGACTCTCCATTTAGTTGTTATGAATTTTACAATAAAATTATTGTCCCTAAATTATTTTATTTGTTTCCAAAAACTAACTTTTTTCTCATGTCCCACACCGACCAATGTTAGTATATTCATAAATAAATCATACTCTCATGAGTTCATTAGTGGTCTCAGATTTTTAATCTGAGCTACCGTTGATGAGTTATAAGCATTTGAAAAATAAAATAATTTATTTAATTATTTTATTTACAGTTAAGCTGATTTTTTGGATTTCTCATAGGAGGCCCGCTCCGACTAAACATAACTCATGTCTAGGTTAAATCCACCATCCGGAGTGCAACAATTCCCATGTATTTCTGATCTGAGTAACCATTCAAGAGTTATTCCACTTTTTGAGAAAAGTCGCTCACATGTGTTAATTTAAGCTTATCAAAACTTCGATGAATCATTCCAAGCACACCGGTGTATAGAATCAAGCACCGTTAGAAACTGCCGACTAGAAAAAATCCAAATAATTTATGATATAAATTTTCTTGAAATTTACATGTCTTTAAATTACCCCCACCATAGGGCTTTATGTCCCTATAAAGCTACAACACACACTAGGGGAACAAAAGGGTTAATGATCACACATCTGATCCTCCCAAACCCATGTGCTCTCTTGAGGTAATGTAAACCATTCACTCAACAAAAAATGGGTGAGACTAGCCAATTTTAAGATCTCGAATTCACCCTTCTTCTCCTATGTTCTACAAGAGCTGTTAATATTTATCTTATGGCAAAAAGGGAAATCTAGTCTAATCCACTGGATGAACCACATACTTTTTCTAATACAGTCAATCATAAAAATAATGGTACTTATTCATGCCATGGATGAATTCATAAGTCCTTGACTATACTACCAAGAGATCCAACCATTACTCTTGCCTCTAAGTGTTGAGTCACACTGTATGCATAAGTGAGTGGTCACTAGGTCTCCTCCAGTAGAAATCTAGAAATTGAGGGTCAAATCAACAGTTTTATCTGGAACCACTTATTATTATCCCCAATAAAAGGGTAGGAAATAAAACTTCACAAGGACATGTGCCTTTTATTAATGCAGCTCAAAGTACAAAGACAGAACACAACCTCAAAATATGACATCAACGAAGCTAGAAGCATCATGAACAAAGTCCTATATGCCTGGAACAAGTCCCACTCCTGTCTACCTACTTCCAGAGCTCTATGGTCGTATGCTTCAGCTACCAAAAGCTGTGATATCTTCTTTCCATTAATTCCCTGGAGTCGGGGTGGTCCTTCTGGTGGTGGTGGTGGTGGAAACACCGCGAAGCGTCATCCACCTCTACGTGCATGACCATCTCCACATCCACATCCGCCTTCACCCTGCGAGCTATCTCGATCGAACCTATGCCTCTACCTGAGAGGACCTTCATCAATCTTCTGATTGTCTGTATGGTAGGTCGGATAGTCCCATGCCATGTGACCAAGCCCACCACAAGGGTAACATTTTTTCCTCCTGGTATGCATGGCTCTGTCTCCACTCTGGGTGCCCTGCAAACCCGATCGCAAGTCGTGCGGTTGATCACCTATAAGTCTGGTCCTCATGGACCTGTGTGTCAGTTTTCTAATGCAAGTTGTAGAAGAATCCACTGAATTTCAGCTAGTGTGGGAATCACTAATGGAGACTTCTTAGCAAGGAAACTCTCCATTATGAGGGCTCACTCCAACACCCCCATCTGTTTTGGGATTCTATGGGAGAAAACTAAAGCTCTAATATCTCTCCTAAGTCCCTTCTCGAAGGTCTGGGCCTTAAAGAATGGGTCCCGTACCATATTAGTGGTGTAGCGCGAGAGGTCGGTGAACCTCACTGAGTACTGCGCCACCGTATTCCTACCCTGCTGTAGATGTTGTAGCTCCTGTATATGCACCACTAGATGGGTGGGTGGTACAAACTCCACCCGGAATAGGCTCTCGAAGTCTGGCAATAGAAGTGATGCCTCGTCTTGTTTCTGGAGCATCAGGCTCCACCATCTACCTACTACTGCATGAAAAAGGATGGCAGCAAGGAAAATCATGATGTCGGCTATTGTCACATTCAGTTTGAAGGCTCTCACCACAGCATACAACCAATCCTCAACTACAATTTAGACCATCTCTCCCTAGAAGCTATGTGGACTCTAGCGCTGCAACACATTCAACACTCTTATGTGGTGTGCATCGTCTGCTGCTGGGGAAGGTGGGATTGGTGGCCCAACGGTAAGTAGTTCTGTTGGTGCCTCTACTGGTGCCTCAACTGGAATAGGGCCTAGTACTGAGGCCTCTTCGCTCTGCAGGATGTCCATAGGTACAACTCTCAGGGCTCTAGCTATTAGTCTATGGGGAGGCAACCTGAAAGAAACAGATTCGACATAGTAAAAAAACTATACCTATTGAGCTGACCTAGTTTGAGCTAAGATAAAGAAAACATTTTAAAACACACACACAATCAGTGTTTTCATGCACTGTTTTAGTAATCACAAGTCAGGGTCCTGGTGTATAGATACGGCGGCCACCCGCACCAACACTAGACTCCCTAAAATGAAAATCACACTTAGTAACATTAACACTATTTCTTGAGAGAAAAGAAATATAATAGTCCTATATTCTGTGGTAGAACCAACTACATTGATACCAATTTTTCACAACATGTCCCCTAGGGCCCACATCATGACTACCCCATGCCTTCCTTCTATAGTCAGGGGGCTGGCGAGTAGCACCAAATGCATAATTCTATAAAACTGGGAAGGCATTGCCTTTATAAATCACAAACACACACAACCAGAGTACATGCGGAAGGAAACACTATGTAAAACTAAATTACAAATAGCTGGAAGGTGTCTTGCAGCTCTAGGATCATCCACCATAGATCCTACCTAAAAGGTAAGTACAATGAGCCTCCATTGTGCTCCACGTCCGTCCGTCTCCTCAGGGTACCAACTCATCGTGAGGTCTACCTCTAGGTATTGTCTAGTCCTAGCGCTCTCGGCATCCGTATGCACTGTACGTCGTTCGCATCCAACACAACGAGGTACAGGCATTTCCCGTGCATGGGTGAGTATAACAATACTCAGTAGGGACCCCAAGATACTCAATGTCTCACAAAATCCTACAAGGATAAACCATAAATTATGATTTCAATGAATAACCATTACATAGTTATATGACCATAATTATACCTAAGTTATCTAGTAACCCATATCAATCATGAGGAAAACACAAAGGTCATTGACTCAGCTCAAAGCATGTTTTTAAATTTTGAAACCACAACTGCTGGAGAACTCCTCCTCTGTCAAGTACAGTGGCCCTGTCGGGACTCCGATGCACTACTCACTAACCTTATACTGCTGAGGTACTCCTCTGGTTGAGTAGCGTGGGTCGGTTTCCTAACAAAGCACTTATCCACTATGTGTCTACCACCAAACTGGGCGCTCCCCCTAATAGTCGTCAGATGTGCTCCTCCTGTCGAGTATCACGGGTCTACTGTCAAACCAGGCATTTTGTCTGCTGTGGGTCTTCCACCAAACCCGACGCTCTCTCCACTGGGCTACTCAAATCACTCCAAGTCGAATCGGTAAAGAAGTCGTCAGGTCTTTAGCTACTAGGTCTCTGCACTATATCTTCTCGTCTCCGAGAGGATCTCCGCCATGAGCTATTGTTCGATACTTCATGTTTCACAAAATCACAGGTGGATGTATCTCAAAGGACCTCCACATCAAAGGGGTCTCAGAGCAATAGACGGAAAGCCAATCAGATGCCCGGTCTGTATGTTATTAGCATTTTAGTCACGAGGGCCTAGTATGATTTGTGTACAAAGAAAACTTACCATGACTCAACTATAACCGAAATATAGTGGGGTATACTCAAATGGATTAATATTCTCTGAGAATCCAGGTGCCCCCGACGGGTTTTCAAACGGACATCGGGTGCAAATGATAAGGACCATTAAAGAAAAATGGTCTGTAATGGGCCGGGGTCCGGTCTGACCCGGTCAGACAGACTCGGCCTAATACTGTCTTAGCCGACCCTATCTAGGTCGACCCGGTCAGACTCGCTGGGTCTGACATGGTATTTTACTTTCATTATGGTAAATTAAGGTTCTACCATAGACCTAGAAGGATTTCAAGGCCTTACAAACACTGTTGTACAATAGTGAAAGCCATAATGGAAGATCATCTATTTTACTAGTATATTGTTTTAATATTGATGCTTCTACCATTTTTACATACATTTTCCCTTTATGTTTTCATGGATTATATAATATATTTCCTTGGAATAAACCTAATTTTTTTAGATCCAAAACTAAGATTTTTGATATAAAGCAAGATTTATGAGACCTTGTTCTATTTAATCATTATTTTTGTTGAGAGATTTAGATATGTAACATTAATAAACATCGAATTGCAACTCAAATTTTTGGGAATTAAATATTCTAAGAGTCATTTAATCAATAATGGAAGGTTGTCTAAATCTAATTCCCATAGTCATGTATTTGATATGTATATGAAATGTTATTTAATTTCTATCCTCCTGTATCATGTTTTATAATTGAATTGAGTTAATTATATTGTCCAATTTTGTTATTGATGTTTTGTAGAACTATTTTATTATTTAAGGAATTAGTCATGAAAATTAGTTGTTTCCTTAGAAGATAATTAATTTGTTGAAATTTTTTATAATAGATATTTCTTTTTATCTAGGTAATTAATTGGGTAATTAATTATGATATATTGAACTGGCAATAATGAGATAATTTACTATGAATTTAAAATGTGATTTTATATTATGGTTTAGATTATTAATAGTGGGATTAATTATAAATAGTTGAGATTTAGAATAGGATAATTAATTCTGGAAAATTAAATAGAAAAAATTAATTGCGATATTGATTAATTAATTGATTGATTATTTAATGTTTTAATACACTTAGATAATTGTGGAGTTGAGTAATGTAATTGATGTGTTAAATGATGTTTAAATTAGTAATGTGACTGGGTTGAAAAACTAATTGGTAAATTAATTATGCGAAAAATAATGGTAACTTGGGCCTTCTAAATTGAGAAGTACAAATTATAACATGTTCATCATACTTATGAGTTAGATAATTGGAAAAGTTTCTTCCTTATATTATTTATTCATGGTAACATGGTAATTATGCTTTTGAGTGAAGAGAATTGGAAAATGGTCATTCTTTTGGAGAGTAAGCATTTTAACACGGTCATCATACTTACATTGGTGATATTTGTATCGTTTACACTAAGGCTTATAAAAGTAAAATTAATGAATGGAAATAATGGAACACTGAGTAATGGCATCATACAAAAATATTCGAACTCCAACATGAGTCAAATCAGGTAGTTAGATATCATATCACTTTGAATACATCGATATTTTTCTATAATAATTTATTATGATTTGGTATTACATATGGGATTCTTTGGACTTTGATATGATATTATATTATTATTGGGAAACGAGTATCCTTGGTATCCATAGAGTAAATTCATTTGGTTAGAATAATTAAAAATGAAATAAAAAGAATATTAGTACATTGTAATTATTTTCTTATATAATTTCACTAAATATATTTATATTACACTTGTTTTAGACAATTTTGGTGGTGGTCTACTGAGTTGTACTCATACCCTATTCAATATAACTGATCGGTACCCGAATAATTAATATTTTTACAGGACTGGATCGTAATAAATGACCTCTGATAGTTTACATATTTGGGATGGATCATGGAAGAGAGAACCATAAATGGATGTAAACACATTTTTGGAGTAATGTATAATTTAATATTAGTCATATTATAGACACTTGAAACTTATAATGATATAGAATGCTCCATTTTTATTTAGTATTTTGTTTCATGTTTGTATTTATTGTGAAATGATTATTGTTATGTTTATATATGCTCCCTAAATTGTTCATTTATTTTTGACAGAATCAAACTAAGATAAATGACAGTATAATGTCCCCATGAATATATTATTAAACCTTTACAGTTATTTGGAATCCTCTAGAATATTTTTAGGAGCACATGAGGTCATGTGACTGACCGGATCAGGGAAACGATGTGTGGCACATGAGCTTCGATGTTACAATGTGGTATAAGTGGTTCCAATTTACTTTCTTCTTATTTTTTCTTACTATTTTCGGAATGTAATAATATATACAATGAATAGTAGGGGTCGGTAATGAGCTCGTTCATGGATCATTCCATCCCATGTATGGGGGAAGCACTAAGTACATGGGATGGGAATGTTGTTATTCATGTTTTTTGTTACAATTAAATGGTATTTCCCCTTTGGTAATGCACTTGTGTTGTGATTTGATTATTGATTCAGAGAATTTTTAAAATTTTATTCATATCCTAGAATGGAATGATTGTAAAGTCATCAATAATTATTCATGGTAGTCATTGTTATTTTTACATTCATCATTATAAGAACGCATGGGGAAACATGTTATGGGTATGTATGTGAACTTGAAATGTTTTCCTTATTGAGAGATTATAAACACAATTGGTACCTAACATATATTTATAAATATTATAAAATTATAAATAATGAGAAAAATTTGGTTTCTATATTAGGGAATTGATAATTACAATGTGTTTACCCTTTTTAACCTAAATGTTGGAGTCTTATGGTTAATGATAGTGATCATGCCTCAGTTTGTATCATGTGTCAAGGGGGGTGGGGTGAATGACTGTACATAATATTTTCAACTTATGTAAATATTATGAGGTTTTTTTATGATATCTGAGATGTGTGTTGGCTTTGTTTAGAGTTTACCTACATGATGCTTGTTAAATGGATGAAAGAGTTGTGCGCATATAAATGTTTTTCTTGATAGATAACTTGAGGAACTTAAATATCCAACTCAAGATAAAGTGGATCAGTTTCATGAGAACATCACCCAATCCATGTAATTTAGTTATAAATACATAGGATGATGTGTGTAAATGATGGATTTGTTTACAATTATGTTTCAGCTGCTGCACTATATTAAATTTACTATAGAGGGTGGACCTGAGGGAGATGAATTTTGGATTTATTCTATAGAGAAAATAATTGAACAATTGAAAACTCTAGATGATAGATGGGTCATGTTTTCCATGAATATGTTATGGGGATATATGAATAACTTGTGTGAAATTCAAGTATTTATCCATCCATGTATGTCACAATGGGGATCAACTTTTTTTTCAATGAAGGATGGAAGACATTTAAGATTTTGTTTCGATTAATAGAAGTTGAACAATATAACTATGATGAACCGATATTATCTTCCTTGTATCGATTATCAAATTGACCAATATAATTGATCTTTTTTGTTCTCAAAGATCAATTTTAGAATATTTTATAATCATTTAAAGGATCTTTTGATATACTATTGATTGATTTCAGAATAAAGTAATTCCTTTATTAGTTTGTTGTAATGACATTTGGTAGATAAATGAACTACTATTGTTTTTATCATTGTATATGAATATGATATGTCATTCATATCTAGATCAGTTCATGGTGGTGTTTGTGGATGATATCATGATGTACTCCAAGCATCATGATGCTCATACCCAACATATTTCCATCGTCCTCAGAACACAATTAGTGCATCAGTTATACACAATGTTATCCATTTGTTAGTTTTGGATTGATCATCTACACTTCATTTGGCATATAATCACTAATGAAGGTGTTTTAGTGGACTGAAATAAAGTGCAGTTATTGGTCTCTTGGTACATCCCATGAATATTTTTGATATCCAATGTTTTCTCTATATTTTTTGGATATTACAAGAGGTTCAGTCATGAATTTTTCCATCTATCAGCCCTACTATTGGGAGTCACAAAAAATTGACTTATGTTTCAATGAACATAGAATTGAGGGATATTTTTTTAGTATTTTATGAATAACATTAAATTGGAACCAATATTGATCATACATGTGTCAGGAGAGAGTATAGATATTATTGTTATGCCTCTAGGATCAGGAATGTAGTTGTACAGAATGTAGGGATATCCTATTTTGGAAAATTAATGTTATTTGTTGATGCCTCATGGTTTAAATTACCATATGCATTATCCAGAGTTATAAGAAGTGTTTTATGATATTTTTTCTCGGGGACACTATCATTTTGTAGAAAATTTGTTGTCTATACAGATAAGAATATCATGTATATTATATTTTCATAGTGTGATTTGAATCCACAACCGTGGAGATTGGTTGTGTTTTTGTAGACCTACAAATTTGAATAAGAATATAATCTTGGGAAGGGATATAGTGTGGAGGATGACTTGATCATGAATAAATAAGACTCACATTGTACATGATTCGAGTGATGAATGTAAGATGATGACCTTGATGGTTGATATTTATATAATGGTTTATGAGAGTTAGGAGTGGATGACTCTACATTTAGTTGTACTGGAGTCTATGATTTTGAAATGTATTAGGGATATACAGTATGAGGTTCTAGAGTTAATACACATTAGGGAATGAATTAATGGTTGAGATACATCTTTTCAAATGTTTATTTATGAATATGAGATCATCTTTGTGATGAGTCATGTTATGGTACCTATGAGTAGGAAAGATAAACTCATGCAAGAATTTCATTCCTAGAAGTGGGTGGTTCATCTAGGTTATACAAAAATATACCAAGACTTACGTATATAGTATTGTATACCAAACATTAAAAATGATATAACATGTTTTGTTATAGTATTCTTCACCTTTTAATAGGTTATGACAAAACATCATCATCCTGTGAGATTGCTACAACTGTTTCCTATTCCACATTGGAAGTGGGATAACTTTACAATGAACATTGTGGAAGGTCTTCCAAATGAGCTTTATAAATATGATATTATTTTGTTCAATATTGATCAACTAGACAAGGTAACACTTTTCTTACCTATATGACAAACCATTATAAGACGATAGGTTAGAGAACCATACATTAGGGAGAAAGTATATCTCCATGGTGTTCAATAGACTATTGTTTCATATCATGAATAATAAACTACTTCACACATATAGTTGGTATTTCTAAAAGCACTTGTAAGACAAGTATTATTGATTACTTCTTTAAGACCACAAAATTATTATTAACTAGAATGTCTAAGACAAGTTCTTGAGGATATGTTGTAGGCATGTGTGTTTGACTTCGGTGGGTCAAAGGATAAGTACTTGGTTTAGTGTAATTATAATATAAAAACGATTATTAAGAGAACATTACATATGGTAATGTATGATGCTCTTTATGGAAGGCCATATAGATCACTTCTATGCTAGATGTGGGCTGGCGATTTAGAGTAGTTGGGTCTAATTCTCATAAAGGATACATTTGAGAAGGTACAATTTATTCATTGAAGTATGACTATGGATCATAGTAGAGTGAGGTATTATTCTGAATGATATAGAAAACATCTAGAATTTATAGATGGTTATTGGGTGTTTATTTATATTTTCATCTAGCTTGGGTCACCACATGATATAGTGTGATTTTAGTTTGGTGCCCAGGGTTGTTGGAACCTTTGAGATATTTGAGAGAATCAGGCTGGTGAAATACAGATTAGCTCTTACATAGATATACAGTGTTATGCATGATGTTTTCCATGTATCACACCTAAATTAATATTATAACAACCCCTCTAATGTGATCTATATTGATAAGGATGACTGTGAGATAAATACATCTATTTTGGTGCATTAGATACAAATGTTGGATAATAGTGTGAAATTATAGAACATAAATACTATGATGATAGTTCTTGTGTTATAGAAACATAGACATGTAAAAGAGGAAACATTGGAAATATAAATATATATGAGGGATAAATGGAAAAATATCTTTTGTTTTTATCATTATAATGTCCTTAAAATTCATATAGAGGATGTGATGTTATAATTTGTGGATACTGGATGATCCTAACATTATCTGGACTAATATCAAGCTCGATTTAATGTACATTTTATTTTTTTAATAAGTAAAATTGATGTAATACATGGATAAGTGTCTTTTAGGTTAATTCTAAAAACAATTTGGAGCAAAAGAGGTTGTCCTTGGTTGGTTCACGGTTTGTACAAACCATGTGGCTACCTAAGAGAAACCATGTGATCTGTGGTCTTTGAGAGAGTATATTTTTCACTATTAAGGCATGGTTCAAAACAATGTGTATGGAGTCCATACAAATATCCCCATTTAAGAGGTGAATAATTCATAGTATGTGAATATTTTTCTAACAATGTGAATAAACCAAGCAAGGGGCGATAGTGTGGTAATAAAATTGTAGATCTCACTCATTTTAGACTATTAATTAGTTTTTTTTATTATGTGGAACTAAATAGGGATTTAACATTTCCATGGTTCATGGATGGTTATCTCATCGTCTTGGAAGGATTAAAAGGCCTTCTGAACACTGCTAATTGGGATTAAAATCCCGGATTTATGATCATATCATCTCCAGGTAAGTGGATTTCATTCTGATGATTCTTTCATTATTTATAATATCAGTCCATGATTTGTTATTGGAATGTATCTTCTCTTTTAATGTATATAAACCAAATTATAGAGATCAAGATCATGAATTTTTTATATAGTTCATGATTAATTAGATCTTGATGTCATTAATCTTTTTTTTGGTTTAGAGATTTAGATTCAGATCATTTATCAATGTCATCGTGTTGCACGCATTTCGTGAATTCTTTTAGGAATCATAGGTTAAAGAATTGAGGTGGGTGGTCCAGATCTAATTCCCATAGATAGGTATTTCAATTTTATATGAATGATTGTATAATTTATACCATCCTTTAGGAATTTATTTCATTGAATTTTGTTAATTAGATTGAACAATTGAGTTATTTTTTGTTTTATAGAAATAGGTGAATAATCGGAGAATTAAACATGAGGTTATAGGACTTCCACATTAAATAATTTTTTTGGTGAACGTTTTTAAAGAGATAGGGGTTCTAATCTAGGTAATTATTTGGTAATTAAATAATGAGATATAAAATTGGATATATTGGTATAATTCATTAAGAATTAATTATGTTCTCAGAGATTATGATTTTGGAAATTAATTTTGGGATTAACTATGAAGTGTTGATCATAAGAATTTGATATTTAATACTAGGAATTTTATTATGAAATATGATTTTTGGTGTGGATTAATTATTTGAGAAATAAATAAATTTTTTAATAGACATATTTAATTGTAGTATAGACTAATGGAATTGATGTGTTAACAAATTATTGAATTATTAATTGGATTGGGATGGATAATTAATGGGTTAATTAAATATGTGATAAAGAATGGGAACACAAAAAGTCACAATTGATAAGTACATATTATTTCAATGCAATTATACTTATGATGAAGATAATGGGAACATGGTCCTTCAAATGTGATGTAACATGGTAACATGAACATTATGCGTATGATTATAGAGAATGTGAACATGGTCATTCTATTGAGGATTTAGTGTAGTAACATGGTCATATTACATATATTTTTTATATTGGTAACCTTGAAAATGTAGCCTATAAATTTGAAATTAATGAATGTAAATAATCGAAATGTGTGCAATGTCCTCACATTAAAATAATCAAACTCTAGAATGAGTATATAAAGGTACTATGATATCATAGCACCTTGATTACTTCAGGCATAAGTTGGAAGAATGTATTAAGATATATTATTACCTAGGGAAAACATCGGGCTCTGGTATGAGATGATCTTTGAATTGAGGTATGGGTGTGATTTGGAACCCAAGAGTAAATTTCATTTGAAAAAAATAAATTGAAATTTTACAAACTAATTATTATTTTATTTTACTTATTTACATATAGAAAAGTATGCACTATCATTTGACTAGACACGGTTGGGATACTGTTGGTGATGGCCTACTAAGCTGTACAAAAACAATATATAGGATTCCTAAACAGTAACTGAATATATTATATTTTTGTAATATTAGATAATGTAAAAGTCCCAACCATATTTGGTTTATTGTAGATTGAGTATATACTAGGGAACCAAATATTGTTCGAAAATTTTTTGGGGAGTCATAGTGACTTTATTTTCGGGTTCATTATAGACACATGACACATATATTTCAATATAATGTCATACCTAAAATTCGGTATTGTGTTTTCTATTTGGTTATCATGTGACATTTGTATTATTCTGGTAATATATGATTAAACTATTTTTCATTTATTTCCACAAGCATCCTACTCTGCTAAATGATGGTATAGTCACCCCATGAAAGACATACCAGACCCACACTACTAGTCGGTAGCCTCTATCATGAAGGGAGGCATGCTTGAGAACATGTGACTGACTGGGTCAGGGAACCAATGCATGGAACCTGGGCCTCAATGTTACACATTAAATCAGTGTGCCTGATATTTCTTATACGAGGGTTTTCCCAATTATAGCTCATCAGCGAGACCAATATATCTAATTGGTTGTGTTGAACCACATTATAGCTTATGAATGTATTGTGTCCCCAATATAGCTCATTAAATTTCGAATCCCCATTATAGATCTCCAATGCAATGGATATTATATATTATGATGTTGATGGTGTTGTTATTCAATTTATAAGGTTGATTTGAAGAGTGATATGGTATTTATGTCCATAAAACCCTACCTGCTTTTTTATTCATGATAATAATATTTTAAAAATAATTATTGGGTTTTAATGTTTTAATATGACTAATGATTAAAATTCCCATAGGTATCATACTAATTTTTTGTACTAATCAAAATTTATTTAGTTTTATCAGTGGTCATGGAATTGGTAAGGACAAATAAGATTCCCTACTGATAGTATTGAATATGTGTATGGAAATTAAATGTTTCTTTATTTTAAAAGGGACACATTTTTTTGGAAAAAAAGTGAATACAAAGTATATCTATACACATATAATGTTTGGGTCCACCATCTATGAGTTTAACCGAATTATTTAAAAAAATATATAAAAAAAATCCTCGATAAATAATTCTAGTTCAAAATCACTACAATATGTAAACATTTATGATGGGTCATTATATTTAGAATCATAGCATGGATATGATAACATTTGAGATTATGATGATTTCCTAACAGTTTGAGACATCATCGTGGATTTATAATTATAATGTTGATTATATGTTTAAAATGGTAAAATACCTTTTGAGGATTTACGTTATGAAAAATTATTATGACTAAAACTATATTGAGAGACATTCACCTTTGAATCAATTTTTAGTTATTACTTTTCGGTATGAAAAATGAAATGTATGAGCCAACTGTTGATGTTAAAAAATGTTATGTTTATTTTTTAGGTGTATAATATTTTGGTAAAACAATATGAATTATATGGTTTATAATAATGTAAAACCCACTGACCGTGTGACAAGGCCACAATATTATATCCCACAACCCATGTGCGACATGGCTTTTTAACCTTCCACTAGATTAAATGTACCCACTACTTAGAATGAATTTATCATTTTATATAAAAAATTTGGTTAAATAGGAATTAGATGATTTTGGAAAAATACGTTTTATGATATAGATATCCATTATAATGGAAAATTATTTGTGGATTATTTTATAAATGTTATTTTGGATGATTTTCACTAATATGGCTAATTTATATGATTATTTTAAATAGAATTCTATATGAATTAAATTGAGTTTTAGTGGTTGAATTAGATTTTTGTTTGAAACTATTATTTCATTTCTAGATTTATGTTGAATTAGGTTAATTATGGAAATGATAATACTATCATGAATAATATATGTGATTATATTAGTTACTTTTTTGTATAAGACATTAAGAGTGGTCGATGCCATTTGGTGATAAATTTTAGAACTTATATTGGAAGAATTTTTTATTAATTCCATACAATTGTTATTATTTTATCTTAGATATAATAATCGTGAGGAATTTAATGAATATTTATTAGGTGAATTTTATATGTTTTTATTTTGGTATTATTGTGGAATTTTAGAGACTAAATGTTGTTTTTCTCATCCTATGGTTTATTTTTTTTCTTATCCAAACTATATTTGTTTGGTTTAATGTATCAAGATATGAGAAATGGATATTAAATATTTTTTAGATTATGTTATTCTATAGATTTTGTTTAACCTTTAATACTAATAATGTGGAGAAAAATATAATTTTTTTGGTAGAAATTGATAAAAGGATGAAATTGTATTTTGTTGTACATATGTTTCCATATATTATTAGTTAAGAAAGTAAAATAAACACTTAAATATATAAAAAAATATTTAATTTTTTTTTTCAATTTACATTTTCCACTTGATGTCAAATAGATTTTTACCCATCCCAAATACATAGCTTTATGACTGTTAACATTTTATTACGAATGGTTTCTATCAATTACCATCAAAACATGATGGGTAGTATTTCATCCATATCCATGTTTTCATAAATGGTAACACAATATCATTTATCTCAGGTGACCAATGTACTTAAAATTATTTATCTTAAAGTGGAATTTATTGTTGACTCTTTTATGATGCGAGATTTTGATAAACTAAATCTGAAAAGTGAATCATTATCAATCGATACCAAATTTATAATAGTAAGGGTGTAATTTCCAAAAAATGGGAATGAAAAATACATTTCCATTATAAAATTATACTATATAAAATATATTAATATTTGTGGATTAGATATATATTTTTTTCTTAATTTATATTATATATCTTACAACATTCATGACAGGAAACAAATGTTTTCTACAAAATCATACATAGCCCACAAGAATATATTATATTGAAAAAAAATATATTATTAGGTATATAATATCATGTTGTACTTATATAATAATAATTATATTAGGAGGAATGAATTGAACTAACTATATGGTGTTAATTGTGTGTATTTAAATTCATTCAATTAATTTTGGATAATTAAATTGAGAATAAATCTAATTTTAGGCAGAAAATACCCTTATATTTTTAAAAGGTAGTTTTACCACTTTTTGATGGAGAACACTCTTTAAATATGGTTTTTGAATATTTTATATGATATATTTGACAAAATAAAATTATTATTTTCATGTGGATCTATATGATTTATTTTTTATGAATTTATGTTATTTCTATAAAGGGTTTCATTTATGAATGAATAGTGAAAAATAATGCATTGTAGTTTAAAACATAATTATCATTTTATTAATTAATATACATTAATTTTTTTTAAGTAATAATAGATAAATATTAAATGTATTAATTCATTATAGTTCAGTGAATATTTTTTTATATTGAAATTTCATATGATATTCTGTTGATATTTTGGAATGTCTCTTTTAACATCCTTCCAACCACATTTTTGAGATTAGTATTACGAGTAATACAATTGTTTTTGTGATTTTAATTTTCATAAATGGAAAACAATTGTTGTAATAAGTTTTAAAAACATTGTCAAAATTCACAAAAAGAATTTTTGGTGAACGGTAACTTTATAATTTTATTTAGAATGTAGAAAAATTAAATATGGTCATTAATGCTCTAATTCATATTGAATTTTATTAAAAATTTACATAACACATGTCATAATAAAATTGGATGAATTATTATCAACCATGTCCATCCTTGGAATGAAATATTTACCATTGGATACCACTTTGGGTTTGATTAAGACATTTATAACGTTTAATTTAAAATAAGTGTAAATATGTCATAAATATAGCTCTTCTTACTAAAACATTTTTAATATGGTCTTATATAAGTATTATTATTTTTCAAAGAACATTAATTGGATAGATAAAAATATATCTCACAACTTTGTAATTTTATAATATTTTTTTGGAAATTAAATAATTATATTTAATTATGACACAATGATGCATTTCTAATAGATTTACGGAAGAAAAAATCAAATAAATAACCTTAATAATATCATAGTAAATAAAATTTAAAATATTTGAATCAATCCAAAATATTTTGGATGACTGTATTTTTATAAGATTTATTTAATGTTGTTTATATGAATAATCAACTTGCAATGTTATTTTTATTAAGTAATGTAATTAAAATTGTCTAAATTGACATTATTCATATTTCAAACTATAAAATATTTAATTAAATGATATAAAATTTATAAAAACATAAAATTACAAAAAATGATTATATAAATCAATAAATTTTATTAATTAGTTATTCAATGGTAAATTTTCCAGATTTATAAATTAGTTTAACCCCCATATTTTTAAATAATTAATAGAATGTGATAGTTAAAAGGTGTTAAAACAAAACAATTAGGATTAAAAAACATAAAAACTTATTTAATGATAATTTCATGATTTGGAGTCGACAAAACATCATCATATATTCTGAAAAAATCAGTTTGTGAAAATTAATAACAAATAATGAATTCTTATTACTTTAATACATTTAATAATTCCCAGAGCATCCCAGACCTCTCTTAAAAAAGTGAACCCGTTCCTCTATATTAGTCACACATCCAATACCATTTGGATTAGCAAATATATTCACCTAACTCTTCATATAATCCATACCAACATTCATTAATACATATTTTATGTATTACATTATCCTTATAGGTGTTGATGTGTTCTTCGATGGTGATCAACTAAAAAAGAGTTAGTGTTTTTATTTACGTGTTTCTATATTTTTATCTTCCACACCGTTAAAATATCATCCAAAATTACCGAAATAATAACTATATTATACTCAATATAAATATATTATATTATATTTATAACATCACCTAAACCATATATAATTTCCCTAAATGTGAAATGAACATTTCATTCGTGTGTATAGCGGACTACCGTCTCACGAACTGATAAAGTTCAATTTTTATTATCACTTCTTAGTACTGGTCATATGGGTGGAATTAATTTTTATATGTAATTTCCATTAAATATATATTATTATATTATAATAACCGATAAAATATTTTCTTACATTCTATTCCCATTAAAATGATAACGTCATTCGTGCGTACGTATTATCTTTCACATCCACGAAGTGATGTGATTCATTTTTAATCACTGCATATCTTGTAAAATATATATAGGTATATATATTTTATTAATATTATATTATTTATTTTATGATAATTATGGACGGATAATTCAATTCATACCTTGTTTCCCAAACAATCAATGAATAATGAATATGTTACTCTTGTGTATGTATGACGTACCATCTCTATTATTATAACGTTGTACATTTATCATATAAAATTTTTATAAATTTATATAATGGTATAATTGATATAAAAAAATTTATTATGTCATGAATATTATTCTAGAGATTATGAAATTATGACTTCATGGACTATTAACATCCAATCATGAATATTTTCGACTCAAGTACTAAATATCAACAAAACTCTCAATGCAAACATAAATAATTAGGTAATAGTTATGAAACGATTATAATAATATAAAATGAAATATAAACATTATAAAGATACATTAGGCCATAAATAAATAACCTAGATTAATTATTTAGGATGATAAAGTTTCAATGTGAGTAATCATACTTATGGTAAGTGATTCTATCTCAATATCTTATCATTAAGAAATTTCCTAATGATGTGCACATTTATTTGTTTATATGGTTTATATACATCCCATTTCACATTATGTATCCATATATTATCTATATTATAATTATTTGATGTTTTTAAAATGTTCTACCTTCAAATGCTTTATAATTTAAATTTTCAAATTTCCATGAGACACTTTAATAGAAACATTAATTTATGTGTTTAAATGATTTATTTATCAAAATATTTCCCATTTCTGATAAAGTTTTAATTTATATGGATTTATTTATTTCCACATAAATGGTTTAAATTTTAAATTCTATTATATTATTTTAAATGTTTCAATGTTTTATGAGATATATTTATTAAAAAATCTATTTTATAAATGTTTTTAAATTTGGGTTCGAAAAATTATTTGATTTATTTTGATTAAAAATGAAATTTTATGAGTGACATGTTGAAAATTTAAATCTTATATGTGTTGTTACTTGGAAATGTAATGGGTGGGCCCAACATATCTTATTTGATGGTTTTATCCCCATAATAGTTCATGAGAGATGGGTGAGCCTAATATATTTTATATGAATTTTGGACCCCATTTTATCTCTCAAATAAATTGGGAATTCTATATATTTATGTTTCCCATATGCATATTACATTTATAAGGGTCCATGTATGATATTTATGTTAATTATTTCCCAATTAAACTACATTCTTTTCTAGGCTTCATAATATGTTCTTAATAAAATATTTCTAATGTGATTTCCTATTATCACAAGAATAATGATTTAAATTATTTATGTCCCTTAATAATATTCTGTGATTATCCAAGGTTTCAAAATTTTATCACCCACATTATTATTGGTAAGAGAGAATAATATTTTTTGATGAAATTATTTAAGTTGTTTCATGAAAATAAATAATGATTAATTTAAAAGAGTTTCTATTGGTTCATAAAGTGGATACCGAGTATAAATGTGACCATGTAATGTATGATTATACCTTGATTATATTTTATATTTATCTAAAACAATAAAATGGAGTAATCCTCTAATGTGAATTATACTTCAAAAATACTTGAATAAATAACATTTAATTAAATTTCATTATAAATAATAATTCATTATTTTAATTTTCACTGGGGTTAGATGTTATCATTTCTCATTGTTAAATTGTTATAAATGTTTTTATTCTTGTTAATGGTATATAGTTTTACAATATCCATAATAATAATAATGAAATAATTATTATATTTAAAAAAAATTATTACTTTAATACCAATCATGAATTATTTCTTCCAGAAGTATCTTGCGTTAGATTCATTGTTACACAAAGTCATATATATGAATTATTAAGGTAACATCTAATATGCATCACTTAAATATCGATTTTTAAGAAATAAATTTTAAAATATAAAAAAAAATTACCACAAATATACAAAATTAATTGAAAATATTCGATTGATTTCACACACAATGACCTATAAGGTAAATAGTTTTAGAGAGTTAGTAAAATCTCATAGCAACATGGGTCCAAAGTCAAGCATTTGATAAATATAAAAATTATATCTTACAATATATATTTTTTCAAATTATATAATAAGTAATCTACATCATACATGTGATATATGTCTATAAAAATTCATTTAACATCTTTTATCATTTCATAAAGAAGAGAAACAAAATGGTGAGTTCAAATTATCTACAAGGGTAAGATTATGTGTAATCCAATCATTATCATATGAAGTAAAAATATGATCAAATGGGAATGTGAACATGAACAAAAAAATTATAATTTTTACCCCTTATATCACAGAGAAAATTATTGTATCATGCAATAATAAATGAATGTTTTTAATACACGGGTCTAAAAATAATTAAAGAACATTAATCATGAGAGAAAAATATAGAACATGAAATTGCGGAAAAAACATATGATAGGACATTAACATTTGTCAAGGATACCATCCAATGATATATTAAATGGTGGAAATGTGACAAAAATTAATGTGGTTTAATATATATATCTTCTTAAAATATCACGTTACTAAACATTACCCAATGAATAGGATCGTTATCTGGGTTCACCCATCGTTACATATTCATGAATATGTGTTCGATAAGAATATAAACCGATTAGTAAATCATAATCCCTAATATTAATGAGTTTCTTAAACATAATTTCATTATAATAATTAATCAACCATATAAATAATAAGGATATACTCCATGAATCATACCACATATTAAAATAAAATAATGTTATCATACAAGTAAGTAGTTTTGAATTATAACTGAAATATTTATTGAAGAAAACATCCTTCCTATTTTTTTAATCATTATTTCACTGAATATTCCATGTGATTTGAAAGGAAAACATTATATTTCATAATTAAATTTGTAACTTCTCAAAGAGGCTTCATGATATTTAGGAATAATAAAATCCTAAAAATCTATTAATGATGTATAAAAAAAATACATTTGTATTTTCATTTAAAAAAATTCAAAAAACACATTATTCATAAATTGATAAAAGAATATTCCTTTCAATAAATTTTTTAAAATTTAAAAATTGAATAAAAATTAATATAAGACAAAATAGTAAAATATTAAAATCCTATAAGAAATAATATATAAATAATGAAAATGGAAGGAAAAGATTCTCTAATTGTAGGTTTAAATATAAATAATCTTGTTTTTTAATTATATTCTGAAATAAACCATTACTTCTTTATAATCAGTCGAACCATATTCCTCATGAATATATAATATTTTAAAAACCATTAAATATTTTGAAAATAAATAAAATAAGGGTATAAAATGTCATTGTCGTGTTATGTACCCCTCAAGAGATAATATATTTTCCTAACATCAAAAAATGTCCAAATGAAAAACAATTTGGAGGATACACCTTATAAAGATCACATCAAATATTTGTGAATTAATAAAATGAATATATTATTTGATTCAAAATAAATATATATTAAACTAGTGGGAATAAAAAAATATGATAATTAAAATCCATGTCACATATTATGTAAGCATTGAAATATAAATGAATATAGAGTTTAAGACAATAAATTGAAATTTTTTTATGAAATATCATACCTCAACTCATTGAATTATTTGTTCATGATGAAACAAAACGTATAATAAAATCGATTTATGATTATTTTATTCTATAATCATATATTTATAATTACATTTTATGATATATTTTTAGAATCCTATCATCTTTTTATTAATAATTTCTTATTAAAATCATAGTTCTCGGTGATAACTTCTTTGTTTCCCACTTTTATTTTGGTTTGAAGTCTTGGTACTAATAAATTAATATTGTTATTATCATTGCTATATTTTTGGTAATGTTTTATACTTAATACATAATAATTATATGCATGTATATTTTCATTAAATAATGAATAAATAAGATAATTTATTATAACATTAATGGTGATTGTAGTCCATTTGTAGTCCTGAAAAATGTTTTCATTATTTGATAAAATGTGAGAAAGGTAAATAATAACTCACACACATAAAATAATTATTAAATCATACATTATATAAATATATTAATTATACTCATCCAATAAATATGTTGATGAAAAATGAATTGTATCACACCTTTGAGAGGGTAGGTCTTATGTACCCACAAGTGATACATTAACAATATACATGATTGGATTGACGGGGTGTGATGTTATTTAAAGGGTTATAATAAAATTTAATCATATATATAGTTCACAGTTTATTATTTTATGAAACACTTATTAAATTTATTGGAAATATGTATGATTATAAAAACATAGTGATTCGTTAGACTGATTGTCTATTCTTAAAAACAACTCCTTTGGATATAGTATAATGTGCTCCTAGGGTGGATATTTAGGATTACCAAAACATCTAGAACGAGTATGGAGGTGTTTTACCGAAAAACTGAAGAGTTTATTCTAATTATAATTATTAATTTTTTAGAATAAATGTAGGGAATCTTTTCTCAATTATAATCAATCTTAGGGAGATATTTTATATTTTTCAAAATATAATAATAAATTTATTTTCCTTAAAAACACCACAAAGTAAACGTGGATTTAATGATATGATAAAAAAATTATGTAATACAATAAAAATATATAAAATTGACATATTTTTATATTACATTAAATAAAATAATTTTGATTATGTATTATTTAAACTATTTCAATTTTCACTATAGTAATAATATTAATAAAATGAATCAAATTTGAATTCTAACATATCGAGATTAAATAATAAATTTATGATACTTTTTTTACATTTTTGAACATATCATAATAATTATTCCATTTTATGGATTTATATTGTTTTTTAATACTATAAGAAAACTGATAAATAATATTTATTGTCAATTTGGAAAATATTTATTTACAAATAATTTACATAA
The DNA here is from genome assembly GCA_963277665.1 of Viscum album. Taxonomy (NCBI): domain Eukaryota; kingdom Viridiplantae; phylum Streptophyta; class Magnoliopsida; order Santalales; family Viscaceae; genus Viscum; species Viscum album. The sequence continues at coordinate 1,320,933,028 of OY728152.1, read as the reverse complement.
ATAAAATGGTAAATTATAATATAATTCATTAAAAGCTGTCTAAAATGTTATATAGATCTATCAAATTCAATTAAAACATTAAATCATTCAAATTATATCATGAATAATATTTGAAAATTCATTTTGTTAATTTACTATTAATTATATTAATATTGTTTTACTATTTCATGTGAATTTAGTTTAAGTATATAATTTATAAAAATCAAAAAAAAATTTATATAATAATACAAATATATTTAAAATAAAATTTACCATTTTTGTTCATTAACATCATCTTTTTCCATATGTGGACACCTAAATGTTGTTAAATACAATTTTTGTGACATGTTGTACCTATTATTGTTTAAATAATATATAACTCTTTCTAAATGAAAAATTACTACTAAACCACTAAAATTATATCATATAGTGGTAAAGGTAAAATACCAGTAATCCAATAACTTATTCAATCATTTTTAATTCATGGGTGAACCATTATAGGTATTTAACAATTATTTTATCCTTTTAAATCTCACTCAAAAAACATGAATATTTTACTATTTCAAGGTTAATTTAGTTATAATTAAATTAAAAAATAACTATAAATGGTTTATTGATTGAATTTAGGACCATATAAAAAACATGTCTAAATTTATTTTTTTACGATTTTATATTATTTAATTAAATATTTTTTTTATTACAAATTCATAATGTAAATTTTAAGGACTATTTTCTACTTGGACATCAATAATTTAATAAAAAAATGTAATTTGAACCAAATATTTTCTTATAAACCAAAAAAGTACAATTAATCTCTAAAATTTGTAGATTATAATAATTATCCCAAATTATATAAATCATAATAATTTTATTATCTTGAATTTTAATTTTTCATATAAATGATTATTTTCTGTATGAATGTTCTGTCATTATTTAATTAAATTTTATTAGCACTAAAAAATATAATTTAATTAATTTATTAATATAATTATTTTAGAGTTCCTATTACAATATATAGTCTTTTTAAGATTCTTTATTATTTTATATCACTAAATTAAATTAAATTATTTATATAATTAAATTAAATTAATTTAAATTATTAATATACAGTAATCAAGAATAATAAAACATTTTTAATTATTATTATAGTCTTATTAAATAGTCATATTACAATATATAGTCTTATTAATGTTGGGTTCATTTATTATTATTATGATATATTAATATAGTCCTATTAATATAATTAAATTAAATTATTAATATAATTATTTGTTTTTGGAAATTATGAATATTAATGACTGTAATTATCTTTAATTATCGTGATTAATTAGTAATCGGGTATTTAAGGGTAATAAAATAATATCATAATAATAACAAATGACCCCAACATGTGTCCTAATGATACTGGTTTTTTCATGGCCGACCATGGGATGCCTTGTGCTAAACATTGGGACCCCATCGAATCATTTTGGGGTGAAAGTGACACTTTATGTTTTTATTTTTAAATAATGGAGAATATCACTAAAGAATGTACCACTTGAGTAAAATATTTTTAATTTATTCTAAAAAAATGATCTCTTGGACTATAAATATTAATTGTAAATCTAAAAATATTTCCTACATCATAGTTTTTTTTTTATTTTTAGACATAAAATAAATTAATTTATTTTTGACATCATGATGATGCAATGATTACCTCATTAATGAATGAATTAAATAAAATGAAAAGATAATGTAAAATATAAGACTTATACATGTAAAAGACCTATTAGATGAGTATATTTCAAACCCTTATCACCTTATCCTCGAAATATGTCAATGTGGGACCTTTAAAATCTGAAACTCATTTTAATATAAAGTAACATTTTATAACTTTCCAAGAGTGCCCCTCCTTTCCTCTTATAAAAGGCCATACATCTACCACTTTTCACACACATATAAAGCCATTGGCTTGGACAAAATCTACACATTTCATCTCTCCACATCTCTCTCTTCATCCTAGAAGCCTTACCTTAGGCAAGAAGCTCTTCGAGAAACCCTTTTTGTTCAAACCAAGAGGAGTTACCTGATTTAAAGGTAATGTCTTCATTTGTGTTCTTTGGTTTAATTTTGCTTCTACAACCCCCTAAAATATTTTTATTCCTTTATTTTGTAACAAAACCAGTATCTAAAATTTACTAGGATGTTTTTATGAGAATTATTCGAGCTACACTTACACACACCTTCGTATAATGGTTAAAGAACATACTTTTTCTTTGGATGGAGAATTTCTGCCTCACGAAACGATGATTGGTCAATATTCTTCTAATACCTTCAAAGGTATCCATTAAGATGTCACTATATTTATATATGATATATAATATTTTTATTTTTTTCTTGAGATTCTATATTATTCATTTATGGCATACCTTTATAGTTTCCATTATTGGTAAACACGATATCTTCATTTTAGGAAGTGCGGACTACCGCGCCCTCAAAGATATTTGATTCGTTAATGAAATATGTGGGAAATATAAAGGATGGAGTTAATGATGTTATATATTATATTATACTGGAAATATATTATACCTTTATATCATTATGATTCCATTCCACTAAATAGGAAATAGAATGAGAAATAGCATTCTTGCGTATGTACGGCTTACCGTCTCCATGAACGGTGCTTTTCTTTTCTTACCACTAAATCTTATGTAATATTATAAATGCATATATATAATGTATTTATTGATATATATGATATATAAATCATGAATATAATTCTTTATATAATGGATATCTTTCCACATGAACGACATGTAATTACAAGAATTTTATTTTTGACTCAAGTACCAATGATCGACAAAAAGACCATAATTATCCTAAATAATTACATAGTGTTCATGAAATTATAATATGTGATATTAAAGGAATAATGAACTTGGAAAAGGTTCTTCAGTGATTATAAATTAACTCCAGTTTATTATTCTGGAGGTTAAAGAACAATAATGTCAAGTCGGACCCGAGGTAAGGGACTTTGTCTCAATCTCCATTCATTGAGGAATATTTTGTTCTATACACAACTTTCTTTTAGTCAATGTATAAACCCATTTTAATTTTATGTCTAGTCCAAAGTAATTGTTTTTTATACAAATATTTTTACAAAATGACAAAAGGAATGTTTTTTTGTCATACGTATGCGGTGACAACATCATCTACACCGCCGTGACCATTATTTGAGTTTCGTCTTAACCTAAAAGCAATAACTTTTTTTAAAAAAAAGAAATAATAAATAACATTTTTTAATGTTATTTTGGTATTGAAAGTGGTTTTCATATTGTTTTTATTATATCAATGTGTCATATTCATATCATGTGATTAAATTGTGAAAATGTTATGTTTCCTTTATGCATGTTTTATGTTATACGATTATGTTATGGTTCTTGAGAATTGTTATGAAGACTGGTGGTTCTGTGATAAACTAAGGGAGGGTGATCCCGATATAGCACTCCAATGCATTGGGTAACACGAGGGGGGTTAAAAGTTACTTTTTCTCTAAAGAGTCTTAGGTAATATACTATCATCGGTATTACTAATGTATCTATGAGGGTTACTCCTTACATAAGAATGTTATGAATGACTAAATTTACCTTTATGTCTTATGATTTCTATGATTTATTCATGATTTGATGAGGTATGTTAAAATGCTTATGTTTTGTGACTAATGTATGATTTCATACATGGACTAATGTTTTCATTTCATACTTTTATATCCCTTACTGTGAATTGAATGCTCATCCCATGTTTTCTAAATGTCTTTCAGAAGTCAAGGGAAAGGTACATGATGTGATGATAATGTCGAGGACATGTCAAGAAAGAATCCATGTTTCATTTTAAAGATGTTTCCGTTGATGGGAAAATTGGGTACTATAATTTATGTAACCACTTTGATTAAATGTGGAATGTAGTTCATGATTTATGATCTAATTCACTAAAACTGTAGACCCGAAAACATCCTCAACATGTATTCTTGAAATAACTCAAGATTAAGTAATGTTTAAGGCTGGGGCCTTATAGATAATCACAGGGTTCAATGGTTTGGTGTTTTATTTTAATAGTATATGAGCTGTTTGTCTTTGATAGTTCATTAATTTCCTAGATCGTGATTAGATAATATTTTTCTCACATCATTTTCCTTATAAATGGATCTCTAAAAGTATATTTTTATTGACCTATACGGTTTCATTGAAATTTATACTCTCTTTGTAGTCTTTTATCCATTGTTGAGAAATATCTGAGTAAGCTACTTTCCATCATGTATAGTAATGAGAAAATTAAATCTATAAACACTAGTGATGTATTTGGTTCACCTAGTCATCTATTGTTTGTTAATGTTAATATTTTATTCACTCATAGAGTCAAAAAAATTATCATGAACATCGACAGGGCTCTCATGAATTGGGAGAGAATGTTTGTCCAGTAGATATGTTGGGTTAAATACTATATATTCATTAGAAGGAAAATCAATTTCATATATAAATTTGACGCTCTAAAGGTTCATGGAATTCATGAGGGATTTATCAACAACATATACCTGGGGTCCAAATGATATATGGAGTAATAAGGGAAATCTACATTTTATGAATTATTAGAAAGAGAAGATGACATCATTCTTCTAGGAAGAGAATCTATATTCAATGGCAAGTTATGTTTTCTATTGAGATATATTATAATCTTAAACCTTGTATAGACTATTATTTTGTATAAATGTCCTATTTCACTTATTAAAAATATTACAATATCAATTAAAAATTTCATTTGGTGTTATAGAATTATGCAGATGATGTTGGTCATGGACTCTAGGAACACATGATGCAAGATATATAATATGGGGGGGGGGGGGGGTTTGGGTTTTACCAATCATGGACGCATCAATTATTATTTGGATATCACGTTTATGTGGATATTTTTCAATAGTAATTAAAATTATATTTTATTTATTTATTTATATTCAAAAATAGTCTCATTAATAGTAATTTCAATCACCCCAATTAATTAGTGTGTCCTACATTCAAATAATTCATTATTTCAATTTATTTATAGTCTAGATGGTGGGTTAATATGGAATTAAATCTTATTTTCTGAAAATGCACATAAAGAGGTATCTTCATCATTGATTCAATTGTAGATGTTGATAGAATTTGAATCTAGTCAAAAAAAATAATGATCAATTAGAATCATCTAGAGTCTCCTCAATCACATCATTAACTATGAATATAAATAAGGTTTCACAAATATTGATGGTTTATGGGCCCATTATCCTACTATATATTTATTTTTATCTAAAAAATTATTTTATAAGTATTCCACATGCTTCAATATGTGTTCTCATTGGATATGGAGAATTGATAAAAACATCATCATGCATTTTGTGTCTATCCTAGTATAGATATAGGAATACAAGATGATCCCAACCAAAGAATATCTTCTTTTGGAATTTCACTATGCTTTTCATGTTTTATATGTCATAAAGATTGGGAAGTTTTTTATCATTTTTCTCAATTTTGTGCTATTGTATCATCAATTTGAAAATCTATGTCAGATAATTTTTAGGTCAGTCTTCCTTTGGTGGACTCTGTTTGGGAATTCCTATAGAGATATCCCAATGTTGTGTTCTCCATCACATGTTGGATATTTTTTAGGATGCAATGGAGGAATGTATTTATTTAATTTTTCATTCAATTTACAAATCAATCCATGATAATTTCACTTTCATTTCCACTACTACTATGTCAATTATTATTTTTCGGTTCATCTATTTAAATATACTATATAATTATTTTTGTTAAAATTCAATGAAAAAAATTAATATGTTTTATCAGGTTGGTGTCCAAGGAAAAATTATTCCTCCACATGGAATGCCTGTAGTATTATAGAAATAATATATTTTGTTTGGATTAAAATAAAATATGATAAAGCCTCAATAGATAATTTGATGCAATTTGTTTCTAAATTGGTGTTCAGAAATATTCATGGGGCAGTCCTCGATTGTCTTCCTGGATGATGTAGTATTCCCTAGTCACAAGAAGAAGAGATGATTTTCATCATAATTATTTTGGATCAGCCCAATCATCATGGATTGTACAATATATGGCTTGAGTGTGACATTAAAAATATTTTTTCCTCTATCAGGATATACTCGATTGATTTATCATGGATTATCACTAATTGGTGGATCAAATTTTTGGATTATCTCTCATTGGGTGATAATATTATTACTCATATTTATATGTAATCAAATTATGTGGCTTAAGGACATGAAAATAATGGTATTAATAACATCGATATTTTATGGTATGATTAGGTCCATAATGATAATTATCCTCTTCATCAAAGGGATCAATGTAAATCTCCCAAAATCATCATCATTTAATTTGATTTTCATTTAAAACGAAAATAATCATTCTATTCTAGGAAAGGTCTCATCATAACATAAAAAAATTTAAGGTCTCGTAAAATTGTCATCTAATGATCAAGAAAATAAATTTATATATGAAAATATTTTTTAAAAATGATTTTTTATTTTTAATAATTAATTTAACTAAAATATTGTAAATAATCATTATTATTTTACAAAAATAGGAAGATATAATATATATAATTTTTTTTAAAAAATTACTTGTACTATGATATAAATATTTCCTTTCTGTAAAATATTACTAAATTTTATTTATTCATTCATAGGTTATGTTACAATTCTTATGGTCGGATTACTATTCCTAATTAGATATTATTATTATAACAATCAAATCATTGTTCAATATTTATTGGTTCCTTAATTTTATAAGTATCAAGTATTTTATTATTAAATTATGGTAATAAGGTTTATATACGGGATTCAATGTCATTTATGTGTTTTATAAAATAATAATATGGAGGTGAATTCATTTTATTAATCTTTTGGTTATTACATTCTTCCCCATTTTGAAATTTCATCCTTGAAATTTCATTTAATATAATATGGGGGAAAAATTGAGGGTATATCCAAATTTTTTCTTCCTCTAGGTCCCATGTTTCCACTTCAAACATAAGGTTCCTTCAAATATCATCACTGTCTACTCTTCATTTGAGAGTAAATTCTCTAGTCGTTCATGTTATGTATTTAGTTCATGTGAGGGGTTTTGTATATAAATACATAGTATAGATACATGGAAAATATCATGAACATGATCTATATGTGGTCAATGTTCATGATGATTGGACTCTTCTTATTTTCGATGTCTATTCTAAAATTGGACAATGTACCTTGGGATATGATTCCATTTAATTGAAAAATACTAAACTATTTTCCAAGGTGAGGTTAGTTTTAAGGTATTGTCTCGAACATCAAACTCTATGTTTCATTGAAATTTATCAGCATATATTTTTTTCAATATTTATTTAGATTTTTTATTTTATTGGATGACATAAAGCATCATAGTAATTTATTACACAAAATATGGTCTATATAGATTTTTTCAACAAATTCATCCCCATGTAATGTAGATACACATAATTTCACATACATATCAATATATGGATACATTTTAATACTCAATATGAGGTTATTTTAAAATAATTACAAAAAATAATGAGTGATATTGGTCACATTGACCTCTGAATACAATCATGTAGGATCATAGAATGCCCTCATGAATATGATTAGGCCTTTTTATTGGACTCCATTTTAGTGATGATAGGTTGTGATGAAATTTAATTCAGTACTAAATTAATTTTGATGTTTTCAATAGAATTTATATGGATATATTTGTTCATGGTAATATATGATCTAATTTTCAATCCAATGAATCCTCCCCGATTACATTACCTATAACATAGATTTATTTTCCAGAGAAAATCCTTATAAATTATAATGAATTGGTATGTCTTGGGGAGTTGATACACTACAACCCATAGAATATTGTTACCATTGGATGTTTCTAATAGACTAGTGAAAATTCAATTTTGACATTCTTCCATTTATATGATTGTATAGGAAATGGTTTTATAATCTGAGTGGACTTATTTCCTTGTCGTTTAATATACTGACATACAAATAAATTGATACATAATGAATAATATCCTTCTTCATTACATCCCACATAATTTCATCTCAATTATCCTGATACATCTTCTTGATTTTTCAATGGATACTGAAATATGGTATATGTCAATTATCGATTATATCAATCTTCATGTTGGTTGATTACGGATCACAAAGCCAAATTCCAAACTGAATGAAACCAACATAAATGATGGGGAATAGATGAATCATCAAATACATTACTAAATTCCCCTTTCTTTTGATCTATATCATCGCATAGTGACTCCTTGATTTTTTTGGGATGGTGGTAGGGAAATTATTGTGGACAGGTATGATGTAAACCCTTTCATTATAATATCCAAATAAATTATTTTCATATGAATGATGATGGTTTCTTTCTTAATATAAATCATGTCTAAGTTAGTATGATTTTACTGATAAGATGATCATCAACCTTTTCCCTCAATCTCGAATTGTAATGAATAGTGAATCCATATTCCTTGAATATCTGTAGCCTAATTATTTGACATATGGTGATATCATTCTATGGGAATATATACATTATTATACTATGATCGATATATATGTGACTCTAATTACCATAGGTAAATTCCATATAGATTTTCAAAGAAAAACAATAGCTACTTGGTCTAGATCATGAGTCATGTAATTCTTCTCATGGATCTTCAACTAAATTGAGGCATATACTATTACATTATCAATATATCTAGGTACACAAAAAATTTATTTTTTTTGAAGAATAATTATATTTCAAAAAACATTTTATTTTTTTTATTGAGTATAGGTGTTGTTATTTTCTTCTTGATATCCTTGATGTATTCCTCCCATTATTCCTTCTAGACATACATACCCCATTTTATGTGAACATAGTTAATAAGTTGTAATATCATTTGAAATTTATAAAAAACAATTTGTAGTACCCTATCAATGTAATGAAAATGTACATTTATCCAACACTAGTGGGTGTGGTCCATTCCAAAATTTCTATTTTTTAGCGATCCATTTAAATTTCCATAGTTATACTATCATTCATAAATAATGTTATCTTCTCCATCCAAAAGCCACACATTTTATCATGGCATAAAATTAATCCTTATATAGTTTTTTCGAACACAGTACATAGATATCCATCATGATATTTATTTCAATTTGATTATATGATAATGTACTCATTTAAGGATACCACAATTTGGTCAACGTATTCTCCAAATACACTATTCCACAAAACCATGATAAATGTAGGGGTATTAGTGCTTCTGGATGGAATCACTAATAACACACAATTTCAATATATATTATGGAATGAAATATTATAAATAATAATTTTTTTACCATTAGTTGATTATTTCTCAAATGAACCACAACTTTTTAGATGCAATTAGATCCACATAGTTTATTGAACAAGTCTTCATTCCTTGGAAGAGGATAAATGTTCTTTATTATGGTCTTGTTGATCTACTGGAAATCAAAGCACATCTCATTGATCCCTTATCATTCTTCATGAAGCACTCCAGAAACTCCAAGGTTACACATTACAGTTTATAATCCAATTTTCTAATTGGTCCTGTATAAACTTCTTTAACTCCATATAATCGATCAGGTCCATTCTATATGGACATTTTGAGATATTACTAGCTTCAATTATAAGTAATATTTATATGTTTACATTATGATATGGGGGAGGTTTAGTTAACTGCTCAAGAAATAATTTAGTTCATTCCCTTAAAATGAGAATTAAATCACGAATGAATCCTTCAATTGACTCAAACATTTCTATTATGTATTTTCTTAAGGAATCAACACTAAAACAATGGATTTATTTTCGTTAAAAGAATCATGATATTAAATTCATTTTTAAAGGATAATGTGATGCATAAAAATAAAAAAAAATATTTCATATTATTGATAGGTTATGTGTGATCAATATGTATATATCCAATCAATGAATACTATTGAATAAAAATGAACCTATGTATTAAAATATCCATTGAAAGAATAATCAAAGGCACTTTAATAGTAGAACAATCCGATAATTTGTCTGACAATATTATATGAGTATGTATTTAATGGATATATATATACGTCATGGTACTTGGTCATTGATATAATCCATTTATAAAAATTAATGAATATAAATGAATGTATACAACTCTAATGATATATATTTGTTTCCAATATCGAGTGAATTGAAATTTTATTATTTACAACATCATTTCCATAATCAAATTTAGCTCTTGAGATGTCATAATTTTTCCCTCGATCCATTGTATTTGGATGATGTTGATGATGGTTGCCCTCATTGAATAGTTGTTTAGTGAAATGGTTTCATTGTTCCAATTATTACTAAAAATGAATCATTTAACCATTACTGGTGTTATCATTTGCACAATCACATTTTCAATTTTATTCATGTATCATTGAAACTAATAAAATTTATTGATTTCTCTCTCACACATGACATTTTTTCGTATACATTGAGGCAGCTCCAAGGATTAATCTTCCTACATTTTATATATGTGGGTTGTTAGGTCCTCATTACATTGTATTTAATTCGAACCATACATTTTAAAATCTAGTATTCTTCCAAATCACCATAACCAATGGATAATTTTCAGAACTCCTTCACTACATTGAGAGTAAATTTAACAACTAATTAATATCTCTTGATTTCCGTCAAATCTAGATACAATAGAAGCTGTGGTTTTGAAGAAAAAAAAATCTATATATTTATAATTAATTGATGATGTCAAAACATGATGCATATCATGGATTCCTTGTGATGTTTTCTTAATTACCCATAAAATATTCACATTATTTTCTTATTCATATCTATAAATTATGTCACTATTTTTTTACAAATACGTTGATGAAAATAAAGGTAAAAATATATATTCATAATTTTTTTGCACTCCATATGTTCTATTTCATAAATCAAATTTGTCTTTTTTACCAATTTATACATTGATCAGCATCACCATTTATAGATAAAAATATAAAGCCACATTCCTATTCTCAAAATTAAATAGAACAATATAGGGATTCTCTATTATGTTAACCCTATATTCTAGAAAAAGTGGATCAGAATATTCAATGAATTTCATTTATTGTTTCTATATAAATGACTCAATGGATAGTTTCACCTTCTTAGATGATGGAGGATGTTCCATGTGAGTAATTTTATTATTAATAGCTTACAAAAATTGTAAAAACATCCATTAATTTTTAATCTCAACCTCCCCTGTGAAGTGAGGATGGAATTGGTGCAACGGTTTCATTATACATCAAATGAGTTTTTGGACTAGTTTATCATGGTTCCCATAATTTTCTAAAATAAAAAGGATTTATACAATATTTATGTCAAAAATTCATGAAAGAATAATTTATTATTTTATTCAATTAACTATAAATGATTATATTAGGGGATCTCAATGTTTTGTATTTTTTTAAAAACAATGATTCCTGGATGACTACATATATCTCAAGAATTATATGTAATGGATTCATATCATAATTCCCAAATTTTCAAAAACATTATCTCATAAAAAATATGGATATACCCATTTTTCTACATGAATATATAAATATTATTAATATAAATAACATAATATAGATTTTGTTTGATAAAAATGATTATTAAATTTGGAATATAAGACTAATAAATAACATTACAATAATAAAATATAAACATTAATTTAAATCCATAATTTTTATCCATTAATTATCTTGTTTCCATTGATCATGTAATCATATGAGGATATAATAAACTAATAGTGTAATCTAAAATCCAAATAATAGGTTGAACGATTTCGTGATCAAATATAACATAGAATAAAATAATCATCATCACATAACATATTCATACAATATTCATCATAATTAGAAGAATAAAAGTTATGTAATGAAATTAAAAATGGAAAATAATCAATGTTAAACATTGTGTCTTAGTTTTCAAATATCACACATAGTTGTGAAGAATTATAGAATAATATTTTCACATAAAGTATGAATTTTATCAAAACATAATTATTGTAAAAAAGTATGAAACATATAGATAATTATCTAATGAGATACCTCACATTACCGAATTCATTATAGGGATATATAATTTAGGGTCCATCCATCACATCACACCATTTACAATATCATGCATGTAACATATTTAAATAATAATCATTAAATAAATTATCAAATGGAATGGAATTGATATGGGTTTCAAGAATAAATTCAGAAGGAATCTTTGGGGTTCCCAAAATAAATAAGATACCATATTGTTTTTATGAAATTATCATTCTTGAGTGATGAAAAACAACTCATGTAAAACCAATATGTGTTTTTGGAGTGGATAATTCATTTAGAAAATTATTATAAATTAACCAAATAATGTTGTAAAAATGTATATATCCAAAACATAATGTATTAAAATAATTATTATTTTTGAAATATTATATGAATATCTGGACGTATAATTGGCATAAACAAATAATGGCACAATAAAATGGAGGTTGGTTCAAAAAATCCTCTTACATTTTGTTTGAATGTTTTCAATAATTTAATTTAATATACTAGATAATAAATTTAAATTTACTAAGTTCCTTACTATAAACATATTATAAAAAAAATTTAATTTTTTTAATTTTTTTATGATTTTATATTTTTATTTTTACGAGTTAGAGTATTCAACCTTTTTATTTTCTAGTGTGTTCATATAATAGATTATTTTCAGTTCCCTTGAATGTAATTACACTCATTATTATAAAATGTATGTGAAAATATATAATTGAAATGAATTCGTATTAATATACATCCATATTATTAAATGGTCCATTATATAATTTTTTCACATATATGAATATTTCATTATATAAAAAAATAAAAAAAATTATTAAATATTTTGAGTAGTTTTTACGAGAATCACAAATTAGTTATATTATTTTTAATATTATGATTTTATAGGTGTTCCATTATATGATAATAGTTATAATATGTTTAATAAAAAAATATTTGACAATGATAATGGTTTTAATGACCAGTATTCATTGCGGTAATGGACAATGAAAATTCTTTTTCCATGAAGGTGGTGAATCGATACATCAGGGACGATGCTTTCATTTCTAAATTAGAATGATAAGTGAATAGAATTGATGATGCATATTCTATAATCACAATGATATTACACTATATATATGATAATAGAGGTATAATTGCACTATGGATTTGATATTGAGTATAATATAAAAAAATAAGCAACTAAATGTGGATGGAGGATTTTCAATCATAAATATATTCTCTTTGAGAATATCCTTATGGAACATGGTATTGTAATACATTATGACTTGTAACTATTGGGTGTGGAAACGATGTTTGGTAATTGAATTGGTTTGATTTTATCAATTATAAAATTATTAAAATGTGTGACGATTAGGGGTTGGGAGGGATTGAAATTATTTTTAGAAGAGATGAGATTTTATTATTATTATATTAATTAGTATATTATTTTGGTTCAATACAATCAATTATAATGATTCCTATGACTAATTAATTAATTTTTTCATGGTGGTTATAAAATATTGGATCATACCTCAACTAGTGATCATCCACAACTAAATAATTCACGTATCTAGAGTATATCACATATTATAGTATTTCATTATTCACAAAAATATACTATATTCGGAAAATCCCAAAAAATTATCCAAAAAAATTATCAATGTGTTTTTTAATCACCTTAATTATATGAAATAATTTATAAATAAGAGAATGTTAATTTATAAAAAAGTTATCAATTTTTTTAAAAATGTCAATTTTTATATTATAATTGAAATTATGACCCTTTGAAAATTTAATTAATGTCTAAGAAATTTATATTATAATTAATATAAAACAAAATTGTAATTTATTAATATATTTTATTGAAATAAATTTACTTCTATATCATTATATTAAATATAAAATAGAAATTAAATTTTTTTCCAAAAAATACCAACCATTAATTTTTCATTTTTCAAACACATGATTACTAAATACTTGATATATTCACATCATAATAATATTTATAAGACAACTAAATTTTATTTTTACATTCATAGGTAATGTTAATATTCTAATGGTAATATTACTACTCCTAATTGTCATATTTCTATTACAACATAAAAATTACAATTCATTCAGTATAGGTTCCCAGTTTTCTTTAAATACCATTTATTGTATATTTAATTTATGATAATGATGTTTATATTAGGTTCTCAATGTTATTTATTTGTTTTATTAGACAATTATATGAATCATAATTACATTCCTAAATAGTTTTTTATTACTCCTAGGGCCCTCAATGTTAGTCAGATTCCGTTGGCATATGGGGAAGCATGCTTGAGGATATGTATCCCATAGATTCCGGGCTCCAATGAGTGGAACCTATGTGGTGAAATCACAGCTTTGTATTATTGAATCATTATTTTCATTTCCCTTATATTTTTGGAATATAATTCTGAAGATTTTGAATTTATTGTTATTTGGTAATGAATTTTACTTGATTGTAACTAACCTACATATAGGGAAATGCCAATTTCCCTGTGGTGGGACATGTTGTTATAAATTTATCATATTATTGTTGATTCGAATCATATTATCAGATATTAAAATTAATTATGGTTTTATTTTTATTATTGAGAAATTTATTTTATCATTCCCCGATGCAATGTGGGCTTTCCATCTCAATCATAATTATAGGCATGCCTTAAAATTCAAATTTATTGCATTATTCTATGTCAAATAGGTTTCATTGATTTACAACATGACCTTATTATATGTTAATTTTGTGGTATTAATTTTCATAATATAAAATTTCAAATAGGGACTTCATAATTTTCTATTTTTTCTTAATCATATTCCACAATTCAGTTTATAAGGTACATGAGCCCCTGTAAATCAGATGTGGTGAACTATACTGGTCAATGTTTAATGAAATATGTTATAACGTGAATCATAAAAAATAAAAATAAAAATATAATTTAAATTATCTCTATAAAATAGTGATTCTGATTTACATTTAATTTTTCATTATGTCTATCAATTGTGATTGTCAATCTGTATATCGATCCTGATACAGCAATGGACAGCTCTTGGGCAAGACATGAACATAGTATAGGGATATAGTTAGCATAAAATGTGTATTATATAGTGATACTAACACCCAGTCATGTATCATTATGCATGACGAGGAGTAATAATATTACATAGTAATTCCTGTACCGATAATCTTAGTCTATCTGCAATGATTTCACTTTTTAATTGTTTTGTTTTCTGCTCTCGGCATTTGTAGTACTATGTATATATGAAGTCCTGTATTTATACTCCATGGGAGTGGTGATGATCATTATTAATATTCAATTATCCATAAATATATATTGATTCCAAATGATATGATTCCTATAATACGTTATATTATATCGAATAAAAAAGATGTTATTTAGTTTTGAGGGGATTTTATATGACTTTTGAAAAAATATCTAGAGACTTGAGACCTACCCTTCTTATAAATCCACATGTTAAATTAAAAATTTATATTTATAAATAAATAATATTACTAATAACAATAATTAAAAACATTCATTTCAAGCATCAATACTGGATTAATGGAAAAAGAGGTTGATATTGTATGTATAACACATATATAAAATGTGCAATGAAAATCCCTTATGGTAAGTCTCAAATTCCATATTAGACATATAAAACTATTATATAATAAATATATGTCTTTTAATTTTTATTTTATAACCATAAATGTATAAATAATATCATATATGATTTACTAATGACATTTAATTACATTTTTATAAAAAATTCCTAGTTAAAATCACATTT
This sequence comes from Viscum album, assembly GCA_963277665.1. Classification (NCBI taxonomy): domain Eukaryota; kingdom Viridiplantae; phylum Streptophyta; class Magnoliopsida; order Santalales; family Viscaceae; genus Viscum; species Viscum album. The sequence goes on along the minus strand of OY728152.1, from coordinate 1,320,917,109 downwards.
CGGGCAATAATTGTTTTTTGTGTATATTTTGATTTTCATTTATAGTATTATTAAATTGAAAATAATTACATAATTTATAAAATATTAATAATTATATAAATATCATATAAAATATATATATATATATATATATTAACATTAATCTGTTAAAATTAGTGATAGAAAATGATAATACAACATTCTTGGACACGGGTGGTCATGTTTACACATGAATTTTGTCCCCATTTTTTTATTGATTGATAAAAATAATGATAGATAATATTATTAAACTATTGAATATTTTTTTATCATATATAAAAAATATTTTTATTAAAACCATCCTTACTAACTTCCATGTAAATAGTGATGTAATAACAATGCTTCGCATAATGGTAGTGTTTTGTACACATGAATAACAATTTTGTATTCTCATAAAATTAAATGAAACCAATCAAATGATATATAATGATTTTAAAATTATAATATAAAATAAGTATAATATTTTAAAATAAATAATTATATTCATCCAAGAGAAGAGATGATGGAAAACGAAAAACATTAGTTTGTGTGGCAGCAGTTCACTATTAACAGAAATAATGATTTTCTATCCCATTTCATTGATGGGGAGAATGATATAGAAAATGTAGTTATAAAAATTACAACTCTATATAATTATAGTAATTATTTATATATATAAACATGGTTTAATAATAATTAATATTCCTAGAGGAAGGAATACAATATAATAACCTATTATGGAAACTACACATCTCTGGAAAACATCTTTTGTATTCCCCCAAAAATATTACTAGAAATTATTTATGATAGAAATATTAATACATATGATTGTATAATGGTTGATATAAATTTATAAGAATACTTAACAAATCTATTTAATATTTTTGCAAGTGTGAAGAGGAGAGGAGTATGGTTGTATTTTTATTATTGATGTGAGTAAAAACATGGTTTTTTTAAAATACAAAATTATGACTATGTTTTTTAAATGAAAAAGGATTCCAAATTGTTGATTTGTTTATATATAGTTTTTATAATACCATTATATAGAAATAAAACATTTTTTGGATGTTTTTTGTGGTTATTTTACCCATTTTTTTAGTTTATTTCTTTTGTAAACCCATTTAGACAATGACTATGGTAATTATTTTTTATATTATTTTCTAATAATAATTATAAAAACAATTTTTCCTTATCAAAAAATATATATTATTATGAATTAATTAAAAAACATATTTTTCAAAATTAAATAGAAATAAGTTAAATAATTAAATTTTAAATTAAAATCCCATATGCAAGATGAAAATGAGCATTCAATGATAAAATATTCTAATGTGTGGGGTTTTTAATATGAAAAATCAAATTTTTATTGATTAAAATTAACTATATTGTATTAAAAGATATATAATTTGATTAATATTAAATCTTAATCCATTTAAAAAAATTATGTTATACATTGTATTAAAAATTATGTTTTCCTTAAAAACTATTATATTCATTATTTGTTAAACAAAGTAATTTGTAGATAATTCCACCAAATTGACCGTAATATAATTTTTACATGATGATTTGAGAAAATTATATTATTTTTTCAAATATTATATCTAAATAAAAAAATTATATTAATAGTGAAAAATCGGAAAAAATTATGTTGTTGAAAAAAAATATTGGGTATAAAAGTTGAATTATTATTCTATAATATCTATAAAATGAATATATTTAGTGTTAAAAATTTTATTTTATACATATTATATAAATGTAAATACAATTGTTCTAATTTTTTTTATCTATTTATTGCCTTACAATTCAGTTGTGTTTAGATAAATAGATTTTTTTATAAAATATTTCCAGTAGTATAAAAGTTTTTTTTCATTTATAATATATTGGTTTACAAAGAAATAATTTAATATTCATGTTTAAAAAATATATTTTTTAATGTTTTTTAATCTCATTCATAGCCTCCCTTGTAACTTATAGGTGATAAATATATTATTCAATAATATTATTTTAATGTTTTTTCATGCATCAACGATATTCGTTGTTGAGTATAATGCAATTTTCCTTCGGTGGTTCATGAAAAAAATGAAATACATATTTTTCATTTAAATATGTATAAAATAATCTTTTCACAATATGAAAAAAATACAAAAGATAATATTTCATTGAAACAAAATTCACCAAATTATAAGAAGATAAATTTAACCCTCCAAAAATAACATTAGTCCTATTAATTTAAATTTTTGATATCAAAAATGGTTTATTATTTAAAAATTACTTATTAGAAAACCCACATTGTAAACTGTGTTATTAAAATTTCCTCTTCCAATATGAGAAATTTATATGAGAAGATCATATTAAATAAATCATATTATGTTTTCAAATAGGATTTCATGGGTCAGATGTGTGATTTTTTACATTCTAGAAAATTATAATTTCCAAATTATTTTAAAGAGTGATAAATATCATTGATCTAAATAAATAGAATAATAATGTGAAAATTAAAAAACCAAAAAATGATAAAATAAATAGGACATACAATATTAATTTATATATTAAAAATCATAGTAATTGGAAAACATTTTATTTTCTGATTCTTTTCCTAATGTTGATAAAATTAGAAGAGATGATATACTTACATTATTTCAACACATTTCATATTCTCAATCTAACCCTTATGTTGTGCATTAAAAAATTTTCACACGACCCTAAAATTATGTGGTGAAGATGGTTTTGTTTTATTATTCTATTACATATGGATAATAATTTACAAAACTAAATTATAATGAGTACTTTTTTCTATGTTTATATTATAAAAAAATGATGGAACGTTTTAGTTTACAAAAAAATGATAATATTATCCCATATCATAAATATTTATCCTGAAAGAAGTTATTTGTTTGAATAAAATGGAAACAAAAAACATTATAAATTTGGTCAATAAATTCCCATATCAATATATTGATTCTCTATAAAAAAACATTATATAGTTATTAATGCATCCTTCCACATATGATTAAAAATAAATCTTATATTTTAATGAAACATGTTAATAATATGAATTACCAAAAAACCATATTAGAAAATTTCATACATCAGCATTCCATGTTAAAAATATTATTCAATATATTGCCAAAAATTAAATAATATTTAATTCATCATAATTTATAACCTAAACAAAATTTTACAAAATTCATTAATCATTTAAAATGTTTTCAATAGTATCCAATTAAATTTAATCATATCCATTATATTTTTTCCAACATAATTACCTCATCATACAAAGAAAATCAAGGGATATCTTATGTTAATAATTTGATTTCCATATATTTTCACAACTCTAATTATTAACTATTATATTTTATCTGTCTCTATAAAAACATTTTGTAAAATACTTAATGAAAACATCATTTTAACAAGGATTATGAATTTAATGATTCATATTCCATTATAAATGAATTCCAATACAAAAAAATTTTTATTGTCCCACTAATTTCTTATAAAATATAGTAGGATTCATCATTTTAATAATCAATACTTATTTTCTATCATTTATAATATGAATCACTTCATAACATTAATAAACATCAATATAAAAATTATTAATATATTTAAAATTAAAAATATGATCTAAACATGCAATATGTATAATATTTCAATCGTTGTGTCATCATCATCAATGTTATAACCATTACACATATGAATTTTCTAAATTTCATTATGATAATTCCCTCATGGAAATAATTTCCCTTATTTCCATATTATCCACAATTAAAAATTTCAATCATGGATGATACTATAGGAAAATCATTATTCTCACACTTTATTTTACTGAAAAATTCATTTTTCCCAAAAAGTATTTCCTTTGTCTCCTTTTTCTATACTATAAAATAGTCTTATGTTTTCCTTGACAAATTACATTTAATTAAATTTCCCAAATTTTTAACATATATGAAAGTGAGGCGTTATTTCTCCTTGGTAACCACCACCCAATCTCTATGTGAACATGATCATTATTTTATTTGGTGAGTACATTAGAATGTTATGATTCATGTTTTTATTCATATATATTAATAACTGATTTGTAATATTCACAATATTCGTTACTCCATTGATTATCAACATTAGTTTCTAATTAAGAAAATTCAATCACATTATAATTTAATCCAGATTCATCAGAGTTAAAGACAGTGACTACCATAAAATAATATTGAGTGAGTAACAATATTAATAGAGGGTAACAATGTAATCATGAAAATCACGTATAATATTCCATAATCATGACATATTATTTTATATAAACTAATCTATAGGATTATACTAGGACATTGAAGGTAATTATATTGAATCATTAATGATTTATCATAATGATTTTGTGAGATTCCAAATCATAAATATTAGTACTATCATACTAGGAGGTAATCAAGGTCTATTTTCATGCACCAAGTGATGATTGGGTCTAACTCAATTCTCTTATTTATGATAATTAACCAAAAATTACATTTTTTTATATCCAAATCTAGTTGAATTATACATTCAGTTATATAATTTCTGGGAAACCACATTTTATCTATACTTTCTGAAAATTCAAGACATTTTCAAATAATTTATTTCATCAATTTACTTTTTCATAAATATATCCATCGGGATATCACTATTTTTTCTATTTGTAGTTCAAAAAATTTAACTACACTAAAACAATAATATTATCATTAGCATCCCAATGTTATCATATATCGATATTGTATATTTTTATATAAATATTGGTAAAATTTCATAAAACATGCTTTATTATTGCAAACGATTAATGTTTTTGAAAACTAGATCCAAAATGTAATATTTACATTAATGATCTTGTATATATCTAATAATAATCGTCCCACATTGTATAATTATTATAAATACCATATGGAAAACATTTTAAAAAAACTTGGGGAAATAAATTATAAGAACTTGTGAGTTTATATTATAAGAAAGTGTAAAAAAATGGATATATTAATGTTCCTATAAAAATATCCTGATAATAAGGGTATGATAGAATTATAACGACATTTAAAATTCATTCCTAGAAAATTATAGAGCCTAAATGTAAATTAGGGAATAATTCATTCTAGTTCATAAGACTTCAATCATAATGGAATTAAATAACATGTTCCATGAGAGAATATAAAATTTATATGTCTTAGATATGTATCATATATATATTTATATAAAATCATAAGTTAACGCTAGCCACTAGTATATTACTAACATGTTAGGACTGGAATAACTCTTAATGTACATACTTTGATATTGGGAAAACGTCATCTTTACCCTCTATTTTTCTTGGAAGATGATGTAATTTATCCCATTATGTGTTATGAATATCCTCTTATGTACCCTTGATATCATATAACGTAAATCATTTTCCAATTAATTAAAGGGATAAAAAGGTCATATATGTATTTCTTATAATGTATCCATCATATTTTTTTTCACATAAACATTATAAATAGTTATAATTTTACAAACAATCACTTAATCAAAACTATACATATTTTTTCCATAGTATTATAAGAAATGCATAATACCAATTAACACGATATTAATGGGAAATAATAAAAAAATTATCTAATTAAAACCCCTTAAAATAAGTGGGGTTCATAAAAATAATTTTTATATCATATCCTATGGAAAATAAACAAGTTTCATAATAATATATACATCATAAACATAAACCATATAGATATTTAATAAAAAATTTATAATATTACTATATTCAAATTAAATGAAATTTTTTATAAAAGTATTTCAATTTTTATGGAAAAAGAATTTGTTTTATTACATATATATTTTTTGAAACAATATCCATTCAACATTGATAAAAAAATTTAAATATATTGAAAATATAAAAAACATATTCTTTGAAAATAACCATTAAAATTTATAATTGAATCACGAATTCATTATGTGTCCTACAACTGGAAAAAATTAATCATCTCATGTGCTTTAAAACAATGATTCCTTTTACCTTTTCAGTCAATTCCAAATGGGTCATTTATGATAAAAATATAAATATTCATTTATGAAATATGAGTTAAAAGTAAATAATGTGTAATGTTTTCATTTAAAAATCATTTGAATAATGTTAGAACAAAATATAAAAGTAATTATAGAAATAATTGTTTTTGGGAAAAAATGTTTTTCATTCATAGATAGAATTAACAACGATCTTTATGGAAATTATATCATAAAATATTTAGCACATATTGAGAATCCTTGGTGGTAAAAATTCTATTCACAAGGAATAAAAACAAAATAATAAATTTCATGAATTTCATGAGCGAGAGAACATGTAATTTTATCATTCAATATATCATCATAATCAATCCTAATAATAAATGACATTACATCATAAAACAGTTGCAACGTTGGTAAAAATGAATAATAAGAACCATGATAGAGTAAAATTTAATGATTCATATAATTCCATGAAAATAAATGAATAAATTATATTACAATAAAATAGGGAATTATATAAATCTCATTATTGATGATAGGTGTATAAAATTATGCCATTCCTAAAGAAGAAAAAATGGAGAAAAATATCCATTCTCAAATTCCTAATATTTAAATTGTAAACACAATTTATGTTATATAATCAAATTTTATGTAAATTTAAATAATTTTAATGAAAATAAAAATGCTATTAATTCATGGGAAGTATGTAAAACACATGTAACGAATGAATTTTCACATGAAATGTATATCATTGTTATAATATGTTATATGAATATACATTACCTTAAGTATCGACATTGTTTATATATTTTTTTAAAAGGTAGGTGATTAAGCCTCTTTTATTATTAAAAAAAAGAGAATACCTCTTTTAACTGGGTATAGGGAGACACATTACATAGCCCGAAGTTCCACTGGGCATTATGCCCCTTATATGGCATGTATACCCAAATTTTTGGCCTAAGGCCCATTATGTGAGTAGTACTTCTACAATATCAGCTGTTATTATTTATATTTAATTCATTTTTGTTACATTCATGTTAAATATAGAATATTTAACATCACTTCATGTGGTGGTAGGTTGTCTTAGACACGAAATATGTCATCATATTCCCACGAAATGGAATGTAAGAAATTAAAAATTATTTATTGATTCCAGAAGAATAATAATATCATAAATATCTCAAAAAATTCAAAATCCAGCATTAACCAATCCATGATATCATGTGATTGATAATTAATAATATAATATAGCAATGTAGTAGTCCATTATAGACATGAATGATGATTTGGATTCAAATTTGATGGAATTGAAGAATTATTTACGTTATTTAACTGAAGTAATAAACAATAATAATATGAATCGTTCTTATTATATTATATATTAAAATTTTAAAAAAATTTATATATTTTTGTTAAAAGATAAAAATTCATTTGGTGATGTTACCTCAACTTCATCCATATTTTTATATTTTTTAAATCAATTTATATATTGAATTTAATAAGAAAAATAATCCATATATTGTCATTATATGGAATTATGGAATTTATTTTTTTATTAATTTTTTAAAAAATACATGTTGAAATGTGAATATGTTATGAGAGGTGTTGTCCATTATTAAGTCTGGTGAGCAGAACACTTTTAATTTTTTAATACATAATATTGTTACAAAACTTTTCATATTGAAAATGTCATAAAAATTCATAGTACGTGAATCCAATAGGATATAAGTAATATATACGTTTAGAAAATAGGTTATGGAAATGTTTCTAGGTCATTTTACACCATTATTGTTATTTCAACATTTTTTTAAAAACATTTGACATAATGAAACATAATTAATATTTGGTTCATTTACTATTCAAAATTTCAAGAAATTTATTTAAAATTTTTATATTATATATATATTGATATTTCATAAATTTTTATATATTTTTTAATGTTTTATTCACATAATTGGAAGTACATAATTTAAAATGAAACATGTATACGTGAAGAATATATCAATTTTTAATGATAAAATGTTTAAACGTGTAAAATAGTATGATATTAAAACAAAATAATTATATGACAACAATGAAATAAATTTGATATATATATATATATAATCAGTTGATAATTTTTATCCCATTTAATGAAATGACAACATTATATGATTCAAAAATCAATTATGTTGTTTGAAATAAAAACATGTATTTTTCAAATTTCATTAAAATATTTACCTTTGATGAAATATCATAAAAAATAACACTATGATAATTTTTACATAATGATTTTCTGATTGAATTTATTTATTTTTATATATTTTTAGGATATATATAATATTTATTTTAATACAAGAGTGATAAATTCTATAAATCTTCTTTTATGAAAAATCATGTTGTATGTATAAAATTTGATTCATTTGTATTCCATGAATATAAAAAATAATAGAAGAATATTAAACTTGTTATTAAATATATAATAAATATAATTTATAAAAATAAATTTCAATATGCTAATTCTTCAATTTATCATGTTGAGATGTTTTGGTGTGCATAAGGATGTGTTTTTATAAAAATATTTTCGTTATTTTAAAAATGCATTTATTTTAATTTTTAATTATTTTTTACCACTGTATTTATTTATATAAATATGTAATAAATATATTTTAATAACATATTTAATCAAATTTATAAATTATAAATTAATTTTTAGGAGATAACTATCATATAAAATATAAATAATTTCTTTGTACGTCGCATTTTTTTCAAAGTTAGTGTTTTATTTAACACCATCTAAACTCGTTGTTGCATGTTATATAAGATAAAAAAATTCTTTCAAATGATTTATGATAAAATCATTTTTCATATAATATAAAAATTTTAAATGGAAAAAAATATTTTTAATAAAATTTTAAAAAATCTTTTGATGTTTAAGGAACATCATTCATATTTAATCAATTTAAAAAATCACATAATAATAAATAATTATTCATGTTGTTTCAATATCTTAAGACCTAGTTTCTAATCTATTTATTTTCTATTTTTTCTTAGGTTTATTATTTTTATCATTGATTAAAATAGTTAACGATGGATGAAAATGAAAACAGGAATTAACCCCACCATGTCTCTTAAGAGTTTCAAAATTGATACAATGTAAGGAACCCTCAACATTAAATGTAATAATGACTATGATATACTCGATCAACTCATTTCAATGAACATACCACTAGTTGAAACTCTTATAAAACAACTTATATAAGTATCTTTCATATATTTTATTTTTATACAACCCCATACTTATATATTTTTTTAGGAAAAATGAAATTATATTATAAATAAGTTTACAATAATGTTTCCACTAACCAATTATCATTCTTATTTTTGAAAATGGATAAATCATTTCTATATTGAACTATAATTAAACATAATTTTTTAACAAAAATATTAATTATTTTTCAATTAATATTCATTACATAATATTAAGATACATGTTGTAAATTTAACAGTTTAATTTAATATTAAATAAAATACATAATATTTTTAATTAATTAATGAGTTAAAAAAATAACCATACTTTTATTATCATTCAGTACACTTCTTACTAATATATAACAAAAAAATTTCAACAAAACCTATGAAAAAAGTAATAAATGAAAGGATAATATCAATTTTTTTGTAATGTTAATTGAGTTATATATCATTAATACTAAAAATATTAAAATATAATAAAAGGTATGAGTACAAAAAATTAAAATGTAAAATTTATAAACATTAATTAATATATCATGAAAAATAAACAATTTAATAATGCTTCATAATTCATAATACTTGATTCTTGTATAGATCATTGTCGATAGGCCATGAAAACAGAATTTTCGAATAATATCATGTTAAATATGAGAGGAATACAGGGTTCAATAATCAAAATCATTGAAATGATATGTATAAGATACCAATGTATACATTCATTTAATAGTGTAATTAATCTATCCAACTATTTCATTGATTAATATTTGAAATAACCTCCTATGTAATATGTTTCGTACTTGGGATGACCTATCTTTTACCCCCTCATTCCATCCAAAAGAAAACATCCCATGTAGAATCCATTAATATGCTATTGATATACTCTATTTTATACATTAAAATTATAGAAAATTAATATATACTAAATTAATTAGATATATATACAATTAAATTTATAACTACTAAATATGAATAAATCCAATCAAGTGAATTCCATAATATCAAAAAAAATTATTCATAAAAACTTATCCCAATGAAATGAAACAAGGGTTAATGAATATTTCACCATGATAAAAAAATTAATCTAAATATGTAATATATATGTCATAATTGGTTCATATCTAATAAAATTTATAAATAAAATTAACTTTTTTCATCATATATGAAAATTCTTTCTATGATTATATATAATAGTTTCTATGAAATATAATATTTTAATATTGAGATAAAATCATTTAAATATAAATAAATAAAAAATTATGGAAACTATTTTATTTTATAATAAAAATGTAAATTTATATATAATCTAGATAAAATTTATATGTCATAACAGATAGGAATTTCATTCATTTCAGGTATAATAGAAAATATATTTTCGTCTACATTTTCTTAAAAATTCCATAGTAAAAAATTTTAAAAAGGATGAGAACATTAATTTTCAATCATTTTATAAAAACACAAAACCATTAAAAATTATCAGAAAAATCATAGTATAATATTTATAAAAAATTGAAATGATTTTCTAAAATCATGGAAATTGAAGAAAAATTATTTTCTAATGAATATAGAAATGTTGGTTATTTCCCAAAAATTTGATTTTTTGTATGATTAGTTCATAAATTATATAAAATTAATTCAAATTGTATATTATCAACATATAAATGTAGTAGAATTAATTTATTTATATTTCTGAGATTTATATCATGAAATTTGAATCACTAATAATATTATCATTAACAATATAATTTATCAATTATATTGTAACATAACATGCAAACCTCATGGTTTACAATAATAGAATGTTACCAAACCACCTATATAATAAATATATATTTATTATAAATATATATAAGAGTCATGTAGATAATTATAATATGAATGTTTCCATACTTATATCATTTTATCACCAATATATTAATTATTCCTTACTAAACACTTCATTTCTAGGTTTAATTTATATCATTATTTTTAATAACTACAGTTCAGTAGTTCTATTCTAGGTTCTAAGATCATGGTTCCATAAAATCAATATTTTTAAAGAAGATTTATATTTTAAATATATTCAATATATATATAGATTCATTCATAATGTATAGAGATAAAAAATTAATTACACCATTCATGGAAATAACAAGTCAAATGTAAATGAGTTGGTTAATTTTTAGAACAAAATAGTTTGTTTATAATAGATTTTGGAGTAAATTTATTCTATAAATGGGATCTACCAACCATATTCTGTTATATTGGTAGTGATCCATGACTTATACATAAATATTTTTTTATATTACACCAAAAAACCCATATGGGATATATATTATTATTCCATCGTATTAATTTCATGTATCCATATTATTTTTATTTATTTTGTCAATAATTTATATCTTGTTATTTTATTTATATCTTGTTATATGTCATGAACTATCCTAAGTCGACCATGAACCATTCACATAGGTTGCTCTGTGACAAGTCTCAATAGGAATTCTTGTTCCACCCCATATGGAGAAAATCATTGGGAGAATCCATAGAGTGACATGGTAACGTTTAAAAAAATATAAATAATAAAAAAAAAGTGGACTGAAAACCGGAATCCCAAAAGTAATTTATATAAAATTAAACTACACACCATTTACACAAGAAACCTAAACCGAACAGACATGACTACAAACATACTCCATGAGTCCCCATGGAAACTCTCTATAATAATGATCACACCACACTCATGGAGATTGAACTCCAGCTCAAAAAATAATGTGGGCCAAAATAGAAATGAATTATAGGCATGATTATTAAAACAATATATGGGATCACAACAATCTATTCCCAATTCTGCTTCCATTAAAATAAATGAATTCTTATATACATGTATGATATAAAATATATAAATTCATGGTTTTCTACAAGTCTACTAAAAGAAAAATTACAAAACATTTCTCTTATTTATTTGCAAAACTATATCCATTCCATTAATAAGACACTGCCATTTTAATGGTGAATCTGATGTGTACATTTTAAATATTCACAAAGATAATAAAACACTTTTCTTGAAAATAATTTTCAAAATCCATATTTAAATCATCCCATTCATTTCTAAGAAGTCATATTACAAGAAGGAAACATTGTTATCACACAATAAGGGAAATTTAAATATAAATACAACTATCTCATTTATCGTGGTAGGAAACTGAAATCCAATATAAATGGGTGAACTTAAGAGACCCAGAACACAATAAAAGACTCTAATACCTATGTCCACATCCACACCAATATTCCACAAATGAGGGATTCAAAATTCTCAATATGCTCAGCCACCCTAACTCAGGCAGGCTGAGGGAAAATACCACTTTAATATACTCAATTATATCCTCCTATTTTGGGTCATTGGTAAGTAAATCCACTACCTGTGAAATAATCATTCGTAGACCATTCACTGAATAAGACAGGTTCCCATGTATCACCAATTTACTAGGGGTTATTCATATGATGAAAGATAATAATAAATTCATATATATATATATATATATGTATATATATAATTCATAAAAACCATCACCCCAGGACACTTATGGATTTATATCATTCATCATATTAAATGGAACACATAGTTTCCATCCCAAGGAACAATAATAACGTATCACAAGTATTTTATAGTGAATAAATCTCATCCATTATTTAAATATGATCATGTAATGAGAAATATTCTAAGTGGTTTTAATAATTAACCCTTTCAACAATTTACAAAACATCCAAACAATACATTAAGACTTTTTCACGAAGACTAACATTTTTAAAAAATCAAAAAATCAATATTAATAAAGAGAAAATACACAACATTTGAATCCTCAAAACATTTAGATACTCTTCTTATATCATCCGCGTTATACTTTCAAAGAACAACAATTTTTTTTAAATTCCAAATCGTCCATTTATCGGTAACACATCCCAAACACCATAAAAACCAATACTTATTATTTATGAAAACCAAAACAAGAATATGTACCATATATAGAAGCCAAGAATTGTATTTAAAATGGTTCTAATACATTTTTATACTCCAATAAATTCATATTGAATCTTATTTTATATATAGAACCCCACAAATAATTTTACTGAAGAAAGGGGATGAAGTAATTTTCAAAAACATTTATTTAGCACTCATAATGAAATAAAACACAAATAAAAATTCCATATACCTATATAATGTGATAAAACAGACACTAAAAACCACAAACTAGGTGAATCATATAAGAGAATAGTCTATTAAATATACAGTCTGGACAGTTATGAAAAATAGTCTACATACCATAGAAAAAGGCATTAAACACTACTTTTCACAACCAATAAATTATTAAATTATTATAAATAAATAATCAATATGTGTAGAGGGAGAAAAATCTGTGAAAACGATAAATCTTAAATAAAAACAACATGTGAAATGGGGAGTCCTACATCAAAACTGGGGCAGGATTGAATCACACACGTGAAAACACCAAATGCCGGTTATGAAAAACCGGATCTATGAATAACAACCAAATAGGAAAAAACCATAAAAATAGTCGGATAATATAAAAATATATCTATAGTGACCATTTTAGAAGATAAATTCAAAAAAACATCAATAATTAGGGATGAGGGATGTTGAAATAGAATGATTTGATGATTAAATTAATAAGAACAAATAGCCTTTAGTGGAAAATCTCCCAAAAAGATTCCCAAAAAGGAGCATAATGAAAGAAGAGGATCCTATGATAGATATCCAAATTTTAAGGCTCAAATTTAAGGGTTTAATTAGCAAAAAATAATTATTTTTTTAGATTTATTATGCCCCTAATTAGCTATACATTTTTAAGCACAATTTTTTAAACCTTGGTCAAACCATTAGAGGGATACTAGAAAACATAAGAAACGTTTATCCTTAATATTGTATGGTTTTAGAAAACCATGATCAATTTGTGTGACCAGAAAAATTGGCCGAAAACCCCCCAATGATACCCAATAATAAAGGAATCCCGCCCAATTATACTTGAATAAATTAAAAACAATATAGTGATAATGTGGGTGTCAAATACAATCTACTATGATATTTTTTCGAACCACAAAACTATGATCAACCACGACTGAAATACTATACAAATAAAACACTTAAATAATAAACACTCATCACACTTGAAATACATGAAAAAAAACTATGATTCCCAAAGAACGGAATCATAAAGAAAAACATGAAAATGAAGTGTCACAATTCTCCCCAACATTAATGATTTATTCCCCATGAAAGGTATAACACATTCCGGTTGATTGATCAATGAATAAGGAATACATATCAACGTAATATAACCTATTTGCCCAAGGTAATCTCATCCACCAAAAAGAAAACTCAATCCTATTGCCAGAATCAGAGCCATAACATGAAAATACTTCCAAAATGGGAATGGTCAATCCATTACATCCACAACTATGAAAAGAATATGATCTTTGTGACATCTACCAATGATCCATATGATAACCCAAACTGATGATAACTTGTGTAATTAAACGATTTCATGGGAGGCTAGAATAGGCTCCCCACTTTTAGAAAATGACAAGAACTCAACAAATTCATAAGAAGAAACACCACAATACTTGTGGTGGGTATACCCATCATTAGGAACAAATAATCAATATGGAATTTAAAATGATATATAATCATGCCTCTCCACAATAGGACCACCAATACTCTCCAAAAACAACATGCTGACCCAAGCTATAAAGAACACACCATGAACATTTAAAACATCCACTCACAAATTTTGGGGACAAGAACTGGGCCATCACTTTTTTCCCATATCAAAAACACCTTCCACACAGGTTTGGGATGGAAGAGGCCCAATTCACGGACCAATGAAATCAAAACTAAGAATTACACATTACTCGACTCATATGAGCTCATAAAAATTAAAATGGACCAGAATCAAGTGGGTGGTCCACAAAAGGATAGTGATTGAAAACATGAATTTAAGAATAAATATTAACATACATTGAATGTGGGGTATGTGCCACACATTCTTTGAATACATAGGACATAATTCATGGGAATAGTTCCCATAATAGAAATATTGAAACTGCCTCACCACAACTGTTGAGGCACAAACATACCCAAAATTCTCAAACATAAAGTATTCTATATTATGTTCCTGCATCACACTGGTACCTATAGTTGGAGCTCTAATTTTTGAATCTTCAATTTCCTCACAGTTAGGAGCTATTGATTCATAATTGGAAGTCTTTCCCATAGATCCACATAGTTCCACATAACACTCCAAGGAGAAAACAACAAATCAAGTGACACCACGAAACTCTATTTATCAGACACACTATTTTACCCAAAATAGAACATGGATATACAAACCATTATTCTCCCTCACTCTGAATGTTTAGTAGAATGAACAATTCACAAAACAACACCCAGTAAACATCACTGAGCGTAACTGGTACAACAAAGAGAATCTACAAATTGGAAGGTCGCATTAAATTTATCTAAAATGTCAACTTATTCAAAAAAATGTGCTGATGAATTATTCAATGTGGTTCATTAATCATTTGTAACAAATAATTAGGTTGATAAATTATATATATTTTTAATGGAGGACTATCCCTAGACACTCCAAAATTTCTATAAAATATTAGAAAGTACAATATATATTTCACCAGAACCAAGAAACTCTCATGATTCCATGTCATCACACAACAAGAGTGCCACATCCATATCAAGAGGAAGCATAAAAAATAAACGAAACATAGATGACATTGAAAACCAAGCTGCACAACCATATATATAAATACAATAAAATATTAACATATAATAAATTTTTAAAAAAAACTATCTTTTTGGACATTCATAGTCTAGAGTAGTGTTTCATAAAGTATCACTCACATACATATTTTTTGGTTCCACGCAGGGAAACCAACAACCCTTCCATACCAGTCTTCCATTCACATATCCTTGTAAAACAATGTGTGTGAGAATACATGAAAACATTAAATTCTAATAAAAATACACCATTTTTAACAAAAAATATCAACGCAATTCAAAACTCACGAACCCTCCAATGGATCTCTAACCATCATGTGAAAAATGTTTTTCAGATTTCACACATATAACCATCATGTGATGCTAAAAAATGAACTCCCGCATGTTTACACAAAAATTCAATTAATGTTTTTGTAAATGCATTTTCTAGTATCTCAAAAACATCATTTCATCGATTCATTGGATTAAAAAATCAGCCATTTATTTGTTTAAAACAACATCCAAAACCAAGAGAACCCTTCCAGTAAAAAACTAATTTTATGAATCCATCACAATAATTTTAAAAATAATTATCTTAATTAAAATAAGACTAAAAAAACATAAAAATGATAGTTAGTTTTTGTCGGTGACTAGACCATATGGTTGGTGGCCATGTTCCAAAAACACCACCAATAAAGGGAGAATTCTAGGACCATTTCTAGGATCCACATGGATTCCTAGTACCTACGAAATCAAGGAGACAATTTACTCAATACCCTTCGTCAAATACTAATTCCCAACTAATTAATAAGGACCAAAGACTCAAAAAAATGGATGTCCTAAGAATACATGGGGATTGGAACGAGTAATAGTTTGTGATGCACATCTTGCACCAACCCCACATTCCCCAACAATAATAATCCTTCAACATTGCTTCCATAAATTAGAAATGGTTCTCTTAAAACCATGGTCTGCAAAGAGATACATTCTTTGGAGACCATTTTGTCATGAAGCAGCCTAAGTCAACCCTGAACCAGCCAACCCGGCCACTATATGAGAAGACCCAAGAGGCATTCTCGATTATCCCGAGATGATAAAAATAAATGAGGTAATCTTTATAGTGGAAAGGGAATGATTTTGAAACATAAAAACAGTAACAAAACAGTATAATGAAAATGGACTGGCCAAAAGTTATTTATATATAATGGAACTGAAGAACGTTTATACATGAAACAAAAAATACGATAGATACAACCAATCCTGACAACCAACTAACACCTTGATTCCCAACTGGCCACTCTCCAACACAATGATCACACAACACTCAATGTGATTGAACTCCATTTGAATCCTTCAGCAGGGATAAAAAAAGAAAATAACTATATGAATGATTTTATAAAATCCAATGGCTAACCAGATAATCTATTCTGAATTTCAGTTCCATTAAAATTATATAAACATTAGATTTATGTTTAAACTAAAATTTATTATGTTATGGTTTTCTAAAATTTTACTAAAAAAAAAATTAACACTCATTTCCATTTTTTATTTCCAAAACATGATTCATTTCGTTAGAGGAATATTATCATTTTAATGGCCAAGGTTATATTTTCATTTTTAAATTTAACAAATAGAATAAATTTTATTTCTTGAAAAATGATTCATTAAAATTATTAAAATCATAGAATAAAAATCCAAGGAAACATTTCACAATAAGGAAATATATTAATCACATTACAAGGGAAATGTAATTATATATAGGAATGTCACATTTAGTAAGTCATGCAAAAGATAGCCAGTAGACATGTGTGAAGCTAGTAGTTAATGAAAAATAAAAAATACAGAATTACATGAGTCCTTAAAACCTCTAAAATGACGCAAATGATAAATAAAAAAACTCAATACGCTCAGCCACCCAAAATCAGGACTAGCTTAGGGAAAATCCAATAGTAGTAAACCCAAATACTTCCACCATCTATGTGTCACTATTCTGTCCATCCAATACTATTGTAGTAATAATTCTAAGCCCATTATTTCAACATGATATGTTAGAATGTATCATGTATTTAACGGGGGCAATGAAACTGATGTTGTATGAGAATACAATCACATTATATATATAATAATAATTCACAGCAGGTGCACCCTAATCTACTGTAAGGACCGATCACATGAAATGTAGTACATGAAACACATATAGTCCAACAAGATTCATTCTAATAATAGATAAAAAGGATTTCCTAGAGATTACATGCCATCCATTATATAAATATGGGCATGTAATTATAGTCATCCAAAGCACGTTTTCATAATAAACACTTTCACCATTACACAAAACTTCAAAACGGGCCATTATTTATTTATCACAAAGGCAATCATTTATCTGAAATATAAAATTACCTATTAATGAAAGTCAGAATCACGCATATTAGAATAATAAATTAATTTAAATAAAAATCATAAAAATTCCTATTACAATTTCAATGCACAACTGTATGTATTAAAATTCCAAACAGGACATTTATCAGAAAGAAATTCAAATCACATAAAAATCAATACATGTTAATTATGAAAACCAAAACCTAAATTTGAACCATATTAGTAACCCCAAAATACCATTTTACAATATACCAAAATATTTAACAAATCCAAACAAATCATTTTGAGTCATATTTCAATCATAATAGCCAACATAGTAATTTACCGTATATAAGGCATGAAATACTTATCAATCAATTTCATATAGCACTCATATTGTTATAAAACAGAAATTTTCATTTAATAAATATAATTAGAAAATTTAAAAAATTCTATAAACATCAAAATAATTGTGTGAATGATAAAAAAAATTTAATTAAAATGTTGGGTTCACAATTTTGTAAAAACAATGTTATTTACAGTAGAAAGGGGTATTAATTGTATCTTTACACAACCATTAAATTGTTAAAGGCTTATAAATATATACTAAGAAAATGTAGATAGTGAAAATACCAAGGAAATGATAAATCATAAATAAAAAAACATGTTAATAGGGAAAACATCATCAAAGTCTTGGATGAAAGGAAACATTCACATAAAAAACCCATCGCGCATTCTAAAACCCAATATCAATAAATAAAACCCATAAATGAACAAAAAATCATAAAAATTCATTGGATAATAGAACACTATTTCTATAATGTCTATGGTATGAATATTTTTTTTTGAAATTCTCCCATGAATTCTCATTACAAATTATATAATGAAATCTCATTAGGAATTCTGATGAAGAATTCCCATTACAAATTCTAATGCAGAGTACTCATTACAAATTCTGATGACGAATTCCCATTACGAATTCTAATACAGAATAACCATTACGAATTCTGATGATGAATTCTGATTACGAATTCTGTAATGAATTATCCCTATGAATTCTTTGTTGAATTCTCATTATGAATTCTGTAATAAATTCTCAATTCGAATTCTGTAATGAATTCTCATTACAAATTCTGATAACGAATTCTCATTATGAATTGTGTGATGAATTATCGTTACGAATTCTGGTTATGAATTCTTATTACAAATTATGTATATGAACTTTTATGAAATTCGACTATGAATTATTCTGATAAACATAATCCAAATATATCTTTATTATAGACTCCAAATTCCATTTTGGTAAGACTCTGAACTATTATTTTCATACATTCTGAACATCAGTTTTTCTTATAATTATACTTGTTTCATTACAAAACGATGTCGTGATTTTAGTTACACATGTTTTTTTATAAAATGATGTCTTCCATTGTGTTACTAACTAATCATTGGTTAAGTGAAACTTATATCGGTCCCTCTTAAATTTAAGGAAAATATGACCGTTGGAGGAGGGAGCCGACCGTTGGAGCATCACTTATAAATATGATCTCATTTGAAGAAAAGTGACTACATTTGGAATTTTGGTGATCATAATTTCCTGATGTGATTTCTTGAGAGGGAGGCTCTTATCAACTCTCAAGCTTCATGCAGAAAGTTTGAACAACTTGTTCAAACTTTGCATTGTGCAGACATTCTTCGTGTGACTCCGATTATTGGTTATTATAATTGATGGCTTCCGGGGATAGGAAGACAGAGGTTCCAACACCATGAAGTTGAGGGCTTCTTTGCTGTGGAAGATAGAGGTACCGACTACCTAATAGTTGAGGGATTACAGGGATAGCAAGAGAAAGACTCTGATCATCGTATGGAGGGCTTATCCTGGTGTGGGTAAGATAGATGTTCTTGAAAGTATAAATCAAGGGACCTTTATCCATGGTTGTTGGATACCCTTCTCTTTGGGTTAAAAGAGATATTATTTGTTACTTGTAGTTTTACTACTTGTTTTTAGCTGAATTTTATATTGCTAAGGAAAATATAACTTTCTTATACTTCCTTACATGTACTCTGATTTAGTTAGATTTTATACGCATTAAGGTTGAATCTCATATTGTAATCATTGGTTAAGTTTCATTTTCTGGATCCATATTTCTGGAATCTCTTTTTCAGAATCACTTTCCAAATTTAATCTAGTGTATAGAACTAGAATTTTGTAAATTCATACTTTGTCCCAATATTTCAAATAGTGTTAGAGGTGTTGTGAATTTTCTTAGTTTAACTTTTTTAAACATAGATCATTCCTTGTTTACGAAAATTTTTAAATTATACAATTCACCCCCCTCATGTATATTGAGCATCTACATCATTATTTTGATCCTACAGGATGATTTTAAATTCCATATTTGTTATCTTTATATCATTGGACAATATTTCTTTTTTTTCCAATGAGGTATGATAGAAAACCATGCATTCATACAATATTAACAAAAATTATTCATTAAATAAAACCACATAATTTAAATTATAGTAAATATTCTATTTATAATCTATTTAAATTTAATTATTAAATATATAACATAGTATAATATATTATAATAATATTCTTGATAATATTTAAATACAACTACTCAAAAAATAATGATCATATTCACTTTATGGAAATATAAAATTTCTCTTAAGGAAATTTATATAGAAAAATTAGAATTAGAATTATTTGTTATTCATAATTAAAAAAATTAATTTTATCCTCTTATAAATATAGCTAAAATTTTTTTATAGTTATTTTATTTTGATTATCCTTTTTAAAATTTTAAATTATTTATATATTGATAATAAAAATATAAAATAATTATCATATGATGTCTTATTAAATTCTGATTACATAGATAGTAGTGGTGTAATTATATAAATTATATAAATTATATTTATAGATAGTGGACTTAAACTACATTCATGGATGGATTGAGCGAAACTATATAAATAGACAAAATAAATGATATTTTTATAGTACTTGTAATTTGTCAGATTTTTTGATGATTATATCAAAATAGTTTATTATATAATGGTGGGAGAATTTATCTATATTCTTCAAAAATAATACAAATTGATTGACTATTTGAAAAAAATAAATTAATAGAAAAATAGATTTTGTATGTTGTGATTCAAAACATGATGTTGATATTGATTAAGAAAAAACATTCAAATTTGTTTTCAATTATAAGGGATTGATGGTGCTTTGTTTATTATATGAAAATAGGTTTTGAAAATATATTTCCATCATAGATTGATACCATATCCATAAAAAATTCTATGTTATAGTAATGAGATGTGTCCACATATTTTCACTACAGTAGTTCAATATCCTATGTGGGTGTGGGCGGGGGTGAATTAGTGTATTTAATATTAAAATAGTCTACCTATTAGTTCTTCTATAATTATTAATAATATAATTATCTTACTCATCACCATAGAAATGTATGGGTTTAAATTAAATCATTCAAGGGACAAAACCCCATTATAAGGGTCACTCATTGTTAGGATACTTAAATTACCATAAAAATGTGACATGAGGATATTAAAATTACATGATATTAGAATTATATTAAAAACATTTATAGTGTAAAAACAATCCCTCCTATATCAAAAATAAATAAACATTGAATTATCATTGATCTCTCAACATAGGTGTCCACTCTTCACTTCTAAATGATTCATCCCTTGATTTTATGAAAATATTTTATATATCAAATTTTGATTAATTAATATTCACCATTCACCATCATTATTATAATGAATTTCTCGAATATATTTTTCAATATTATTATTTTTTTGAAATATTCTTATACAATCAAACATTTCACAACATTCGCAAAAAACAATAACGTCCACATAATAGACTCATTTTTCATTGAACTCTGAAATTTCATGTAATTATTAATTAATTTTAATATATCGAACCATGAATAATTAATATGGTATATCTAATAAATAACATAATTATATATCTTAATTCGAATTATATCCAAAAAAATAAAAATATTTATATTTGTTTCTCTCACTAATTGAATTCACAAGGAACATATGTTCTTTCAGAGCCATGATAATAATTAAAGCCTGAAATAAAAAAATGAGGTGTATTGTTACAAATTTATATTAATTTAATAGAATTTAAACAACTTACATGGGAACTACAATCATCACCCACAACATTCATGGTTTGTTGAATTTCATATCTTGGATGATACTATTAAAATAAAACTCACTACCTTTTTAAAAAGTACATATTAATTAAAATATATATCACAATATTATATGTGTCACAAAAATATATATATTTTTAAAATAAAAAACATTCATAGAATAATTTCATGTAATATTATTGATAAGTGTGTTTTGAATATTTACATTCATATAACTTCATAATAATTTTCACCTACTCGTGAAATTTTTTTATATGAAAAAATTGATCACAAAACCCATATGTAGATATTAATTGGAATGATATAAATTAAATTTCTAACTAGATTTGTTATCAAATACAAAAATACCAAATACATAAAAATGGTTCCTTTTTGGAAGTATTATATATTATCTCCAAATTCGTTTATTGTTAAATGTTCACCCTTTAAAAAATATTAACAATTAATTTTGAGATTCATGTATTGGAAATTTATAACTTCATAATTGTAAAATTTTTCATATACTACAACTCCATATAGTAGTGAAATATTTAATACACTCATTCTATATGGAAACCTAAAATATGATTGGTTTGATTAGCTAGAGTATTGTACAATGTTCATCTATTATAAACATAATTATATTTACTACCACTAGGTAATTGATATCAATATAAACCATTTGGTTTAAATGTATTGATAAATGAATTTTTAATGAACATCATCCAATTCATCATATTCAATACACACAATGTAAACATCCCCCTCATATACTACATATAGTTATCATATCCCTATATCATATTATCCATATTTTTGAATAAGAGATCACTAATATAGTCAATTTTCCTAAAGGGAAATTTGTTTTTGTTCTAAACAAGTTAATGAAAACATATCATAAAATGATTAAAAAAAATTACTTCAATAATATAGGGTCCCATATACACACTTGTCATGTATAGGGAATTGAATGGACCCAAATATCTTCTTGATGTTCTTAAAAAAATATTTTTGTATGGTTATTGGAATAATTTATTCAACATATATTTCTATAATTAAATGGTGTTTCATTCAAATCCCATTATACCCATTCTCCTGGATAAAATTATACTTTATTTATTTTGTTTCTCAATATTGAGTGATTTAAATGATATTATAGCATATTAATATATCCCACACTATCATAATTGATATTTATGGGAGATATATATTTGGATAAAAAATTATTATTTTTTAACTTTATTAATTTACCAATGAATATTCTTAATTAGAATGTATATATTACTCATCTATAATTTTTTTGAGAAATGAAATCATGTTTCATTATTATCAGTTTAATACATATCATGTTAAGATAAATCAACCACATGGTGTTGAAATTAATTTATTTTATAAACCATACAGATCATTATCCATATAAAAAATTATTTAATTATATATTAAATATTATTTTAAAATATTATTCCAATTTCCCCTTGATATAAATAGATATTGTTTTTAACAAACCTAATTTTTTTTTTCTGAGAAAAATATATATATTATTTCACATATTATATTGAAAAAATTATTTGGTTTTTATTTATATAATGATCTAAATTATATTCCTATATTCTATGACATTGATCTATAGGTAGTCATATTTACATTATATTTTAATCTATGTTTAAAGAAGTGTTTTAATATATATGGAATTCATTAATTAAAATACTATCAAAAAATCATGTAATATCCAGATTGATAAAAATATTTTACATTCAATCTTGAGGTTATCATGAAATAAATGAGAAATTCCATCCCATAAATTATTGAAATTTTGAAATCACATTTCCTAAATGAAGAAATAATATTATATTGATATTTAAATGATAAACCAGTGATTATGTAATGTGAATAAACCCAGAATATCATCATTTGATTGATATTATTATTGACCATGATATTTTTGACTAATAGCATTGCGATTTAAATTGTACTTCTCTAAATACATATTAACATTTTAATATCACCATCATTCTAATGACCCAGACCCTCGTAGCCTTCAACCTGTGCATTAATTTAAAAAATGTGTACTATTAACAAGAAATTACATCCAAATAGATTGAATATAATATTATAGTGTTAAAACCAAATTTTAAAATTAAAACTATAAATTGAAATGATATACACAACATGAAAATTAGTAAAAATATCATAATTATTTTATTCTATAACTGCATGATATTTAAAATAAACATCTTAGAATCCTAGAAAAAAATATAATATAATAAATAGGTGATGACATATTTTCTATAAGGTAAATAATATAACATATTCTATCATATAAAAAAAATGGATGATCAATAATATAAATTTCAGTAAAAAAGAATCTTGAGAATAATAATGAATGAATAAATTCTCATCAAAATAATTCTATAAAAAATAAGTTGGAAAATTGTACAAAACTTTTTCATTTATTCTAGTCTAAAAATAACAAGGATTATCAATAAAGAATCCCGTAATAAGGGAATTCGTAATAGGTTA
Organism: Viscum album; assembly: GCA_963277665.1. Classification (NCBI taxonomy): domain Eukaryota; kingdom Viridiplantae; phylum Streptophyta; class Magnoliopsida; order Santalales; family Viscaceae; genus Viscum; species Viscum album. Next base: position 1,320,892,071 of record OY728152.1, on the reverse strand, counting down.
TTTCCTAAACATACTATCAAGGCTTAATCCAAGAATTCTACATAAATGGGTAAGGCATCATCGAAAACCTATTTTTTTGTCTCATGTGACCTATTGAAAAACAAAAGGGTTATATAATGACCCACCACACACTCAATAATACTATTTGATTCATCATACAAATGGGGTGAAACATAATCAATATATACATTAACATTGAAAATATCAAATAAAATATAATTAATTTCCCCAATTTGTAAACATACTTATTATCTTTCATGAGTAATATGGTGAATGATATCAATAATTTAAATCCCATATCAAATATTTTGTATCAATTTAATAAATTATCATATAAAATATCATAAGTTATCATTGAAAATGTATCTTATGAAATTAACATTAGGGTCACACGTGGAATGATATGGGCATCATAATCAAGTCATAAGGCATAAAAATCAAAATATCATAAATTTTTCAACGAAATAATTGATTTAAATCATACATGATCTTTCATATGGTAAAATAGAAATATATAATGATTAATATTTTCCAAATATATTAAAAAATTTAAAAAATATGGGTTAATTAAATTTTGATATGAGGAACATCATTTAGGTTCATAGAAAATATAAAAGGGTCATTTATACAGAAAAGTGAATAATTGTTTTCGAAAAATATGAAATGTACATTTATTTCATTGATGATAAAAGGGATATTTTAGAAAAAAAAATTATTGAAATAAAATATAGATTTTTCATGAAAATGTGTAATAAATTTTGAGGTTCACATTAATTGGTCTTTGATATTTGGGTATTGAAAATGGTACCGTAGAGAACAAATATTTACAGAACAATGAAATAATAATTGAGCTAGGTAAATATATTTATTAAAAACACAAATAATTACGAAGTTTTTCCTAATAATAATTAAAAATTAAATTGGGTTAGGTAGAGAAAAGGTGTAATAAGAAGTAAAAAAATGGATCTTCTATGAGAAACCCTTACCTTAAGTCTGAATTTGTTATTCATATGCACATAATGTCCTAGAAAATCAAATTAGACTCATTAATAATTTAATAAATAATCTCATAACAATTTATTTAATGATAAATAATTTTACATATATCATTTATATATATTTTTATGATTTATAATATTCCATTTTATCATTCTCGAGTGTTTGTTTACTTGTTTACAATTATTGGTTTACCTGCATACATGTAAAAAATATCATTTAAAATGGGAATAATTATCCAAAATTGGAATTATATGTTATTAATGAAAATGTAAATTATTAAATATATATATATATATACCATTTCTTCTTTATATTTGGATGACTTATTAGATAAAATGATAATCATAATAATTAATATTATTTTTTGATTTTTTCGATTATCACGCCCCAGTGATGTTTTAGTAATTAATATTATGCATAAATACCGGTTAGATAATTCTCAATCTGTTGTAATATATGTTTTAAAAGTTACCTTAACCATTATAATGGTTGTATTACAAGCATAGGAAACAACATTATAAAATTGAAATTTGTCAACCGTGACAGTGGTGAATCAACACCTCACTGATAATGTTTTTAGTATTCAGAACTCAATGGGATGAATGTATAATTAATGTTGGATATAAAATTAATACAATAAAATTTGAATATATATAAGATATTGGAGTTATAATTTTTATTTAAATATTTTATTTGAGTTAAGGGTTTTAAATGAAATCAAATTTAATGAGAGAGAGGGAAGGTCTTACATATTCAGTGTCGTGTCCTTGAGAACCTTCTTGCAGTGCATGGACATGTTCTCTTCATGAGACAATAAAGTACATAAAGTTGGGAATTAGTTTGCTGGATAATTGGGTATAATATTTTTAAGAACAAGGTACAATAAAGTGTGCTGATAAGGGATGGTGAGGGTGATAATTGTTTTTTAGGAGAGGGATGTTTTTTGATTAATTTTTTCCATTGGTTTATTGATTTGGTTCAAGACTATCAACATCATTGATTCTTCTGGCTAAAAAATGGTATTTTATAAATTGTTTTTGGAACAATTGGTTCTTACCTCATCCATACAACATCAATAACTCAATAATTAATAAATTAACTTATAATATCAAATACTATAAATTACACCATTTCAGTCTTCCATGAAAATTCAACTATTTTATCTAAATCCAAAAAATAATGTAACCATTTTTTTACAATAAGATTTCTAATATAGAATACATTTTATGAAAAAAAGTATACATATGATAGATATTTTTTTTCAAATCAATGTTTATTTAAAATACAATAATAATAATATTATAAATGTTTTTATGACACCTTGAAAAATAAATTAATATCTAATAAAATTATTTAATAATAATAAGAAAAGAACATATTACATTATGAAAATATTCTATGAAAATAAATATTCATTAAATTATTAGATTAATTATGAAATTTTAAACAAATATTTACATAATACCATAAAAACTATTATTACATTAATATTTTTAAAAAAATTATTTGCTTATTGCATGATATAAATATATTATATTTTCATTCATTTGATACTTTAATCAATGTTATACATTTATAAGTGATGTTATAATTATTTTATTTTTATTACTATTTTTAATGGTCACATTATTATAACATCATTCATGTTGATATTATATAGTACACAATTTCTTATCTGGATTGTGATGCTTCCTTGATGTACTATTCCATTATTTTTTATAAATTGTCAGAGCAGTTGTTTCTGGCTAATATTTTCTGGGTATATAGTTGTTTTAAACATGTTGTTTTGTGAAAACATGATATCTAAAATGTTTAATTTAAATCAATCATAACATAAAATCATATAGTGTTGCATTTTTTCCTCCAAAAATTTCATCTTCAGATTGTCAAAAAAATGACCATATAAAAAAATTATGGTATACCTACATCATAAATTCATCTGGACCACTTGAAATATAAATAATTATATATTTCTTACTATGTAAAATTACAAATTTAGAATTCTATTTTCTCAACAAAAGTTCTCTAGTGTCTATAATCATTATATTCGATACACATAAAGACAAATAAACTTACAAATATATTAATTCAGATACCAGGACATGAGTTGGTTTTGGAATATTCTTCCTTAAGAAATAGATGAGGATAACATCATGTACATTATAATGTTTTCATGTAACTGAAAAATTATAATCCATAGATCTAATTATCTCAATGATTTTGAAGGGTACAATGTATTGAGGGCGTAGTTTCCATTTCTTATTGTACCATATGTCATCTTTCGATGGAAATAATTTTTGAAATACATTATCTAAATCATGAAACTCCATATCCAATATTTAGATATAAAAATTTATCATTTTAATTATTTTATTTTCATTTATATATGTTTATAATATATGATCATTCAATTTTTCTCTAGTGGGAAATCATCCCTTAGAGTGATTAAATGTGCATATTTGGTATGTTGATCCATAATTACCTATATTGAATCATTATTTCCTTGATTCCTTAGTATTTTAAGGAAAAAAATCCATATAACATAATCCCATTTCGTTATATAAATTTATTGAGGCTGAATGAATCCACTAGGACGTTCTCATTCGGTAGTCACCTGTATAAAAACAAAATATATTGATATATAAGTAGAAACACAACATATTAAATTTTCACCAAAAATGTGAATGACCCCAGAACACCCTGAAAGGGGAGGGTTGAATTATGGTGTCAACATTTTTCTTTTAAACTATTCAATAATTTTACCACGATGAATGGAACGTGTTAAAACTATCAGAAGTGGATGTTCAGAAAATAAACAATCGCATGCCTAGAAATGACATGGCAATTTTACATGGTTCACCACAAAGGGATAGGTCTAGGATGCATACCCAGAAGTGTGTTGGTCATAACATAAACCACTAATCATCTCATGTTGTGGATTACATGAGTTTTGGTGAGTCACTCTATGCCAGGAACAATACCATTACTATGTTTTAGGGACAACACACTACATCCCTCAGATCACATCCAATCACTCCAAATTTCTCACTACATTAGATGAATCTTCACTTAGATTAATGACATGAAGTTCACTTAAATGGATTTTAATTAATTCATGCATCCTCAATAGTAAATTGATTCTCTGTAGAAGTCTTTTTATCCACCATAGATTTAATTTATTTACTTGTACACTGATTTGTTATGGTAATTAATTTCGAAAACGGATTTGGTAAATTTTTCGGATTCCATGAATGTTCCTCATACTGCTATTTTTTTTATGTACCACATTATTTTCCACGTACTGTTCATATCCTCTATGAACTTCTCTTAATCATAAACAAACCTACTCAGTGTTCATCTCCACTCCTCTGTGAATCGTCATGCTCCGCGTACTTCCTCCCTCTACTGGGAACTATGAGAGATTCTGGTGTGAGCTTCACTATCTTCTGCGGAATATTTTCCTTATGAAGATGTTTCTCTCTTCATGATGTCTTATCCTCTACATACCACTTCATACATCGTTGAATTTCATCTCGAAATTTTAATCTCCAATCTCTTCTCATAAGTAGGGGAATTATTTTTCCTTAAATTGGAAATTAACTCCGACCATTTCACTAATCCAATTTACCCAAAATATCATTGTGGGACAATATTCATTATATAATGGACTCTATATTTATATATTCATCCTTGAAAATGTACCTATAATTTTCACTAACTGCATAAATCCCTCCGACCTTCATCACTCAATGTAATGTATTCCTTCACCGCATACTATCAATGAGATCTTATTTTTGTTTCAACATTCAACATTCCTTGTAACAAATTCTTTCACCACATATCAATGATGCAAACTGTTTTTAGTTCCACATACCACTCTGTGTACCATTACTTCTTCCTATATTGAGGTTTCGAACCATTCGTGGAACATGGAATTCACTACATGTTTTGAGGTATACAGTTCCATTTTTTTCAGATTTTATTTTTCGTTTTGCATAACATTCACTACAATCTATAAAAACATTATTTTCAAACACCAAATTTTTGATTTTGTGGACACAAAATTAAAAAAAACAATGGGAAACGACTTCACCAAAAATACTAAATTCATCCTCAAACTTATGGCCACCTTCCTTGAAAAATCACCAAATATCCATGTGCAGATTAACAACAAACACAAACAAACCTCCATTATCATCAACGAAAATTCTTGGTTCCATCAATATCCCCCTTTGTGTTTTTTTGATATTCTATAGAAATATTATCTAATGTTAAAACATATATCAAAACATGAACAATCATGATACAACTCAGCCATCACACTATGTCTTCATGAGAAATGATCATTGTAGAAAACAAGTGAGAGTATATGAATTCAGTTCTCATCCTTTTATTTTTCCCCCATTGTTACAATTATGGTTGTCTCTATTATCTATCCCTCTTGTATAAATAAATAAATAGATCACCCTCCAAAAAATTTATCCATTCTCCCAGATTGGAAACAAACTCAAAAACTAGTCATTTAAACATTCTATAGCCCCGAAAATAACTCCCCCGAGATCATATCTCCCCAATAAAACTTCGACACTTCAACCTATATATTAGCACAATTAAAAGTATTGTGGATGGGGGAAGCTCGTATGCTCCTTATGCACTGGGTGGTGGATGAAAACTGAGGATAAACTGATTTTTATCAATCACAACCAATTATAGTGGCTTCATCATATTTTTAGCCACTTTCTTATAAGTTCACACATGGTTCATTTTGATCACGACTTGTTCAACATTTTTTGTTGAACTAATATATTATCTCAATATACTTTACACAATAATTCTAAACAGGATTATTCATACGAAAAATTACGATGTACTTAACACTATAAATAACAATTTGTTGTGTTACCACGACACCTATTTCACTAATTTTTTTATTCATCCATCTTAATTAAGTGAATTCCATAGATGAATATATATATATATATATATATATATATTAATTATTTCCAAAGGAAATAATTTACTATTTCTTTATTAACAATCCCTCAGATTTCCACACAATATAGAATGCTCCACCACTTCTATATTTCCAATCCACCACATTTCCAGCACAGTAAGCATAAAAAAATTCTAATAGTTCACTATATATTCCTAATGTGATGTATATATCATAATTATGTGTACCTTGAATGTATATCATGATTCTTTTCCCTTCATCGATATGTTCTTGATTCAGATAAATGTGAATGCAGGATGTAAGGTAAGACGCAAAGACAATATCTTGTTGTGTAACTGAATGTTATAGCAGGCTTCCAATGATTCTTCAATATATGGTGGGAACCAAAAAAGTCCATTCGTAATTCATTTTGATCGTTGATACCACTACCGTTAGAGTTCAAATTTTTTTTGAATCATGCATATTAAATTTATTTAGTATCTCTCTTTCTTACTTTTCTTGAGAAATGAATGTTTAATCTTTCTTATAAATTAATTTCAACCTTAAAATGAATGTGTGTTCATCGATCATGGAAATTTCAAATTCTGGCTTCATGTGGCATAAAAATTCATCCACTGATCCTTGTATGCCTCCACCAAAAATAATATCATATAGGTATACCTATTCCATAACTGATCATGTTGAGTGTTCTTAAAATAGTGATTTTTCCCACTCCTCCACTTTAAGAATCATGCTAACTCAGATAAGAGTCTAGACGAGAGTACCACAACTATGGTGCCTATTCTTCACCATGTAGAGTATTCTATAATTATTAAATCATTAGTTAATAATTTCCATTACAAAACCTTATGGGTTATTAAATGTAGATATATTATTCTAATATACCATTTCATAATATTGTCTTGAAATATTTTTTATACAATTTATAATATCTTTGGATATCCATGGAATGAAATAGACTAATTGACTGTAGTTCTGGAATGGGAGAAAATATTTCATCAACATCAACTCATTCAATTGGTTAATATCCTTTACATATGAAGAACACCTTATTTATGATCACATTTCCATGTTTTTCAAATTTGATCATGAAAATCAACTTCGTACAAATCACATTATGATCTCACGGTCTTTTACAAATATCCCATATCTGTTTTTTATTTATCTTATCTATCTATTTATTCATTGCATTCCCCCATGACTCATTTTTGAAGCCTCTTCATATGAGGATTTTTGAAAATCTAATAGATACTCAGAATATGCATTATTTCACATTATCCTTGTCTATGTAGGTGCATTCTGATCCCCAAAAATGTTGGATAGATTCATATATGCTCTTTTATTTCTCATTTACGGTTCAAATGAATTCTTTTAATCAATAGCTTCCTATTCAAATTATTATTCAAAGTCAAAATTATGGTGTGGATCCTACGAATTTTTCACACCACCCTCTACCGAGATATTAGAATTGGATCCATGTTCACATTCATCCTCATCATCTGTCACATCAACATAATAATTCCATGAATAACTCAATTTTATGTCATCAATTATCTTGACATCATTACGTTCCACAATTCATCCCTATAGCATATTGAAACACTTCTAGGATTTTTTGTTCATTGAGTATCTAGGATATATTATTCTACCTGCATTGTCTCCATACATCCGATAATTTCCTTCACTCTTTCTGAAAAAACAATTTCTTCAAAAAAAATTCAAAAAAAATATTGATGGATTCCTTTCATTCCACAATTCATATGATTTATTTTTTCACCCATATATAGCCCTGTTAGATTTTGAATACACACTGTAGCTTGTAAATCCTATTTCCAGTAATGCTGAGGAATAATATTTTAAATCAACATAGTTCTTACCATGTGGATTACCTATCGATTCTGTTTCTCAAAAACTCCATTTTCCTGTCGATTTCTAACTAATTCAACTTCACATTGTATCCCATGATTCTTTAGGTAATTTTAAATTCAATGGATTTGTATTCCCCTCCATTGTTAGACCATAAGACATTGATCATTCATCCAATATCATTCTCGGTGGTTTATCAATAGGTATTCATGATATCAAGCCCTTGTTCCTTCCGGTGTATAATGATCACAAATGCCATTCGACTGTATCATCTATTAAAAGAACCATGTACCTCTCTCAATGTGTTCCAGTAACATTTATCAGGTGAAAAACACTTTTATGGATGAAGTAAATGAGATTTTAGGGTCTTTTTTTCTTTTTAATGTTGGAATTACGAACTAGTTTCCCCCTTATGCAATCAACACATGTATTTTTTTATTTAAGAAATATATTATGTATATCCTTTACTATTATTAGTATAAGAATCATGTCCATGTATTTTTTATTGATGTGACCCAATAACTGATGGATTATGCTGTTTTTCTATACAAATGATGGGTAAAAAAAAATTTCTTTGCTGCCAACCTCATAGAAGTTGACTTATATTCTATAGTAATTCCTGAAAAAATTCAGATTCATTCCTCATATAGTACAAAAATAATTATTTAATGTCCCAATAAGATAATAGTCACTTTTTTGAGTCACAATAAAAATATTGTGACATAAACTATCCACAAACAGGAATTCAGTTTTCTTTACCTCTCCATTAGCTAGCTCAGTACTTCCACATCCATTAATCACTATAAACCATCATTACCGAACCTCACTATTCCATCAACATTTTTTTGACATTAATTAATAGGTTAGAATTACCTACTATGTGGAATGAACCTCTTCTAACAAAAATCAAGGTTCTATAGTTCTTTATTTATTTGAGGGATACTTCTACAAAATTGGACTTTTCAATTTTCTTCTTTTCATTCGATTAGATATTGGATTGAGTGTATAGTGCCTTTTTCCATTCAATTATATCATTTAGGTACATGAGGTACTTTATATTCAAACAATTCATCCAAAAGTGAATACCTATTTGAAATAAAAATACTTTTTTTGATGTGTATTGATTCATATATGATCAATGAATGAATTTCTCCAGCCATACATCACCCTAGAGTACACAGCGTTGTGGCCTAATGTAAAATAGTAAAAACAATATCCATAGAAATTTTTTCTTCTATAAGAAGTAGTATATTAATATGTACCCTTTTGATGAACACGTAATTATTGACAATTCATATGGCTCCATGACACTTCACAGTATGACATGGTATTGCCCATATTGCCACATAACTGACAGTTAATGACATAAAATATCATCTCACTTATATTTCTCCTCATTCCATCTTCCTTATAAAAATATATTTATTTCATATAATTTTTGTAAACATAAGGAAAATATACAGTTCTTCTTTTAGTTAGAATTAATTATTTCATTTTCATCACTTCAAGTGTCTTTTCAACCTAATCTACATTCATCTTGCCATTAGTATGGTTCACAATACATGGATTATTTAACATATCAGTATCAAAAAAATTACACTATTTCACATTCATGTGGATCTTTGATTAGTCAAGATATTTTCAACTCCATCACAGCCAAATTTTTCATTCCCTATTAGATCAATATCCGAGATCCTTCCAAATTTTATTGTCTTCTTTTTTTCTTTTGAAATTGATTACAATTCATGTTTACATTTTAGAGTAAAAAAATATTCTTCGAGTCCCTCAACAGTCATAGACTACTCCTCCAGTCGCAAGGAATATACATTAATGAAATTTTCTTAATCTTAAATTATGATTTTTAGTTCTATAACATAATTAGTTCTTTCCAGGATTGATTATTGTACATTTACAAGTACATGAAGTCGTTCAATTTTTTCTTCATTCTGATCAATATATTCTGATGATTCATGCACCATTACATTCCACTTATTTCATCACATACATTTAATATAAATATTTCCAAAGTCATCATTATGTTTCATCATGGGATTTTCAATATTAGTCACCTAATTATCTATTTATATATATGTCAATGGTTATGACTTTTCAATGGTTTCCATCACGAAGGAATGGTTTCCAGTATTAAATTCTTGTTCTTCTTCCGCACATAATTAATTATCATTATTATCCTACTCCCAGAAAAATTTAATGATCTATTATTTCCATAGATGTTTTACGTTTCCCTTTTTTATTAATCCTTGTTGATAATTTTCCATGTTTTCAACTTCAATCTCTTGATCATCAAATTTTCTTGATCACCAATTGGAAATGTTCCCAAAACATATACAACCCAAACAATTTAGACGTATTTTGACATCAAATTTCCATGTTACTATGTTTATATTCATTGAAATTTGAGAAAGAGTTACATTTTTTCATCATCTTCATCACCTCTATCTCATAAAACTTTAATATTGTCCATGTATTGTAATTCCATTTTGTTACTCACATGATCTGTAACTTTATCAGGTTTGATTTTGACTACATAAGTTGATGGATTGCACTCTAGATCATCCACTAGGAGATTGGGGAGATATCTTTTTTCAAGGACTGAAACCATTGAATAGTAAAGGGTTAAAAGTAATATTAAAATCTTTTTCAATTTATCAATTTCATTGATTTATTATCCTAGACCTTAGATTTCTCAAACAACATCATTAATTCGATTGAAGAAGGAGTACCCATTCCCATTTTGGTGAATCATCATATCATCAACCATATTGTCTGGTACATGATGTTTTTACTCCATAACATTTCTATCACATTCATAAATATTAAAAATCTTATCCCACATTGATTTTTAATATGAAAAATTCATTACATTAAGATAAATTTTATCATAAAGGTCTATAGTGAGAGGATTATGTGCTTTCGTATCAGCATCAAGTAACTTCATATCTGTATCTATCATCGATAGTCCTTTAGGATTTGTTACATGTATTCCCTGCATAGTAGAAAATATGTCATCTATTCCAAGATATCTTAGGTGATATATAATCAATAATTTCCCATATTTGAAAATTACTTCTATAGAAGGGGTGATATCCCATAACGTTGAATAGATTCACCACGAGAGTCAGATTCAATACCAACAACCTTTATCCTCAGATACAACATGAAGGACCTCAGAGCACGTTGAGAGGGGAGGGGTGAATCATGGTGTCAATGTTTTCTTTTAAACAGATTGAATTTTTTCACATGTGGAATGTAACCTTTTAAACATGTCTAAAGAGGATGTGTGGAAAATAAACGATCACATGCAAAGTAATTACACATCAATTCTACATGGTTCACCAATAAGGTCAATGTACGAGGAGAATAATAGACACTTTGTAAATCATACCATCCTCCACTAATATTCACAAGGTGTTTATTACAAGAGACTAGAATAGTCAAAATATACCCGAAACAATTAATTTAAATGGTTTTAGGGATATCACAGTACATCCCACAGATCTCAACTGTCGACTCCTCCTTTCTCACAACAATTAAAGAACCTTAAATTAGTTTAATTACTTGATGGTCACTTTAAAGGATTGTAATTAATTCATGCATACTAAAATATTTATTGATACTCTCTTGATGTCTCGTGATCACTCACAAATGTAATTTATTTTCTTGTACACTGATTTGTAATGGAAATTAATTTCGCACACCAATTTGGTCAATTTTTATGAAATATTCTGTGTTTCATGCAATGATGTTATTTTCATGTACAAATGTTACATGTTCATACCATACTACTCCTCTACATACTTCCTTACCTAATGTACCACAATACTCTATGTACTGCTCCACTCCTCTGCAAACCGTCAAGCACCGCCTAAGGCCTTAATACGCCACGTACTGTGAGAGCTTCATCTGCGAATCACTCTTTCTTCCATGGACTATTTTTCTTACATAGATTATTATCTCTGCGTATCATCTTCTCCTCCATATAACAACTTAGATAGAACTATATTTCTTCCCAAAATATTAATCTCCAATCTCGTCTTATAACAAATAGGATTACTTATCATTAATTAGTCACATAACATCACAGAATTTGTTAATCTGATATTCAAAAAATTTATTGTTGGACAATCTTCACTGTATACTGAACACTATAAGCATACGGTTTTCCATGACAATGTTCCTATCATGTATCACTAACCACTCCAATTTTTCCAAACATCGGCACTCCACGTAGCACATGCCCTCACTGCCTACCATCACTACGAACATATTTTCATATCAACTAATAACATTCCACTTACTACATGCCATCACGGCGTATCGTTGTAACATAATATTTTTTCGGTTCTATCCAACTGTCTGAGTACCTCTCCATATACCATTCCCACAAAATAGAATGTGGTGAACTAAATTCACATAACATGGCATGGGGCACATTTTTTGAGGTAGGAAGTTCCATTATTTATCAGATATTCTTTGTCGATTCGCAGAAAATTAACTACTATCTGAAAACACATTTTTCTCCAACAGAAAACATGAAATTATGACGTCCCAAAAATTATATAACACTTGGAAACAATTACACCTTCAATACTGCTTTCAGCCTCAAACATATGACAATGTTTTTTACAGACTCCCTAGTTATCCATGCGGTGTATGTCAAAAAATACAAACCAAACTCCATTATTACCAATGTTAAAACATGGTTCCAACAAAATTATCATTCAAATATCTAGGAATATGTGTTCATCGTAGGTGTATCAAAAAAATAACCAAGCTGAACCATCCAATAATTCCCTTTTTATCCTAGATATAATGGAAACAAAAACCCCCTTCCCAAATTTCAAAACTCCATTTTATATTTTAAATCTTCCAATTCCACATCATTAAGAACATTATTTTATTTTGATAATTAAAATCATCAAACTAAGAACATTTAATCCTTTCTATTATTGATGGTTTGGAAACCATTTGAAAATTTAGTGATGATTAACCTTCATTTATATTTACTATATCCATTATTACAGGATTGATGTACACATTATCCATGTAAATCATAATTTGTTTAATCAGTCTTTCATCATTCCTACTCAATTCATATGGAACCTTATATTTCGTCACTGGGTGTTAGTATATTAAAAAATAATAACAATTTGGTAGCATGAGCCATCTTCTTTTCTAAATATTGATTTCCTTCTAAGTTATTATATATTTCAATATCCTTTGATATGTTTGTATCACACATCTATCACTATAGAGATATTGACTCAATTTCAAAGGATAAAATAATATATCTACAACATCAAGATATTGAGTATGCTTGTCTTTTTAGAAGTTCATAATTTCATAGATTCTTAAGAAATATCTCTATCATTTTTTAGAAGGACACAACCATATCCATTCATCGATGCATCACTATGAATTAAAAAACCACCATTTCACATTGGTAGAGTCAATATTAGAGATTTTAGTACAATTAACATAAATTATTCAAATTATTATTCACACACTTTTTCAAAATATATATAACCCCTTTATGAGTATGCATGGTTAAATGGTCAGTTAACATTTTAAAATATGAATTTAACACCAATAGTTACATGTTAAACCTATGAGACTACATTCCTATATTATTTTTTTCTCTCAAGGTCATTCAAGGACATCATTACTTTTTACTAAATCATTAGGGATCCCATCATTAGAGGTATTATGGACATGAAATTATTCCTTTTTAATCCATAATTTTATCATTATAAACATCCATTATAAAGATTTTATTATATATGACTTTTTAATAATTCTATAAAGGATATCATAGTAATTTTATATTTTTTATTAAATGAGGATAACATCAAAAATTACAACACAAAATTTTCATGTTATTCAATGAATATTATGTTCATCAAATGCATAAAAAAATAGGGTGAATTGGATAATAAATATTTAATCTTGGTAAACTAGTATTGTATGTACCTTGTTTAAAATATTTTCTTTTGAATATCTTCCATATTAACAAGAAAATAAAGATATATATATTGAACATCAAAATTAGAAAAATATTTAGATCCCTTAATTTGGTGAAATAAGTGATAAATATGATGCATAATGTAATTGTTCTGTACTGTAATATCATTATCACCCTGTATCCAATGAACAAAAATAAATAAAAATATTTATTCTTAATAAAAATAACAGGTTCTATAAATGTGAGACATTAGGGGGTATAACTAACATGTCACTCAAATACTCTAATTGTTACATTGCCTCTATTAGTTATAGTTTTCCCATTTGATAGGGAGTCAATGATATTTTTCTTTCTTCAGTGATACTACCAATAAAAAACTAAACATCCCACTCATGATGATGTCTAGGTAAATACATTGTGAAAATTAATTTATATTCTTATGTTGTGGATATTACTCAATTTGATGATCACCTTTTCATTTGATGTAATTATTATATAATATTCTCTAATAATTTTATATATATGGCGTACAAGAGGTCAAAACATGTATGACTAAGATGACGAAGTCTCCGTTGTAAAGAGATTAAATTCGATTTCATCATTAACAATCATAATTTCCTTCTATTTGAAATAAATTCTATTATTTTACTTTGAAATTCTATAAATTTCAAGGATTATATCAAAATCAATCGTTAGTATGAAAATAAAATAATAAATTAAATAATGATTATTTTTGTTAATAAGAACCTGTTGACACATCATTATTGTAATAATGATTTCAATATGATATTATCTGAAAACTACCTTTTTAATTTGAATTGTAACAATCTAATTATAATCAAAAAATTGGGAATGTATAACATAATTAAATTATCCATAATCAAATAAAATTTTACCAAACTTTATGGATATGATTAATGTATCTTGAACCACATCATTAATAACTTCAACCTAATCTTTTTAAACTGCATAAGAATGGAATGTTCACCTATAATTGTCTAGAAAATGTTCCCATTATGTTTAGGGAATTATTGGGCATATCATCTCAGGTTTTTACAATTGCAAAATTTCACATTTCTAACCAATATAATTATCATTCAATCCCATACCTAGTTTTCTTTTTGTCAATATATTATACCAAATCTCATTCCCAATTTCAAGGTTCCATGATGTCTTATTCCACACGTATCAAAACTTGAAAATTCGATTCTTACCTTCTTCCATTTTTTCCATATTTCATTTTACCGGGTATATGGAATCAATCATCTTATCAGGCTTCCCTTTGATGACATATGGTCTAGAAAATTAATCTCTTTATTGGTGTAACAAGATATTATATCATCATAGGATTAAAATGTTTGGGATACATGTTCCCATTATATAGTTTTTATGGACTTTAATGAAACAACCTATATTGACCCATTGATTACACATATAGTCTTTAATATGTATTTCAAAACATGTTATTTTTTCTTCATAGAAAGTTGAATTTTTATCCTCTTGGTATCTTAGACTCAATAATTATATCCATATCTGGTTGATGTAAACAAAGGAAATATTTTTACCTGATATTTTATTTAAAATAAATTTATTCAATATTATTTAATTTATTCATCCTCAATTGATCTAAATCTATTGAGTGACGATAAAATAACATGATAATATTATCCCTTTGGTTACATTCCAATGTGTGAAATAAATTCTCTGTGGAATTTATCCATTCGTCATTTAAAATTGGTTTTTATTCCCATTTAATGATGGAGTTTGATGTCTAATGAAGCGGACTATCGTTATTAAAACATGTCAGGATCAATATGATCCATATGAGTCAGTTTTTTTCTCAAAACATAATACATTTATCTTTGTATAGTCATAATATTTTCATCCCTATCTGAAGATCCACCTACAATATTATTATCTTCCATATGGAGAAAATACTTAAATATAATATATGCAATGATAATATTTCCATTACTTCCAGAAGTATCCATTTCATAATAATGGAATACACAATATTAGATTATGATATTTTGAAAATACTCTATCACATAAAAAATAACAAATATCAAAATTAGAATATTGGTTACCATGAGAATATTCTAAAAGGTAGTTGTTGGGTTATATTTCTATGATATATGTTTTCATTAATCCAATTATGAAGGTTTCTACTAAAAATTATATGATATAAAATATAAAGGCTCCAAATCTTGCATCATGGAGGTTGTTTCATATATAAATTACACTGGTACTATGAAAAAAATATATCATCACAAAATATAAGAAATATTTTTAATCTATGAAAAAAATGATGAAACAAAAATTATACATTACAATATAATGTGAAATAAAATATAGACTGTCCCTTTTAAATAGACTGTTTAAGTATTCCAATAATAATATAAATCATTGAATCATGGGGGAAAATAAAATATAATAATGGTGTGATAAAATATACCTGAAAATGGTTATAATAAAATAAAATTTCTCATTAACAAAACGTAATAATAAAACATGGTCGATAAAAAAAACATTTCATTAAAATATAATCTTTAACATAAAATGGTACAAATTTAATCTAATCTGAATAATTCCATATATATAATCACATGAGAATAATACTTAACTAGAGATATTTTACTAGACTAAAAATCACATTTATAATCAGCATTTAATATTTTAATATGGGAATAAATAAAGTTTGACATCGTTGACATGCCATCAAGGCCCGACTAAGAATTATACATAAATAGGTAAGGCCTTGACTAAAAATTGGTCTAGTTTGTCTCATGATTCCAACAGATGTATCGAGGGGATATAACAGGATCTTCCAAAAACTTATTATGTCCTTTATATTCAGCATATGAAATGGATGAAACATAGTTCATTAATACATTCAAACTAAATTTAGCATATAAAATAAATATAAATTCCCTAACTAGTAAACATAATCATAAACTACCTAGATTAATATGGTCAATGGTATCAAGATAGTACATCTCCAATAAAAATTATAAGATTCACTAAAATAAAATATGGTCATGCTATAATAATATATCGACCTCAATTAATAATATGAAATTATCACGAGGTTTATGCATGGAAATAAATTTCTATTATACTAAATTAGTCTTAATAAATCATCATATCATAATGGGGTCCATAAAAGAATGAGTTTAAATAATATATGTAAAATAATAAGGTAAACTAGAAATTTATATTTATAATTAATGTCCAAATGAATAGAAAAACAATAAAAATATTGTTTTAAAAAATTTATATATGATCCACTTTTGTGAAATTTAAGGTAAAATATAAAATTGTAATTAATGTGGACAAAGGAACAATATATTTCCTAAAAAAATTGACCTAATAAAGTTAATCATGATAATAATTATGAAACTATTTATATATGGGTGGAATAAAATATTTTATGGAGTGTACAAAAAAATTGGTATGATATTGTAAATGTCCATTAATATTTTATGCTTATATGGATTGATTAAAATTGGAAGAAAACTCTAATTCCAAAAAACATATGTACAGTCCTAGGTTAATATAATTTTAAATAAAGAAAAACAATTTTTATGAATATATAATAACAATTATGAATTATATTTTGGTAAAGAGATAGAAACTATTACCCTAATTAAAAATGGAGTTTTAGAGATAATCCCTTACCATATGTCCGAAGGTGTTCATCACTTGAAAATAAATTAATGGATTATGTGAAACGAATCATTAATAATTTAATTGAGAACAAATTATGCAATTTAATAATTTATTATATTTTTAATATGTTCATTTATATAATTTTAATTTGTTATAACATTCTAGTTTTGATTTCTTAGAGTGTTTGTTTCTTGTTTTTAGGAGTGGTTAACTTGTATATATATTTTAATGATCATGTAAAAAGGGAACATATTTACATAATTTATATAACAAGATATTTATTAAAATGAATAATATTAAATTTTATTAAACATAATTATTTTCTATAAATGAGGATGAATCCTTTGATAACATGTTAATTATAATCTTTTTGATTAATTTGGAATTTTTTTCGTATCATCATGCAATCGATTTTTTTATTAATTAATAATATATATATAATAGATCTATAAAAGTATATAATTTATTATATAAAGTATACAATATTTATTATAAATTATATTAGTTGTATATCCTTCCTTGATTATGTTATTAGAAGATTAAAAATCATTGTCCACAACAGTGTGAATCGAATCCTCAGGGATGCTATTTACTTTTTTAGAAAAAAATGGAAACCGAAGAGAATTTTTGGTGAATATGCCATGAAAATAATAAAATTTGATTATATATATCTTTTTACAAGAGATATATTGAATCATTAGACATGGTAGATTACTGAAGGATAATAAATTAATATAAACTGAAATATATAATAGGATTGTTTCACCACTTCAGTGTCAACTCTTTGAGAACATCCATGGGGGGACATGGTAAATAAAGAATTATTGAGAAATGTAAGACTAGAACATGGCATAGAAATTGGGTGAGGTAGTGGGAAATATTTATCATGACACAATTCTTATAATGTGTGATGTGAAAAGAAGGATAGAGGTGGTACATATAGTGTAAATAGTTGTGTTGTTCGATTGTTTTGTTAATTAGTAAATTATTTTGGCAATGGGAAATCAATAGTTTTACTTATTATGACTAAATTCAATAAATATAGAATTGGAGTTTGAACCTGTACATATAATTCAAGACTCAACATGTAATTTATTCATAAATGATTTTAAATAAAAATAATTTCTGTATTTAACAATTCCCTAAATATTCAACATTTTCTGAAATACGTAAACATTTAAACCTAACCATTTTTTGATGTATAGATTTCAGAAATGGACTACAGTTCTTAAAAATAACTTCCAAAATAATATAATTTAAAATTTTATGAAAATTCTTGATTAATTTTGAAAAAAAAATACTATTACCATTTTAATGACACTTAGATAAATTAATTATTTTCACATAACATTATATTTTTGTAATAATAAAATAAAATATAAATTTTTGAATATATTTTACTAATATTATTTTAAAAATATTATTATATTAATTATAAAATTTTAAAAAACATTTACATTTGACAATTGTACCAATACAGAATTTACCATTTTTTAAAACATATTTTTCATATTCAATGTTATAAATATTTTTTAAATTAATAAATAACATTACTAAATTATACATATTATTTCACTTGTGAGGTTACTATTATCCTGACAAGAGAAGTATCATAATGTTCCCACTACTATTCCAACAACCTTGTTAATAATTTATAGTGTATAATGGTTTTAATTATGATTTTATTTGAAAAATATGGTATAAAATATGTTAAATATAAAATATGTTAAATATAAAATATATGTACAATAAACTCTTTGGGTATTACTCACATTTGTACTGATTCAACCAATATATATGATTTTTAAGTGAGTAAATTTTTTCAAATCATAATGGATATGAAAATGAGATGGTATTAAAATTTACAATGTTTCGCTATATAACTACAATCATAAATGCATACATAACATTAAATAGGAAAAGAACAAGATTTATTTTCACTAGTATTGTTATGAATATAAAATTAATCAGAATCCATATAACATGTGAAAAATTCTGTTTATCAATGATTTCCTAGATTAATGAGTATTATGTGAACCCCTAGCATTTGTTATTTTAAAAAAGTACATTGATATTCATTTTATTACGTATTATCTATAAGTCCATTAAATTTTTTTATTATTATTTCCTTAATTTAATATTTAATTTCATAATAATTTTAATTTTTTCAGGAACATAATTCATCAGATAAACATATTTCTCTTATCTTGAGATTCATCGTAACATTTTTTGTCAACCTTTGAGACAAATATTATTTCTGTTGATTCTCCATTCTCATTGTCCTCATGTACACAGTTATACCTATAATGATTTTTTATATCAATTATAACATTCACGTTTTCATTTTACTCAATATATGATCTTAAATAATCATTATATTTAATATTTTCATTTTTAGAATATACCTCTAGAAAACATTCACCCAAAAATATTCACATTTATTCATAACCATCCTCATGGAATTTTTCACATATATATTGATAATTCTATTTATTTTCTACCAAAAAGTACCATTATTATAAATAAACTTTAATTTTTTATTTAAAAGTGAATAAGTTTCCATTTTTCAGATTCATCCAATGAATATTCAATTATCGCTATGTGATTTATGATTTATTCATTTTAACCTTTTATGATTAAAACACATATTTATTAAAAAAAATCCACACCATATTCATTAAATTCCATATAATATAAGGAATATTTTAATCCCTCATAAATAATGATCCATTAGAATTTTTTTCCAATGAAAAAATATATTCTATTCCAAATAACACCAAAAAGAAATTCTAAATATCAATTCTTCTAGATATGTTTTTCATTTTCATGTTTATCCAATCAACAACAATATTTTATTGATATTTTATAAATATTTCATAATGTATCCATATCACAATCTTAAAAAGAAAATATATCACCAATATAGTTTTAATATCTATACCATTTTTTCAATAAAAATTCATTTTATATCCCATAATTAATTTAGTTGCTTTATAATATTTTTATATACTACTAAGCAGCAATGAATTTTGAAAAATGAATTATATCAATGAAATTATGTGATAATAATATATGAATAAGACATAATAAATTACACCATTTATAATACATGAAAATATAGGTATATAAACAATAATTTGAACCAATTCCATCAAACATGTTCACATTCATTCATTTTCCTTAAAATACATTTCTTTTATCTTTACTTTTTGTAAATTAGCAGACATATATGTAAAATAATGTGATATCTTAAAAGAATATTGGGATCAATTAAATTTTATATTATCATCCAGGAATATTTTTCTAAATGACCCTGAGGTTTATTCCATTACTGATTCCCAGTAACCTTGTATTAAAAAAATATAATTTCTCCTATACTATCAATGGAATGATTACCCTTCATTAATATGAATTATATCAACACTGCACAATAATTTACCTTTATGATAGACATCCTCTTAGTGAACAATATTTGATTCCATTAGTCATATCATTATTTGAAATGATGAATGTTGTGAATAACACCATAAAAAACTATAACATTAATGAATTTATTATCTAAACATCAGTAATAGAGTGTCCAAATGTAAATAATATGTTTCCATCATCATTTCCATTTTTTTATTCATACGGTTATATGATGAAAAAATTGTAATCCATCCAATGAATATAAATCTATGATAAATTTTTATAATATATTATGAACATATATTATGTGTTAATATTATACTGTGAATTTGGAAAAATATTCAAATTAAATTACATAATATTATTTAATTATATTATCTAATTTCATAAGATTAATCTCATCACAAAAATTAGGGATCTTTATCTCCATTCTTATTCTCTAATTACGAGTACTATATAAATGAAAGTAACAACCCAAAAATATATATATTATTCCTTACAACCATCTTAGAACTAATGTATATTTTTTTAAACAAACCAATGTAGAATAATTTTAATCAATTGGATGTCTCTAAATCAATATGAATAAATTTATGTAAACATATTTTAATATTATTTGTTATTCCAACTTATATTATGAAAATTTATTCATAATTTAATTATAAATAATGTATCACATCTATATTAATAATTTATTATTGTGGAATAGAATAAATTTCTATCATTTGTTCCAACATATTTGATATTATGGTATCACTAGTGTGTTTGTGTGGACTACTGCCTTCCTAGGTCGACGTAATGATTTTTCTATACCCAAAATTCAAGGATTCTTTCTCTAATGGATTTGTTGATTATATACAATATTTTATACATATTTATATATATTATAGATAAATTAAATTATCTGTATTCGTAAACTCCAACCCATTGGAAGACTATAACACACTATTACATTCGTGTGGAATACCTTGTACAATAAGTTATATGTTTTATTTTTCTGTTCTTTTGTTCATTGATTTAAATAAAGAGATATTTAATTTACATGTTATATATATATATATATTTATTTATTATAAAAATAATTCATGACTTATTATAAAATATTTTAATTTTACTTGGTCATGCAATATAAAAAAATAATTACTCAAATATAGGTACATCTTACCATCTTCCATGTCCTGTGCAACTAATTTTACCTTTAATTTTTTTTAAAATTTTTACAAAATTTTATATAATTGTAATATTTTATACATATGACATTATTTTGATTCTATATATTATTGAACATTGATTCAACTTCTATGAACTTTATTGAATAACATAAACAAAATAAAAAATTATATTTATAATATGAAAAAATAAATATTATAAAAACGGAAAAAATAAATATATTTTGAAATATTAATATAAAACCATATTTTTTATTATAAATTATAAAATTATTACATAAAATATTATATGTCTCATAAAAAAAATGGTCAACAATGAACTGGTTTCCCGAGACAGCCCGCGATAAGGTCTAAATGGAATTGTTGCTAATCCTGGGCTGGAGTCAATCATTAAGGTAATCAATAGGGAAAATTTGAAGTGGGTTTCCGAATAAAAAATTATGTAAAAAAGAATAATAAAAAAAAATTAATAAAATTATTTTCAATGTTTTATATTAGTTAAATTTACAAAAAAAAGAGAGAATTAATCTAAAACCTAATGAAAACCTGAATAGATAAGAAGAACCAGACACAAAACAACACCTCCATGTGACCATGAGTGCCACTCCCCAAAAAACACCCCCAAAATATGAGGTGACTAATCTAAAGATGGAACATGTAGGGACATCATAAGATACATAAAAAATATTGTCATGAGTATTAAAACATAGTAAGAATTAACATATTATTCTATTCCCAATTATCATATTTTTTATAAAGAAACATTTATTTTCAGGTTTAAATTCTAAACTATAAACATAGTTTTTTCCATATGATACATTAAGAAATAAAAAAACATAATGCATTGTTCTTAAATTTAAATACACGTCTCAATTGTAGAGATATGTTATTTTCGTAAGGGGTAAGGATAAAGGGAACCAAATAAGAGATCATTCATTTTTCGTTATAAATTAAAATATTGAAAGATCATGTTCATTCATAATGTTTTTCTCCAAACCTAATTAAAAAAACTACACATTCAATATTTTTCAAATGATCACCCAAAACTAGAAACATGTGAGTATATGCATAGAACGAGGGAAATTTTTAATGAAACTGGTGTTGGAGAAACAAAAGAACACATTGGATATTTTATGAGATCAAAATAATTTTATACATGTGAATATTCCCGAAGGCATGCCCTTCTTTGTAACATCATAATTCCCTAACACCTGATTATCTCCTTACATGACCAGGTTGTGGGGCCCATTAGCATAGTAAATACCCCATGTATCCAATGTTTCTGGGCCACATTTAGTATAATATCATATAATAGTGAAATAATAATTCTTAGAATTCTTCTTTTCTATGGTAATTTTTCAGGTAATGTTTTTAAGGGGTGTTCCAAACAAATCAAGAAAAAATTTACAAATTTATAAATACATTCATGAAATCCCAAAAAATAGATCCACCATTTCCTCCACTTGAAGAATCACATTCCTTAACTCAATAATCCTTGAGGTGGATTCCCATGTCGAGGACATTCCGAGCAATTTATCATTCAAATTGGAAATGGAACCCTCTTAGAGGGGTTTTCTAGTAAACCAATTTAGTATTCCCAATGTGACATATAATGTTTTCACAACAAAAAACTATTTTAAAAATATCCACACACATCCCCATTTTTTAATCAAAACCACCCTGCAAACGCAAAATTCATTTACATTGGACAAATGGGCATATCATCTAGCACTTAACTATGAAAAAATTAATTTAAAAAAAATATTATCATTTTAAACATCACCAATAAATTCTTAAAAACCAAACCAATTCATTAAAAACTATTAATCACATAATTTTCCAACTGGGCTGTTTAACCACCACACAATGTGAAAACACTATTACAGCCATTCCACGAAACACCAAAAAGGAGAAAGTAACTAATTTCACAATTTATAAATATTCTAACAATAATATATTTCTACATAGAAATTAATGGAGGTGAAGAAAAATTTATAAATCAATGTAAATTTTACATTAATGTAAATACAAAATGGGGTCATACCTCAATAATGGAGTCTGGTATGGACGTCAATGATAAACATCAATCATACCACCACACCCCTATTGGTGACTCAAAACAACCTAAAACAACATGAATGAGCCAAAAATTTATGAATATAACCATAAGAATTATCTCTAAACAACTGGATAGAAGGAGACCCAAGTAAGGGGAAGAAAAACAGAAGAAGAAAAAAGGGATTTCAATGGAGAAATCACATACAAGGATTATCCTTGATGAATCCGCAAAAAACAAAAAATGTGGGGAGATCTGAAAAACCCAAATAAGGGTGAGGAGCCTCCTAGGGAAGATTATGTCAAGGGGGGGGGGGGGGTGAGAAAGTGGGTGAGAGGGTTTAAAACTGGGTGGAAAAGAAACCTAAAACCCAAATTTTTTATGACCAATAAGGTCGTACAATTAAATTACATAGTTTCTAAAGCCCTATAAAAACAGTGTGAACACGACTTCTAAAAAAGACAATGTATGCACACTTAAATATGATGGCGTAAACAGCAATGTAGAGGATGTGTGGTAGGATATGTCTCCTACCACATGGTTTCTTTGGTTCGCACATGGTAAATTCAAACTGTGAACAAGTAATGCACATAGACCTTACAACTAAAAAATTATCATTTTTCTCCATAACCACAATGTAAACTATAATAGAGAAGTTTTAAAATGTAAAAAGGGAATGAATAACCCAATAGAGAAAACCCATCTCACCCTGTTCTCCAGAGAAAGTTTAGGGGAACTAAGAAGAACATGAATAATGGTTTGATTAAAAATACACGTGTTACAAAACTCATTTTTCTCTAAATCCTCAATAGAAACACAAATATAGAATCTCGGCCAAGGAAAATTGGAAATAATACCTCAAAATATTAAACCCATCACACGTGCTTATCAAATAAATGGTTTTCGATCCCACCCAAATTGTAATTATGGAAATAATAAAAACATGGGTGTGACAACTTTCCCCATATATAACCCTTTACACCCCAAAAAATCCATCCCAAGGATTACCCGAAGGAAAATACTATAAAATTCCAATAACCTTTTAAATTTTTCAAGGAATTAAAAACAAGGAGACCATACAATCATCATAAAATGAAATGTATTTTAACAATAATAACATTGTTTAACAAAATAGAATCCCTTCTAAGTTCAACACACCTATAGAATCTAAACCCCTCTAATTGATCTGTGCATGGACATACAAATATTCCCCACCATTAAATTAGCCTTAAAACAGAATTTTTTTTATCACACCGAGAGGGATACAACCATCCTCTTAAATATAAAAAATGATCCTAATCCACTTCAAAAATATAACTTATATAAACCTACACCATCCATATTCATTATTAATCCCATCTCAACTATTTTTTGATAAGGACGGAATAGAAGTATGTGGTTTCAAAAAAGATTTCCAAATGCCAACTATAACCAAGAACATAACAATGATGTCATCATTGGGAGGGGAGGATAAATATACTCCAAACCCAAAGAGACTACTTCAAAATGCATTCCTTTAAGATAGGATATAATCATGAAATATGATGGGTCTCCCCATAATACGAAAAAATGTGGTCCAATGAACTCAATAATTTTCCCACATTAATCAAGTACACCCACCACCAGGGGAGTGGATGTGGGACCCATATAATAGACTATAAAAGCAATGTTATACATACAGAAATTGATCAATATTCCCCAGATAACCATGAACAAATCATACATGACTAGAACAAGAATGATTGAAAGGGACTATAAAAAAGAGGCCACCTTTCAATGTAGAACAACCTCAATCATATTATTCAAATGAGATGTTTATTCCTCCTTATAACTAAGGAGATAATAAAACAAACATATGGTTAACAACATATAAACAATGATATCAAGCCACATTCCTCAAAATAGAATAACTAGAAATTGGATAACAACAATACGCGGCTTCATGTACCTCCACTAACCACGTAGAGAATAATAAAATATTCATAAACCTATCCACACCAGTGGGTTCCCTTGATTATGCACCAAAATCACTATAGGATTGAACGATGGATCTCTAATGAATAAAGCAACTCTTTCCCAGTATTCAGGCCTCAAAAAACACCAAAAACTAACAAATAAACCATATATTCCCAAAAATGTCTATTTAAATATGATTTCATATGGGTTTAGGAAAAAACAAAAACATAAAATCGTAAAAAATTAACCACCACAAAAGTCAATCGGATTAGACTATTACAATTATTAACATTACTACAGGAGAGGATAAAAACAAACCCCAAATGATTCCCTACTATTTAATATAGGTTTTGTTTTCTTTAATGGTTTTGGTTATGGCTTCACTATGCTTCTTGAAAACACCTCAACAGAGATGCGTCTCGTGACCCAGGAATCCACAGGTGTGGCAGGTTCATGGTTCACTCGAGAATGATGGTCTCTTATGACCATTTTTACCCAATAATGGTTTGGTAAAAACATTTCTCTCTATAATGTATAACAAGATTTCTGATGGACAGTTAATTACCCTACCAACACCTCCATCAAACCACCAGATTCCCATTCTTCCTACCAAAATTCTAATCAACATTTCGAGATATCAAAGGATGACTGGTCATATCATGCCATCCTTTAATACTATATTCGTCATGGAACTCATTCCACCCCACATAAGATAAGGTGTTTAGGTTGAGATCTACCAACTTTGATTAAAAATCGTAATGGTGATGAAGCTTGAAAATTAGAGCTTTCATGGGATCATTTCCAGTGTACATTGAATCATACAAGTCTTGTTCTATGAAGAAAATAAAGAATTCAAACACCAATCCAACACCTTGATGAAGACCGTATAACTATATATTCTTCCTCGACATTGTTATCTCAAAAAATTATTATTAAATGACTGAATAATTGTAGAACACCCATATGATAGATTTCAGATACTTTCATCATGACAAATAATCTCACCATTTCTAGGATGGGACTTTGAGCATAAAGGTGGAAAATAGTACATTAAATATCTTTTGAAATAAGAGGAATTTAAAGAGCCTCTTAATCCTTCTCATACACTCCTCTACTTAAGGAGGATCCACTTGACCATATAAAAGTGGCTGGTTTATCTTCTAAAAATCAAGAACATATTCAATAGGTTGGTCATTATGAGTGTTCACATGGGATATACCACACAAATCTACATCTTTTGTGTCCATCAACACTTTGTGTGGGTTTACACTAAGAGACAAGGAAAAAATATAACTCAATAAAATCCAATCCAACAACATGGATTCCTCAAATCAAACATCACAATAGAAAACACTTCATCAAAAAATTCAAGACACACTTCAAACGGCCTCAATCTATTCAGCCATAAATTTTTTCTTAAAAAACATTTTAAAAGAAAATTATATTTTAAAAATTATAAACCAAACAATGGTTTCCCAGGGGCCTCACCCATGAACATAATCAATGAATACTGGGCACTCGACCAATTTATAATAAATATCTACTCATTTTTTCACTCACGTAATCACTAATAAAAAATCATTTAACTCTTCCATCCTTTTCAAATCCATCAATGCTCTTTTCAAAAAACAGTATCCAGAAAATTTTGAAATCCCATCCAAATATCAAATATTCCTTTTCAGAAATACTCCAACCATATGACAGTCACAACACCTTCACAGAGAGCATTCAATGGTTGTTTCCTCAGCTCCACATTTCCTACCAGTCCCTATGAGCTCACATAGGCCACTTCCAAACTCCCATTTCATTTCCCAATACAAAACAACCCACAAGAACCAATAACACAAATATACTCTGACATCAAATGGTAACCCTCTATTCAGAATGAAATAGAGTTTGTGATGCTCTACCCACACCTACACATCTTGGTCAACAATAAAAAACCTTATACCTTTACATCCACTATGAATAATGGGAAATCAAATATAAAGTACCTAAAAATAACTGACCTATATTCATACCGTTTTGTCATGAACCAACTAGGGTCATCCCTAAACTAATTGCCTGATTTATCCCACAACCAGGACTAAAAGGAATTAATGATCTTCCGTGGATATGGAAAAATTCCATCTCATAAAATATATGAAATAAGAAAGGTTAAATCCAAAATAACAATTAAGGGAAAATATAATATACATAGAGAGGTACCAAAATTTTATTTATTTCATTATTTTATATCATTTACAATTATAATCATTGAGACAAAAAATTGAACCATAATCATATCCAAAATAGCCAAGCTAAACCGAACAACAAACAACACCTCTATCTGACCATGAGGTACAATCTCAAATCCAAAACCAACTATCTCCTAAGGTGATTTAACTAATTTTTAAATCAATAGTAAGAAATATAAACATGAAAATACTCAAAGATTTTGTCTTTAAACTTAGTTTTTATGCCCATACAATTTTTTTCTTGACTCATAACTATAAAATAAATCCACATTGATTTTCTAGTTTTAAATAAAAGCATCAAACATAACTTTTTCCATATATTAGATTTAAATATAATAAAAACATGACCCATTTTTCTCATATTTAAAAACAAGGATCACAATTTAACATATACAATTCTAAAAGGGGATAAGGATAAATTTAACCAGAAAGATAACATCCATTTTTTAGTGTAATGAAAAATTCGGAATGACCCTGCTCATTAACAATTATTTTTCTTAAAACCTCTTCATTGAATCTACACGTTCATAATTTTCCAAATGAAGACAAATAACCAAAAACATTGGAGTATTGTCACATAATGATTTATATTTCTAACAAATCTAGTGTGAGAGAAACAAGAAAACACATTGGAACTCATAAGTGAACCAGAACATATTTTACATATGACATATACAGATGTCATTCCCTACTCGATGAAATAATAATTCCCCAATGACCAATGATGTCCATACTATTTCGGGTGGGGTACTAGTTCCTATATCAATAGCCTCAATAATCCACCTACTATAGGACCCTAGCTAGTATAATAACCAAGAATATTGTTGAAAATTCTCTCAGAAATCCTCTTTTCAATACTAGGTTCCCATGTTATGATTATAATGGGGTGTGCCAGAAATTCATGAAACCAATCACACAGATATATATATAATTATAAACACCAACAAATGACTCCACCCCATCCTCCTCACTATAAATCTCATGCCCAAAAATTCTCACTAGTGGAGTCACATGAGGAGGGCATTCCCACCCATTTATCAACTAACTAGGAAAGGGTTCCCTCATATAGGGGTTATCCATTTAGATAATTAATTAGTCCAAATGGTAATTATAAAATTTTCACAAAAAATTACTTTTCATTAATATCCATTAATATCCCCATCATATAACCAAAACCACCCTTTAAAAACCACAATGCATTTACATTGGGGATATGGGCGTATCAAGAGGCACATAATTTTGAAAAAAAATCATTTAAAACTCAAATCACCATTTTGAACATCCCCAATGAATATATAAAAACCAAACCATGTATTTAAAACTATTAAAAACATAAAATTTTCAACCAGCCATTTAACCATCACATAGGGTGAAAATCCTTTCCATCCATTCCAATAGTCCCAAAATAAGTGGAATCCAACTAATTTCACAAGATATAATTACTATAACAACAATATATTCCTAATTATAAATCAACGGATAATAAAAATAGTAAATAAAAATAATAAAAACATAAAATGAAAATATTCAATGGGATCCTAACACAATAAATTAAGAAAATATAGAATACGAAGAAAAACATCAATGCCACAACCATCACAAAGAAGTATGACTGAAACCAACCTAAAACAAAAATACTGAACCCAACATTTAAGGATCCATTCCTAATAATTGGTTCAAAACCACTATAATGATGGTGTCCTATTATAGGAAAAAAAATCCCTCGTGGAAAAGGGTGAAATAATGAGTGAAATCACTTTCAATTTTTTTTCCTTGAAGAATCTGGACAAAATCCCCAAAATGACCTGAGATATCAATGAGCCAAGGAATGGGGAGGTTCCTAGGGAGGATGTGGTCAAGGGGGGAGAGATATGAGATATAAATATTAATATTTGGTGGAAAAGAAACCTGAAACCCAAATTTTTTATTGCATTAGATTTCCTCAAGGCGAGTCTGACGGATTTTCCAAACCCTGGATGAACTGTGAGTCTCCCTCAGCGGAAGGAGACACTAGCTACAAGCTTTCTTGGTTTGAGGCATGTGTCATTGGCAGAATCAATGCACTAATTTCTATCTCAAACCACATTGTTTCTTGTACTAGGTGCACATTTACTACATACCATGCAAAAATTTTGCTCCTAGTATATCCAACCCCAAAATTGTCCTTTTTTCCCAAGAACTCAATGAAAACCCAATTCTAGATGCTCTAATAAAAAATATAGTTAATATGTAACAACCCAAGCTTACATGATACCATTATTTTTATATAATTCAATTTCTAGTGTTGTACGCAACCCTGAGTTCAATCACATCATGACCTATCAATTTAGCTATTTAAGAATCAGTAATGAGTTCTATTATCAACAATTTTAAAATTTAAAAAATGCATTATTCAAAAAATTATTTATTTTATAAATTAAAATTTTAAAACTATATTAGTGTTATATATTGGTAATTTTTTTTAAAAATAATTTTTATAAATATTAAAATTAATGCTTTTCAATTCAAAACTACAATTCCCTCTAATTTATTAATATAGTTTTATTATATATTAATTTTGGATTAATGTGTTATTATAACATTCTTTATCATTAAATTCATTTTTTGTCATTGGATTTAATTTAAAATTTATATTGGACATAAAAAATTATATTCATTTCATAGATTTTACTTCATAAAACCCACATCCTTGTTTTAACAATGAGAAATAGTTTTAAATTAGTTTCACCAAATTAAGTGTTTAGAATTTGGAAAAATGTGTTTCATATTTGTTATTATTTTGTACATATTGTGTAAATCGTTGCCTTTTAATTTTTGACATTATTAATAGTAACAATGGTAATAATTTTTATTCATTATGGTTAAAAGGTAAATTATGTAAATAAGGTAATAGAATAATATTAATATATTATAAAACTACCAAAACATGTGTCCTAGTCCAATTGGATTATATATAGCTGATCATGAGAATTTTTAGACCAATTAAAGGACCCCATGGAACAACATAGGTATGATAATGACCTATTATAAAATTTCTTTCAATGAAAGGGAAATATAATATAAAGATTTAACTAATTACTAAAACAATATTAATTATTGTTATATAAAGGATAAATTATACTATAAATAGTCATTAGAAATATAATTATATATTTCCTAAATTATATGTTTTATTATGTATTTTTAGATATTAATTAATTAAATTTAATACTGAAAAAATAATGATGCTGTATTTTCCCTAATAACAAAAGAATCAAATAAAGGATCTTATAAATGTTAAAATTAATTTACATTTAATGTTTTATTCCATATAGTTATTTTATAGAATAATATGATGTTTTAAAATTGATTTAATCCATATTTTTCTTGTAAATCATGGTTTTATATATTTAACAAAAATCAATTACTGTATTTTGTCAAAATTGAGGTAAATGAGTTTTAAAAAATCTATAAATTTTTAAAGGGTATATAAATACTAAAAATATATGATTCATCCAACTAACTAATATAATGTTTAAAATATAATTAATTATCCACAAGTTTTTCTATTCACATTTTATAGTATCTAAATTTACTATATGGTAAAAAAATCGAAGAATACATGGTAAGTGTAAAATTATTTTACTAATGGTTTAGGATATAAGATCAGGTAAAATTTATGTCCTAGAAAAGTATAAAGAAATTTATTGGGATTATGTAGAATAATACATATATTATCTTCGAAATAAATACCTTTGTATCCATTAAGAACCAAAATAATAATAATAAAATAATATTTTATGAGTCTCAAAATGTGCCCCTCACTAATAATATGAAATGGAATTTGACATATTCATTAATTCACACCACCATATCCCTTTATATCATCATAACCTAAACCAAAAATCCTACATACAACCCTCACATCGTCTTATAGTGAAACCATTAAGTGGAAAATTGTCTTAAAGAGTCCTTTTGTACTAATTAAAAGAGGTCACCCAATGAAGTGGTAATCGTTTTTTCAATTATTTCAAATTTTATTTCTTCTTATACATCATATTACTATGTTTTAAAATGTGAAAATAAAAAATACACATTTTAATATATTCTCAAATGATTTTATTATTATGGTAAACCCATATTTTTTTCTAAACATATGGAAAACAATAGCACCATGCATGTGCACGTATGGCTTACCATCTCCATATCTTGCGGTAAACTCTTTTTCATCTATACATTATTTCAATGGGAATAATTATGAATATAAATTACCTTAATAAAAAATATAACATGGTATTATTTATGTAAAATTCATATTCCATTCAATTCCATACCATTAAACCATTTTTGAAATTGCATTATCGCTCGTGTATATGTACAACTTACCGTCTCCATAGCGTGATGAGATTTATTTTTTACGATCACCATACAAGAAGGATTATAAAAATAAAAATAGTATTA
This sequence comes from Viscum album, assembly GCA_963277665.1. Taxonomy (NCBI): domain Eukaryota; kingdom Viridiplantae; phylum Streptophyta; class Magnoliopsida; order Santalales; family Viscaceae; genus Viscum; species Viscum album. The sequence continues at coordinate 1,320,859,334 of OY728152.1, read as the reverse complement.
ATAATTATCAAATATATGATATAATATTACTGTTGAAGTAATAATATATATATATATATGTCATTCAATTACTTCCATTCATTACGATAAGAAATTGGAATCAAAATTCATGCTTATGTTAGGCCTATCATCTCCAGGAACGATGTTTCCATTTCATATATCTCTCTATCATATGTATTTATATTTGGAATATATATTATATAAAATTCATATTATAATTTATTTATGTAATTAAATAACTATCGATGTTATATTATCAAGAATAACAAGTCAAAACAAGTACGATAAACAATGCGATTATTACCAGAAATGTTTAATTAACATGGAATAGTTAATAAAATAGTTATATAAATTAATAAAAGAATAATATATGATATTTAACATATTATTATGATTATAAAATATGTTAATAATATGTTTGAATCCATTATACATAAATTTCAAACACATATATAGAATATCAGACATAAGGTAAGGGATTTCATCTCATTTTCATTTCATTGAAGAATATTCAAATTTCATGCATCTTGTTCATTTTATACATTGTATATTATATATTTTAATTTGTTATCTGGAATCTTATTATTATCCCGATATTATATAATTCCATTTTTCATAATTATCTATAGATCCAGGTTACCCATTCAATTAATATTGTGAAAAATCATATTATTTTATTAGTTTGATCAATATAAGATATATGTTAAACTAGAAATAATGGGTCTATCCGGGACATTGGGTTGCGAGTAGATGCATTAAAAGGTTCCATGAGATCATTTAGATTTCTAAATGGTGTTCTATAATTTGTTTTAAACTGTATATTGAATACTATTGACTGTAACATGGATTTATGTTCCTAAGGATTGGCGTCCAAAAATAATTTATTTCCCCTCATTTATTTACAATAATTATTTATCCAATATATTTTTCTGTTAAAATAAATATGGCTGTAATTTATAATCAGTTGTTGATATATGGAATGTGTTTTATTTTCCTTCATTTTTCATTATTTATTCCATATCTATTTATTAAAATGGAATGTGTGTTTATTTATTTACCATTCCATATAGATTGAATCATTATTTCTTCCATTGTGCATAACATTACTAAGCAATAGAGCTCAACCATATTATATTTCCCTCCATATTTTATGAAGAATATAACATTGATTAAATGTTGAAGGATGTATTATATATTATCTATTATGCAGCATGATTAATTTTTTTTACAAAATGTAAAATAGGTTTCATATATGTAATCTAAATTTACAAAACTACTAAACTGTATGTTTCTTTGGGAAATGTTTCATTGTAAAAATACCATTGAAATTTAATAATGCTCCAACTTCATGTTATCTGATGTTGGGGTATTATAGTTGGTATCAAACGTAGTTTAGAAATATCCTTGGAAACTATATTTAGAGATAATAGATTAGGGAACTTACACGAAGTTGGACACTCGGAATACACATATGATAATTCACCCAATTTAACAAAAATATATGATTTATGATTAATAAATTTTTAATTTATGTTTAGTGTTTTTTATTATTTAAAAATCATAATTTATGAGGTAATTTAATATTTTTCATTATATTGTAATGTAACCAGGAAGTCCGAATGGTATTAACACTCAAGAAAATTGCAGGGGCTTCCCTAGAGGTGAAACCAATAAAACTGGAATTAGAATAGTGAAAAGTATGGAAATACTAGGAAAATATAATCAGTTTATGAAAATTAAAATTTCATAACTATAAAAACCCATTCCACTAGAATAATATCTTATTTTGGACTAATTTATGAGAATAGAATCCCTCCTCATTTAGTGGGACTGCTATTCCAATTATATGTGAGCAGTGGATTTTGTCTTTGGAAAAGATAAATATGGTCATGTCATTTTTTGATATAAAAATAGTTACATATTCACTATATTGTCATAATGTTTATGCTATTCATTTGTGGAAATTGATCATAAATACAATGGAGGACTATGTAATATAACCTATGGAATGAATAACTTTTATAGAGACATTCATCAAAAAATACTTTCCCTCATGATAAACAAATTGAGTTCTTGAGGAAGGTCCTAACCATAAGTCAGAAGTAATAACACAATTTATAAGATTAAGAAGATACCATGAAAATGATATGCATGTTTTTGTTTAATTATATAAAAAACACAGTGTGCAATATCCATAAATTATTTAAAGTTATTATTCCAAATAAATTAATAAAACTAGTTTCTCAAAAAATTGCATCAATTTATGAAATTGTTTTATGTTGAATCATGATTCTGAAATTATTTTTTATGATCAATATACTAAATTTGAACCAAGAAAAGAATAGATCATATGAGAATAATAAAAAAGAAAAATTCATCAAATTAGAAGAAAATTTTTGAACAATATTAATCTCAAGAATCTGGTAGGAAAAAAACCCAAGAAATTGTTTGAAGGGATTTTGGGTTTGTTATAAGTTTAAAGATAAGGTAAAATATGATCACAAATTCAATGGGAAGAAACAAATCAATTAGTTCCAATGATACAATTGAAAAATGAATATAACCTATGAAAAAGAAAATTCCAAAAAACATGGGAATATACCACAGAAGAGGCTGAGGAAAGATGAACATGCATTTGTCATCACAACTATTGACGTTGATGTTCCTAATGTTGTGGTGGTAGGTACTTTAATTCTTTCCAAAAATTACGCAAATTCACTATTTGATACAAGATCATTAAATTAAATTATATGTTCCTAGTTTTGATTATTAACAAGATATTTCCAATTCACCAGGATAAGAGATTATTCTATCAGAAGTCTAATTGGGAGCCTCATTCCAAAAAAAATTGTGTCGATCAATTCCAATTATGTAATATAATCATTAAAAAATTTATAAATTTTTTATCATGCATATTGTTGAATTCAATATAATTGTTGTTATGTATTATATAAAAAATATGATTCAAAAATAAATTTCAATAAGGATGATGTTTGGATTTGTAAGGAAGATGTAGAATTAGTTTTCTTTAGAGCAGAGACATCATCAACTAATTGTTATCAAAATCTACTCCCAATAGAACTACAGAATGATATTATGTATGTGGAATAGAAAAAACATCCATGGATTTAGTATGTAATCATTAAATTGAGTAATTACCTACTGTAAATGAATACATTGATGTTTTTCACAAAGATTTATTGGGACTCCCCCCAAAGCATGAAGTAGAGTTTCGTACTGACATAATCTCTAATGAATGGACAATATAAAAATCTCCTTGTAGAATTTCCCATTGTGAATTAGTACTGATAAAAAAATTACGTGGAGTTGGTTAAAAAGGATTTATCTACCCTACTGTTTTCCAATGGGGATTCCTTGTTCAATTTGTCAAGAAGAAAGAGTTATCTATATGGATGAATGATTATTATAGATAAAGATGTGTGATTATATTAAATAAAATGTATCATCTACCTTTTATTGATTATTTATTTCATAATCATGAAAAAGCTAAATTATTTTCATATATTGATCTTCATTCTAGATGTCATCAATTATGAGTGAATAAGGAATACATTCTGAATACAACTTTTCATAAATGTATCGACATTATGAATTCAAACTAATTCCTTTTGGATTGACTAATTCACCCTTAGTTTGTGTCGATCTAATGACTAGAGTATTCATGGAATATCATAATGATTTTCATGTTGTATTCATTGATGAAATTATGATAAATTCAAAATGATTTGAAGACCATGAGTATAAATATTGAATCATTCATGAGACTCTTAGAGGGGACAAATTTTACAGTAAATTTGGCTTCAGTGAATTCTTGCTTCCAGAAATTTCCTTCCTTGCACATGTAGTCTACAAGGAGTGAATCACTATTTATCCTTTAAACATAAATAAAATTCATTAATTTCCATCACCAAAAATTATAACGAAGGTACACATTTTTTTTGTTTTTTCATTTCCCTAGCGGTATTTTGTCCATAATTTCACCTGATTACCCATCCCATTATCCATGATCCCACAAAAAAGGGGTAAATTCTTTTAGACATATGATTTTGAAGAATTTGTTTAGGAATTTATGAGAATATTATTAAGTGATCCGATCATGTCGTTACCATATGGGAATGATTTTTATTTAGTTTAAAGTGATACATTAAGGAATGCACTTGGTTGTGTTGGTATGCAGAATGATAGGGTTATTGCTTATTTTTCATTGTGATTAAAAACCACTAAATAAAACTATCTGACTCATGATATTTAATTTGCGGTAGTAATATTTTCACATATGATAATGGAACACTATATCTATGGTGAAAATGTTATATATATATTGATCGCAAGATAATAAAATATAATTTTTCATGAAAAAAACCCAACATGAGACAAAGGATATGGCTAAAGACACTAATAAATTAATAATGCAAAATACACTACCACCAAACAAAAAAATATAATTTGGTGGATTCCTTGATCAGAAAAGACCATGGGGTTCTGGAAATATAAGAGTTGAAAGAGAACCTATTTTCATGGATCTAGTGAAGATGGATATGAAAATAATCACAAAGGGTGAAAGATAATGACTTATTCAAATGGGTTTCAAACCATATTTATAAAAAATTATAAAAATATCTCAGACTAATTACAAGGATTTGAAAAATAAATTTAATGCTGTTAATTATGGGAGATTGATTGATTTCATGTTTGAAGATAACATTTTTATATTTAGGGTGAGGCATTGTATTCCCACTATACCAGAACTCAAAATTTATGTATTGGATCATGATCATAGCTCCAATTTATCTATGCACCCCAGAGACACTAATATGTATAGTTATTTAATGGAATATTTTTGTAATGGCCCGGACCCACCTAGTCCATTACGTATCCAAAACACGGCTCCACCAAAATGGTGGTACCGGTCACAGGGTCACTAGTTAAGGTGGCACCATGACAGATGCACAGAAGTCATGAAGGCACCGTGACGGTGGCATGAGTCAAGGTGGAACCAGTGATGGTGGAACTATAAGGGCGACACCGTGAAGGTGGCCCCATCAGGGGGGGCACCATGAGGGTGGCAACGTGACTATGGAACTGTGAGGGTGGCACCGTGAGGGTGGCACCATGATGGTGGCAACATGTCCTCAGCAGGGTCATCATTTCTTTTTCCAGTTTCTGAATTTTTACACTCCCATAACATATCATTTAACGTAAAGATTATTTGATTCCACTTTCAGTGCCATATAAATCCCATAAATAATATCTAAAATCCCCGAAGAGTTATGAAAATCCTTAAACTTACCAAAATGTGTGGTTTTTCCCCGGTGACACACCCTTTCCCCGTACCCTCTAGTTCCACCAATGGTTTGCATTCTTCCTTGGATAAAATGAATGGTGTAACTTAGATCCATAATTCCACCACCTTGATGGGAATAATTAAATAAGAATTAATCCCATCATGTGTAACCTCCCAACCACATGGGATACAATGATCTGAATTTAAATCAGTTCAAAATTTCTTATCCTGTAACAATAGGATCACATCTTTATATCATGCTAGAATTTATTCCTTCTCATTCCTGTATGGATTAATTTCTTCTCCCCGGTGTGCTTGGAGTACCTCCTTCCTGAGGAATGTAATTCATCTGTTCTTGAGTTTTTCTACTCATCCTTGGAGTCCCTAGAGTTTTTCCCCTGCAAACCTCAAATAATTAGCTCTTAGCGAATGGATAAATACATCATAGTTGATCATCTATGTATGTATATTACATTGTCTATCCTTACTGTGTATCATGTGGGGTGGGTACACTATTATTTCTATAGTGGTGGATGAAACCAAACCTTACAATGATAATAAACAGGCTGCTAAAGAATAACGGGGTGCGTTTGAAAATTCTTCTATAGTCTTTTATAATTTCTATATGTTTTGAACTATATGGGATTATTCTCAATGAAAATCATGGCCGTTGTTGGCCTTTCTTTGCGCAGTAATGAACCCTTTTCTTCTGTGATGATTAAATGACGGTAACATGGAAATCGGTTAATCACCTAAACTCTGTTGGTTAAATGGATTCCCTGTGAACATCGATCCTTGTGTGGTCTCCATGGTTAACCAACAGAATGAAGAACCTAATGAATGCTGTGCTTGAACATGGATGTTTAAAACTCTGTTTGGGTAGTAGGTGTGTTGTTCTGCTTGATGCTTATGGGATGATGTGGATAGGGATGAGATCCTCTATTGTGGCACGATTGTTGGTTGTGAATATGAAGTTGTGTGGGGCTTCATCACGAGGCTTTGTTTGGTTCCAATACATTATATGGATCTCACAGATCTCTTTGATTTTGTGACTTTACAAGGGAACCAGGTGTGTTTGATTAAATTTTTGTTTGGTTGTTTCTCTTTATCTAGCTTTTTGTTATGCCAGTTAGTTTCCCAGTAATGATGAATTTACATAAATGTGATCACTTGAAAATGAAAACAATACGGGTTTAAATGGGGAGTTGGTTTTGGGAATTAGTTGTTACTTGGCCGTGATTGTTGTGCCTTTATTTAATGAATGAATAGAAACAAGGGTGTTTGTGCATAGGATGGATTTCAAAACCATGGGTTGGGATGAGTGCTTGTTACCTATACATATATTTTTAGTTTTGTGTTTTTTATTCGCACCCAACCAAAGTTGATCAGTTAGTCCTGAACACCCCCAATTCATGGGGGATGGTGTTCTTCCCAAAACTCTTATGATGGGCTGGTTATTAGCTCCTTTTCTGATCCCTTTCTAGAATATCCCCAGACACTTCGGGCATGATGTGATGGCCTGAGGTCCATTATAGCCCAAGATTCATTAGGTAGGGTAGTTGTGGTTGCTGGACCATGTTTGTGTGGGCTGGTTGTTTCCCAAGAGTCTTCAGGATGAGGCCCAACTGTCTTCGGTAATGACATTAGTTATTCTGGACTAGGTGTTTTGGGCTTGGATAGGCATGGTGGTTGTGGCCCAGGTGTTTGAGGGAGCGATGGTGGTTGTGGCCCAGGTGTTTGCAGGTGGGATGTGTGGTTGTGGCCCATATTTGTGCGGGCATGGTGTGGTAGTGGGATTGTGGTGAGAATAAAGGGATTGGTTAGATGAATAAGATGTCTTCAATAACCAGTTGGGATGTGGTTTGTGGTACCCAAACATAGATGTTCTATTACTATACATTACATGACATGCGTTATTTGGGGAGTGTGCCTTAGTGAGGCTTCGATGGATAGTATTTCATTCTAGGTGCTTTGGTTATCTCTTTTCTCACATGGAATTAGAATGTCTCCCCACTTGTGCACGAGAGTCATTGTTTTTCCCTATTGATTATACTTGTATGCTCACCATACATATTTAAAACTGCTTTCAGGTTTCTAGGAGGACTTCAGGGATTGTGCAAGGCCATACTAGCTCGGACGTTGGGATAGTTAGAGTTGTTGGTTTTCTTTTCATTGTTACTTTACCTTTTAAGTCTCCTTGTACATTTTGGAATTTAATTTTCTAACATGCATATGAGAATGGTTTTCATTGGCTTTACTTTTACCCCTGAGTTTTGTTGTGGTTGGGATTTACTATCTTATCTCCTGATACTAATAAAGAAAAAGTGTAATGCCTTCCATCTTGTGTGTGATTATATACCATTGGTGCTAGTCTCCCCTCTGGGACCTATTGAGGGAGGGTCTTGGGGGACATTATCTATCCTTCAACATTAATAAGGAAGGTTTTGGAAACCTTTTTTACCTCCTTTCATCATGGTGAAGGCTGTTTGCAACTGAATGGTATCAATGGTGGTCGATATATATGATGGATTCTGGGCATAGGCATAGTGATAATTGCATGGGATGGTAAGGAAACAGTGTTGGGTGATCTTGTTGGGTGAAATAGGCCATGAAAGACCGGCTAAGACATGAGATTTTGGGGACCCCAGTGATCCAATTCAAGGATTCTGGGCCTACCGAACGACCAAGTAAGGCTACAATGATTAAAGGGTAGAGACCCTAAGGAAGGTAAATACATCCTAATTACTTTTTTTTCTTCTGTTTCATGGGTATTTTGGGATTTAAAATGAATAAGAAATCTATGAAAATTTAAGAAAAATATTCTACACTACTTGGGCATAGGCATTCCCCGATTACCTTGAAGCTATGGAACCTGGAAGATGACCATGAGTAGTGCAGGAGATCGAGGACCAAGAAGTTGACATTGCTAATCGACTGAGGACCGACCGAGAGGAGGAGGATGATCAGTGGGAGAAGACACTTCATGCCTTTCAGAAGAAGACCCTCAAGATGTATGAGGGATGCATCTCTGACGTGGATATAGAGAGCTGGCAAGAGAATCTGGTGATAGCATTCTATGTGATCCAGGCTCCTACTGTGTAATGGGTTCCTCTAGCGGTAATCTAGATTCATTGAGAAGTACGTTAGTGGTGGATTCTTTATCATAAGGAGAAGAGGGAGGTTGAGGTTATGTGGGATGACAACGAGATGGAGTTCTGGGAAGAGTTCATCTCTTCCACAATGAAGGATGAGAAGAGGAGGGAACTACTATCCCTCCAGCAGGGGAGTATGTTAGTGAGAGTGATGGGGATCAAGTTTAAGGATCTCCTTTGCTTTTCCCCACAGCTCTTTCTAGGTGAGGAGTCTCGTGTGAGACATTTTGAGGAGGCACTTAGACCTTCTATACAATATGTTATAACTCCCTTTACCATATTGATGTACATGGAGGTCCATAAGATGGTTGAAGTGGTGAAAAGGATTCACTTGCTGGGAGGTGTATCAAAAGAGGGAATCCCATTGGGCTCATTGAAGGGGAAATCCATCAGCAGTAGGCCTCAAGTGTTAGGGCCCTCATAGTTTCGACCAGTAGGAAGAAAGCCCCAGTAGTTCCAGTTCCAATCTTCCAGCCCTCGCCCTTTCCTTTCAGGCCCAGGGAAGAGATTATTCATCATTTGAAGCCGTGGGAACCTTCGGAATCCGTTCCCAAACAGAGTAAAATACAAAGAGGGTGGGAAGGTTCAGCTCACACCTCAGCAAGAGCAGTTTCTAGATAGGCCCTTTCAATAGCAGCAGTCGGGGTAACACTCTCCTTCTCCTCTGTGGGCAGGATTTGCAGGAGGAGGCTGAACTCAGGACACTCATCATGGACCTTGACCAAGGTGTGGTAGGGGAGGTGTCTGTCAATAGAGCGGTAGAGGTACTTAGTGTGGGTAGTTGCACGATGCAGAGGCAGCAATCCTAGTAGGGCTAGAAGTTGAATGAGGTACGATCACCTTGTTTAGTACTCTTTCATATGCCATGTTCAATAAATTAGCTTCACACTTTTTTTTGCACCGAGTCTAGCCCATGCTATGGGTTTAGATGCTGAGAGACTTCCAGTGCCCTTGGAGCTAAGAACACATGTCGGAGGTCAGAATGACTTGCCTTATGTTTTCCGAGTGTGTAAATTGATTATAGGGCCACATCAGTCTATCATGGATCTTCATCTGTTTTAGATACATCATTATGTTGTCATTCTAGGCATTGATTGGTTTTTCTCTATATGTGACACCATTGACTACTAACAAATAAGGGTCATGCTTTCATATTTGGGTGGCTGACTGGTATCTTTCATCGATGATTGAGGTTTCCATACATGCAGCAGGTGAGACGAGACCATCCTTTTATTGTTAGCTGAACTATCAGTGGATTCAGTGGATGATGAAATGGAGGATGTCTTAGAAATCATTAGTGTGTTAATGGATGTCTTCCCTGAGGAGGTGGCGAATCTAACCCCTAGACATGATGTTGAGTTCGGGATAGATTTGTAACATGGTGGTCGTACGATTTCGATTTCTCCCTACCGAATGACACCTTATGAGTTGCGGGAGTTTCATTTTCATATTGATGATCTGATAAAGACGGGTTTTGTTCGACCAAGTGTGTCACCATGGGGTGCTCCATTTTTATTTGCAAATAAAGAAGATAGTGCTCTCAGGCTCTGCCTAGACTACATGATATAGAACCATCTAACGCTCAAGAACCATTACCCTCTCCTGAGAATAGACAACCTTTTCGACCAGTTAAAAGGGGCAGGGTGGTTCTCCAAGATTGACCTTTGGTCGGGATATCACCAGTCGAGGGACAATGAGGGTGACATCTTGAAGACTACCTCCAGATACAAATATGGGCACTTTGAGTTTGTGGTCTTGTCGTTCGATGTTACAAACTCTCTAGTTGTGTTCATGGGGCTCATGAATTCCATCATTTAGAAATACCTAGATGGGTTCGTAGTTTCCATGGACTGGTAGGTTACTACAAGAGCTTCATACACATCATCTCCTGAGTTGCATCACCATTGAAGGCTTTGAACGAGAAGGACCAATATATCATGTGGAATGGGCGATGCGCGGTAGCCTTCAGCTATCAGAAGGAGAAATTGGTAAGTTTTCCAGTGTTGAGGTTTCCAAAAGAAGGATAATCATATGAGGTATTTTGAGATGATTCAGGAAAAGACCTCACATGTGTGTTGTTGCAATGAAAAGGGGTGATCAATTAATTTCCTAGACAGATATGTCCCCTTGATCTTAACTTTGTCACCATCAATCTGGAGCATTCAGCAGTCGTGTTCGCACAAAAGTTGTGGCGTGATTACCTCATCGGGGAGTTCTTCATGGTCATTACAAACCACAAAAGCTTAAAGTATATCTTCTCCATGTGGGACCTGAACTTATGGTAGTGAAGGTGGATGGAGTTCCTTCAGGAATATGACTTCTAGATTTTTTACACCTCAGGAAAATGGAATGTGGTGGTAGAAGCCTTAATAAAGAGGTCATAGAAAGATGCAGTTCGAGAGTCTGGAGACGATAGGAAGGCAATAGACGAGTTAGATGCCCTGCACCTGGATGCGAGGATGGATGTCAATAGAGGTTACCTTCATCAGATGATGATGCATTCTTCTCTACTACGGCAGGCGGAGGAGTCTCAGTGGGGATACATAGAGAGTAGTGTGATGCGTGACTGGGTTAACCAAGGCGATGCTCCGAAATGGTGGATGAAGGATGGTAATTATCAGATGTTTTTCTAAAGGAATTTGTTTGTTCCAGAGGAGATGCACGAGAGGGTTCTCGGTGAGTTCCACAACTCACCACTAGCTGTGCACCCGAGATTTTCAAAAATGTGTCGGGGCTTGAGAGGTCAGTTCTGGTGGCCCTTGGTGATGCAGGTGGTAGAAAAGTACGTAGCAATGTGCCTAGTGTGTCAGAAAGTAATGCCTGAACACTATGTTCTAGGCAGCTTGTTGCAGCCTTTGGAAATCCCCGAGGGGATGTGTGATGACATCTTTATGGATAACGTTATAGGGCTACCCAATGATCAAGGAGGCTGCCGTGCTATTTGGGTAGTCGTGGACTTGTTGAGGAAATTAGCTCACATTCTGGAAATCAAGGAGTCGGGTATAGTAGATTCTATTTAACAATGGTGTGTGGATGTGGTGGTACAGTTGCATGGATTTCCAAGGTCCATAGTTTCAGATAGGGATGCGCGATTTACCTCACAAATATGGAGAGTATTGAAGCAAGATTTTGGCAACCAACTTTGTCTTAGAACTTCTTTCCATCTCTAGATAGGTGGAAAGATAGAGCACACTATCCATACATTGGAGGATATGCTACAAGCGTGTATAATGGATTCTGGGGGATCAGGGGTGCGACAGTTACCTCAAGTATAGTTCTCCCACAATAATAGCTTTCATTATTCCATTGGTATTGCTCCGTTCGAAGCCTTGTATGGAAGGACATGTCTATCACCAATGTGATGGACCGAGGTTGGGGAAACAGGTGTTCTTGGACTAAAAGTGGTGCAAAGCATGACAATGATGTTTTAGCTTATATGGGATTGGATTAAGGCTACTCAGGACCGGAAGACGTCATATTCCAACAATATGAGGAGAACCTTGGAGTTTGAGGTCTGGGACCATGTTATCTTGAAGGTATCCCCTCGACATAGAAAAAAGAGGTTTGGCTGGGGGTGTAAGATTTATCCAAGGTTTATCGGACCCTTCGAAGTGTTATGGAAGGTCGTAGAAGTTGATTATTAGCTAGGGCTACCACCACTACTACTGAGACTACATGATGTCTTTCATGTGTCTCAGCTCCGATAGTATCTAAATGATGATTCACACGTCCTCGACTGGGGAAAGATAAATATCATGGATGACATGAATTCGGTTGAAAGACCAGTGAGGATCGAGGATTGTGATCAGAAGGTGTTCTGTGGTCGGACCATTCCATTGGTATGTGTGTTGTGGAGGCATGGAGGTCTCGAGGAATGTACCTGGGAATAGGAGACACAGATGATCACCCTGTACCCATATTTTTTTGAGTATTGTTCTGTTTTGTTTGTACTTGTTGTGATGGAACACTTCACATTGTTAACTATGGAAAATGAGGTTTTCATTATTATGTGGATGTATGTAAAGAGTCCTGACTATGGGGAGAGGAGTACCTAATCCCTAATCAAGACACATTAAGGTGGATGTGATTAAACCCGTGTAGGCAAGTCAGTTACACCCAAAGCAGATAGTATCTTGACATGCAGGAAGAAACTCTCTAACCTATATTACCAGGCAATTTGAACTTCCATTGTTGTCTGGTTACTTGAGGGAGGGGTTTTCCAAGATGTCGACAAGTTTCAATCATGAAAGGTATCTTTAGAGGTGGTTGTTCGGAGACCCTCTTTTCATCAAGACTATTTTTGATTCTCGAGGGAAAGAATAGTTTGAGAGGTATCTGATGTAATGGCCCAGACCCATATGGTCCATTACTTTTCCAAAATAAGGCTCCACTGAAATGGTGGTGCCGGTCACGGGGGCTCCAGTGACGGTGGAACCGTGATTGACGCACACCAGTCATGGTGGCACCGTGATACTGGCGCCGGTCATGCTGGCACCATGACTGTGGCAACGTGACAGTCGCACACCAGACATGGTGGCACCGTGACAGTGGAACCATGTCCTCACTAGGGTCTTCATCCCTTTTTCCAGTTTCTGACTTTTTCTTCTCTAGCAACATATCATTTAATGTAATGATTATTTAATACTTGTTTTAAAGAAATTTAATTCCCATAAATAATATCTAAAATCCTCCAAGACTTGGTAAATCCTTAAACATACCAAAACATGTAGTTTTTCCCCGGTGTCACACCCTTTCCTCGTACCTTCAAGATCTACACTTGTTGCACGTTTTTCCTCGGATTAAAATAGCGGTTTAACGCACAACCATTAAGAAACCAAATCAATGAGAATAATTAAATAATAATTAATCCCATCATTTGTAACTTCCCAAACACATGGGAAACCACGATACGACTTTAAAGCGGTTCAAAATTTCTTATCCCATAACAATAGTATCTCATCGTTATATAACGCTCTAATTTCATCTTTCTCATTCTTGGCCGGATTTCATTCTTCTACCTGGTGCGCTTGAAGTCCCTCCATCCCGAGGCATGTGGTGTAAAAGTGATGGTGTTTTTCTACTCATACATGGAGTCTCCGGAGTTCCTCCCCTTCAAGACGCACATCCTAGGTTCTCGATGTGTGGAGAAAGACTTCATCATTGATCATCCATGTAGCTATTTTCCTTCATCTCTCCTTACTGTGTATCATGTGGGGTGGTTACACTACAGTTTTTCTGGGGGTGGATGAAACCAAAACATAACAAAGATAATAAACAAACTGATAAAGAATGATTTCATGCATTTGAAAATTCTTCTATATCTTTTATAATTTATATATGTTGTGGACTGTACGAGATTATGCTCACTGAAAATCATGGTCGTTGGTGGTCTTTCCTTGCGCACTAATTAACCCTTTTATTTTATGATGATTAAATGACAATTACATGGAAATCAGTTAATCACCAAAACACAGTTTGATAAATGGATACCCAGTGGAAATCAATCCTTGTGTTGTCACCCTGATTAAAAAATAGAGAGAATAACCTAATGAATGATGTACTTGAACAATGGATTTTCTCTACTCTGTTTTGGTAGTAGGTGTGTTGATGTGCTTGATGCTTATGGGGTTATGTGGATGTGTATGGGATCCAATGTTGTGAAACAGTTGATGGTTGTGAATATGAAACTGTATGGAGATGTATCATGAGGCTTGGTTTGGTTCTAGTACTTTGAGGAATCTCACGGATCACTTTGATGTGGTGATATTACAAAAGACCCGGGTGTGAATGGTTAAATTGTTGTTTGGATATTTATCTTTCTCTATATTTTTTATGCATATTAGTTTCCTAGTAGTTTAGAATTTACATAAATGGGATCACTTGAACATAAAAACAAGAATGGGTTAAATGGAGAGTTGGATTTGGGAATGTGTTGTGACATGGCTGTGAGTGTTGTGCCTATCTTTTCTAAATGAATAGTAACTAGGGTTTTCATTCTTAGGATGGATTTGGAAACCCTAGGTGGGGTTGAGTAATGTTACCTATAAATGTATTTGTAGTTTTATTTTTCTTATTCGTGCACCACCCATGTTGAGCACATAGTTCCGAACACCACCATTTCATGGGGGGAGGGTGTTTTTCCCAACACTCCTATGTGTGGATGTTTATTAGCACCTTTTCTGCTCCCTTTCCTGAATTGTCCAAGACTCTTCGGGAAGGATGCAATGGCTGGAGGTCTAATGTTTCCCATGATTCTTTGGGAAGGGGTAGTTGTGGTGGTTGGACCAGGCATGTGCGGGCAGGTTGTTTCCCAAGGGTGTTCGGGATAATGCCCAGGTGTCATCGGGCGTGGCAGTAGTTTTTTTGGCCCAAGTGTTTGATGGCATGGTTAGACATGGTGGTTGTGCCACAGTTGTTCATAGGTGGGATAGTGGTTGTGGCCTTGGTGTTTGTGGGATGGATGGTTGTTGTGCTCCAGGTGTTTGTAGGCGAGATGTGTGGTTGTTAACCATGTGTGTGTGGGAGGGGTGTGGCAGTGGGACAGCGGTGAGAAGGGAAGGATTGGTTTGATGTGTAAGATGTCATCAATAATCAGTGGGAAAGTGGTGTGGGGTACCCAAACATCATTGTGCTATTACTATAAATTACATGACTTGCATTATTTTGGAGGGTCCCTTAGTGAGGCTTGGGTGGATTGTTTAAATTGCTAGGTGATTTGGTTATCACTTTTATCACATGACATTAAAATGAAATCCCACTTGTACATGATTGTCTTTGGTTTTCCCTACTGAGTATACTTGTATGCGCACCCTACGTATATAAAACTGCTTTAAGGTTTCCAGGAGGACATTAGGGATTGTGCAAGGACGTACTAGATTGGACGATGGGATGGTTGAAGTTGTTGTTTTTTATTTCATTGGTACATTGCCATTGTAGTCTCCTTGTACATTGTGGTATTTACATTTGTAAAATGCATATGGGAATGGTTTTCATTGGCTTTACTTTTATCCCCCAGTTTTGGGGTTAATGGTATTTACTATCTTATCTCCCAATCCTATTAATGAAAAAGGGCAATTCCTTCCATCTTGAGTGTGATTCAATTCCCTTGGTGCTAGTTTCCACTACAGGACCTATTGAGGGTGGGTATCAAGGGTCATTATCTCTTCTTCATGTAGAAAAAGGAAGGGTCTGGAAACCTTATATCCCTTATCTAATCTTGGTTAAGGCGAGTCATGACAATTTTTGGTGGCACAAAATTGAAGAGGGAGCTTTCTGATTATGTTTCGAAATATTTGGTTTTCCAATAAGTTAAGGTAAGAAGAAAACATACTAGATGATTCATGAATCCTATTAATATACATTTTTAAAAATGATAATTTATTATGATGGACATTGTTAGGGTGCTACTGATGACTCCCTCAAGGAATGATGTGATAAGGGTCATTTCTGATCATCTTAATATGATTGAACAATTTCATTCAATAAGAGACGATTTAACACTTGAACATCTAGAAATAATATTTATTAAATGTTGTAACAGTTCATGGTGTACCCATATCGATTGTTTCTGATCATGAACCCCATTTTACATCAGGATTATGAAATTGTCTTCCGATGGCCCAAGATACAGAAAATATTTTTAACATAGCATTCCACCATTAAATTTTAAGACAATCAGAATAGACTAATATAATGTTATAAAACATGTTTAGATCCTGCTCACATGAAATTCTTGGTATGTGGTATTAGTTATTACCTCTTGTATATCTTTCTATGATAATAATTTTCATTAATGTATTTCGGTGGAGAAATATGCAGATAAAATTTGAAAGAGATGGTGTACACCATGTGTATGTTATGTTGTTGGTGAATGAAAACTTGTAGTTCTGAATCATGCTGAAGAAGAAATAGAGATTGTGATGAATATCCAAACACATGACAAATGAGGTCAATGTAGTATAATGTTCTATGCCGATAAATAAAGGACTGGTTTTGAATTTCATATAGGACATCATGTTCCCTGAAGTTATCTCCATGGAATGGTGTTATATATATTCGTATGAATGGTTAATTAACATTGATGTACCTCAGACCTTTTAAAATTGAAGAACGAATAGGATTTGTAGCCTACTATTTGGAAATGCCTCCACGTCTAACGAATGTTCTTGATGTGTTCCACATATCAGTATTAAATAAATACATGTCATACCCCATTCATGTACTCTCCTATGAAAAAATATAAATGAAACCTGATATATCGTATTATGATGATACTGTCATGATTCCTGATACCAGAGAACAAGTGTTGAGAAATCAAACAGCCCATCTGGTAAATGTTCTTTGGAGAAACCAAAGAATAAGTTAGTCGACATGGGATCCTGAAGAACACATGATGAATAACAAACCAAATCTTTTTATATATCCATATTGAAGAAATTTTGATATTGATAATTTATGAAGGATGGAATAATTCAATTCCCCCAAGAAACCCTGGTACATTTATTTTTACATAAATCATTGGATTTCATTGTACGCAACCCTCAGTTCAAGCAGACCACAAAAAATCAATTTTTCCATATAAAAATAATTTATAAATAGTGAAAACCACATTTTGAAATTTTATAAAATTTATTTCATCAAAATATAAATCATTTTTGAATTTGTAATATCAATATTATCATAGGGTAATGTTTTTCTAATTTTCTGAAATGTTTAAATTTTTTATGAATAGTGAAAGATATGGCGCTTTATTTCAAATCAACATGTTCATATAATTTATTTATATGGATAGATTATATTTTAAATTGGTTTTAAAATTTAATTATATTATATCTTTATCAATTATTCCAATTTATGTCATTTTATGTAATTTCAAATTGATATTTGACATTAACACATGTAAGCATTTTCATATATTTTACATTAAAAAAACCCGCTTTCTAGTTTTGATAATGGGAAATAATCTTCAATTTATTTATTCCAATTCGTTGTTTTGAATTTGAAAAAATGAATTCTGTATTTGGAAAAAGAATGTAAAATTATGTAAATTCCTACCATTTAATTTTTGGAATTATGAATAGTAACTTCAGTAGTTATTTATATTTAACCTGGTTAAAGGGTAAATCAGGTAAATAAGGTTGATTAAATATTTTTGTACTAATAATAAACTACCCTAACACGTTTACTAATCCTATTGAATGATATATGGAAGACCTTGGGAATCCATATATTGAGTTTTGGACCCCATGGAACAACATGGTTGTGATAGTGACCTTTTATAATATTTTATTTAGAGAAAAGGGAAATATACCATAAACATGTATCTTATTACTAAAAAAATATAATTCAAGTTATATAAGTCATATCATCTTCTATTAAATGTATGTATAAAGATATAATTATTTACTACATAATATAATGTAATTTTCAATTTTTTTTCTTTAAATAATTTTATTTATTTATGATAGGATACTGATTTATTTTTTTAATTTATTTATGAGTGAACAAATTAAATGATGTTATAAATTTTAATAGAATAGAAATTTGAATATTTTTATTCAATAAGATAATTTTAGTGATGAATATGACTTTAAATTTATGACTAAATGAAATGTTTTGGATAAAATCATGATGTTATGTGTTGAACAAAAATCAATTAGTAAATTTTTTCAAAATTTACATTAATGAGTTAAAAAAATATTATTTTATTAAGTGATATAAAAATACAAAAAATAAAAAAATCATACAATGGAATTATTTAATTTTGAAAATGCGATTAAATATAAATATAAGGTTTTCTTATATTTTTATTTTATCTAAATTAACCATATGGATTATAAATTCAAGAAGACATGGTAAAAATTAAATTATATAAGTAAGGGTTACATCAAAATGCTAAGGCTAATTTTATTAACTAAAAATGTTTAAAACCAATTTTTCGAGAGTATTTATACCCATACGTATGATATCCTCTACAGAAATCTCTTTTTAGCAATTTGAAAACGAATATATAATTATAATAAATTAATATTTTCTGAACATCCAAATGTTCCAATAACATAACTTCAAAAAGGGCTCAACTCCTTTTTATTTCACATCTCCATAGACATTTGGAATTCCAAAACCCATCCCAAAACAACTACCTCCCTCTGTATATTCATCTTAAATTCCACCATTTTGGATGAAAACCATCTTAGAGTGTATTTTTTTCAAATAAAAAAGATACAACTGTAGAAGATGTAATCATTTTATCCACTATTTCAAAGTTCAATAATTATTATTCGTCCTCATAAAAATTATTTATCTTACAAAGATAATAAATACAACATCTAATATATGAAATTATTTATATTAAATATGTTATAGCCATATTCCTCATTTTACCCATCCTATAAAAAATAACACCACCAAGTGTGTGTATGTATGAATTACCATTGTCTTGTCATGGTGTAGACATTTTTTCATCTATAAAATAATTTGATGGTTATAATGATGACTATAAATGACATAAATAATAAATGTAACACATTATTTTTTTTAAATTCACAATCCATCCAATTATATACCATTAAATCATATAGTAAATGATATTGTCACTTGTGTGTACGTATGGCTTACCGTCTCCACAACGTGATGAGATTCATCTTCCTTGTTCACCATCCAAGAATTATTATAAATAAATATATATTATGTATAATTATGAAACATATATAATTCAAATTTTACTAGAATAATATATATATACACATATTTACATATATTTCATTCACTTACTTTCATTCAATACTATAAGAATATGGTAACAACGTTCAAGCATACGTACAGATTACCGTATCTCTGAATAGTGTATTCAATTTCATATATCTATCTATTATATATATTTATATGATGGATATATATGATATTAAAATCATATTATAAATTATAGTTCTATTAAATCCGGATCTATGTAATATGGTCATGAACAATAAGTCAAAATGCATACGATAAACAAAGCGATTCTTACACGAAATGATTTATTATCATGGAATTGTAAATAAACAGGTAATATAATTTCATAAAATAATAATATATGATATCATAAATATTATTTTGATTATAATATATGTTTATAATATATTTAAAAGCATTCTATTGGAGTTTTGGAGATATACATATAATATCAGACTAATGGTATGGAATTTCGTCTCGATTTCAATTCATTGAGGAATATTGAAACATTATCCACCTAGTTAATTTTATATGGTGCATATTATACCTTTTGATTTTTTATTATGTATATCGATTTTTCAGGATATTATATTATTTACATCATTTGAATTTTTGATAGATCAATATTACTCATTCTATATGGTTATTTGATTAGGAGTATTATTTATTTGGTTTATTCCGTATGTGAAATACATTGGATTAGAAATGATCGGTGGATCCCATAATTTATATATATTCTCAATGCCTCAATAGGTTCTCATGAGACAAATATGTTGGATAAATTGGGTTGTACCATTATATATAAACTGTATGATGAATGGTTTTTATGGTAACATGTTTTCATGTTCCTGAGACATGATGTTCTTAAATAATCTATTTCCCAACATTTTTTTTCATCCATTGTTTATCCATGATATTTTTGGCATCGAAACATATAGGGATGTTTTTTATAATATGTGATTGAATTCTAGCATGTGCTTCATTTTTGTACTTTAAATATTAATGATGTATTATGTAGTTATTAAAATACAAAGTGTGTTGTGTAATTTACCATTTCATATATATTGATTCATTATTACATCCAATGTAATTATCATTATTTAGAATTCGGGCTCACCCTTATTAAGTTTCAATCCATATGTTATGAAGATTATAATATTTAATATTTTTTCAGGGATTTAGTTTATTTAAATTATGATGTATCATGTTATATTTTGTTTTCATAATTTTCTTTGTTTATCATGCATGTGATATGTATTTCAACAACTGTTACACCATATGGTCCTTTGTGATTTGTTTCATTGTAATAATTCCAATAAAATGTAATAATGCTCCGATATTAGGTTATCAAGGGTCAGGGCATTAATGAATAACTAAAAATATTAAACCTTCACACTTGGATCTCATGTGATATGTTTAGGGACCAGACATGAATCGGAATAAAGGCAAGCATAAAAACCTAGGTGTGACAATTCTCATTTTTCATCAAAACATGAAATGAAAATCAAATATAAAATCTATAACAATGAAAAATAGAAGTAATTACTCCAATTATTAAACCCATCTCACAGAATTCTCGAGTGAAATGGTTGGGGAACCAAGCTAAAATAGAATAAAGGCTAGCATAAAAACCTGAGTGTGACATTATAAATAAATAAAAAAGTTATATAGTTTTTTTGTGAACATATTAATAGAGTCATACTAATGTAATTTTTCTTTAACGAATTTTTTTTGAGATATGGTTTATTTTATGACCCTATTTTATTTATGAGTTGTATATATAAACCCTTATACATGTTAATCATGTATCATTAATTTTTTTTCTGGTTTATGTTTTAATTAATATTATATTTTCTATAGTAGTTATAATATTAATTTTTTTAATGTATTTAGTTTTTTATTTTACAGTATCATATTTTATATCAATGTTTATTCATAAAATTTGGAAGATCAAATTGTATGATATAAATAAAAATAGTGTTTATATAATTCCAATTTTTTCTTTCTAGAGTTAACTTTTTTTCAATCAATTTAATTATCTAGTGTGTATTTATAAGACTTAATTAATTTATTTAGTGGATATTTACATTTTATTTTTTTGTAATTGATTCATTCCAACAAGGTTTATTTTTTAATTATAATTCTTTTATGAATATATATTTTATTATTAATGTGTTTATTACAATTAATTTTATACAATTTTATACTTTCAATAATTTTTCAATTATTCTTCTAATTGTTTTAGAAATGTTGTACTTTTTACATATTTTGTGAATAAAATAAATATTTTAATATTAACAACATGAAATTGTGTCCCATAATATTTAATTTTCATTGAATGTGTATTCTCCAATAAATTTATTTTCCTAATATTTTGAAAATTTTATTATTTTAAATACATTACATTAAAATTAATAGTGTTATTCCCATTAAATGTTCTTGTGATATTTAAATTAAATATTTATCTAAAATAGAGATAATTTGTGTTTTTTATTATTTATACTATGTATTATCCAATGATACCATATTTTTTATTTATATGTATGTTTTATGGTTATGATGATGAAATATTAATGAAATAAGTTTTATTTTATATTTAACAACTTATTATTATATGATATCTATCTCAATGATTTTATTATATAAAAATGATTGCATTATTATTTTTTTATTGGTGGATAAATTATATATACGTAATGAATTGGAAGATGATTAATTTTTTATACTTTCCCAAGGTACATGAGAAGTTATCCAAACCCCTAAAGAGGGCACACATGTGGTATTCTAAATCCCTTCAGTGGTATAATAGAGGTTATAACATGCCTAAATGAGGTACATGGATGGTGATCCCTAAAGGCTCATGTGATAATAGTCATGGAGTTATCTTAAATAAAATATTTCTATAATTTGGAGATGCCGAAAATTTATTAAAAACAATTATTAAATCATATTAATCCAATGATACACTATCATAACAGATGTTATTCATTTCCTTTTTGAATAATGTCGTATGTACTACTATGATTTATACTTTTATTTTTTTAAATATGAATGAAATTAATCGTGTGGTATTTAAAAGGTATTATTAGGTTATAAAACTTTTATTCTCATGTTAATCTTAAATGATTGTGAATATATACCTTGTATACTATTATTTGGAATCTAAGATCAATCATTATTATGTCTCCTTTTAATAAAAATTTGAATTATGGTTTTTCATATGATATTTCAATAGATAGTTCTGGATTCTCATGGACTGATGAGAGATTATTTATATTTCTCATATACCCCTAATTTATATATAAATTTTTCTAAACACACGAATGATTTTAATATTTGGCATGGATCACATTTGGTTATAATTAATATTCATTTAAAAATATGTAGTGTTTATACATGTAATATTTGAGCTTCCATATTGGGTATTATAGGTGGGTATTGTTATATTTTAATATAATGACTATATTACATAGTATATAAAAATGTGGATAATTCAATGTATATTATAAAATATTGCAGATTTTGAATTTTAGAAAATATTTATTTTCCTAGAAAATAATAGAAAATTTATATGTTAGCATGGGTATGTGGCCATTCCTAGGATGAAAATAGTGTTAATTAATCTGATATGGAAGTATTATGTTTTATATCTATAATTAGGGATGTATGATTAGTGGGGTTAAAATTTAAAACATAGAAATACACACTTGAGTGTTATGCATATGGAAAATCACTTATTCAATATGAATAACTATAAAGTATTTGAATAGATTATGGAAATGGATAATTATTTTTAATAATAAGGATTCATATATTGTAAATATGATTAAATGAATTTAAAAAATATGGATTATTTTTCATGATTATGTGATTATTCATAAGGATTATTTTTTAGAATACAAATATTCATTGATATAGTTAAAGGAAAGAACTATTATGAATAATATTACTATTGTATTTTATGGATGGAGTAAGAATTTTCCCCATGAGATACCAATTAGAATTTGATATGGGGTTTATTGGATAATATTATACCAAGCCATATCACATTATATGTAATTTATATCATGAATCTATGTGATTTTATTAAGGAAACAAAAATGATAAAAATGTTGTATCATGAACCTCATAGAAAATAATATTTTTATTTTACTAGTGGTCAATAATTTGGGATAAAGAACCCATGGAAATGTATCAATCAAATGAGAAGATATTTTAGTGTGGATATAAATGTCATATATAAAAAATGTCATATAGATTCATGATGTGATCAATTGGGGTAAATAATTTACTTTAAATTTTACCATTTATAGTTTAGAATCATTTGCGTGAAAAAAATGAGAATTATCTGAATCCATGACATCATAAATGGGATAACTGCTTGTCCAAGGAATTACCCATTCTATGACCGTCAATGATGTGTAATGATTGAATTAATTATGTATTGTTATTCAATAATTATAATGTAAATGTGATTTATCAATTGAATAATATTAATAATAATAATGAAGTATCAAAATATTGTTATATAGTCATTTTATATTAGAAAAGTTTAGGATTTTAATTAATGGTTATGATAATGTTGAAAATAAATTTAGTGGCATCATTTTATTTTTGGGAAAATATTGAGAAAGGAACAAAGTTCACTTAAAATGAATCTAATATTGACATAAAAATGTATAGTTTGAATATTTATTTTATCTAAATTATTAAAGTTAACATGATGATAAAAATTAATTTTTATTGGTTAGTTATTTGAAGAATGTTTAAATTCTGTTAATTATGATTATTTATTAATTTTTTTACATTGTAGAATATATTTTATAGTGTTTGATGAGTTAATATTCAGGAAAATAAATTTTTTTATTAAGGAATAATTAATATTATGCTCATTTTTGGAAAGCATGATAAATATTAGGATAATATTTAAACACAATATTGATGTATTTGTAGTGCTATATTTTATGATACATTATTTTTGTTTAGTTTAATAGTTTAGATTATTTCGCAATTTATATTGCATATCTTATTTATTATTTAATGGGTTTTAAATATGGTTTTAACTATCTCGAAGGAATCTTCTGGTTAATTATTTGTGTAATTTATTAACATGAAATTACAATATTATTTTTCTTTGTTTTAGACAATATTGTATCATTTCTTCAGATAATGATTTATTTATATTAGAAAATGTGTCCTGGTATATATATTTTGAAAATATATTGTGTCATGATTAATGAATTTCCATCCAATAAATGATTTAATAATATAGTAAAATATATTATACTGTTCTTCAGTATGGAAATATTATAGTATAATATTTATTTTATGGTGTGGGTGTTTAGATATAAGTAGAAATTTTTAATTTCACAGCCTAAATATAGAGGTTATCTTAAGAAATAAAATGAAATAAAGACTGCATATATTCCTATAGTATCAATTTTAATTGTCAATGTATTCTTAATTAAAATAAAAAAGGCCATGGTATTGACAATTTTTATTTATAAATATATTTTGAAGAATATAACATCATTTTTCAACCATATTAGTTTTATTGTTTCATGGTCACTAAGATTCTCTTGATTACGTACTATATTATACTATTTTATTTATGTGTTATTTTTTATCTTCAATGTGAATAGTTTCACATTCTAGCATATTTACAGTTATCTATGATCATAGTTGTTTGCCTTTTGCAGTTTTTATTTTTTTTACCAATCCCAATTTTCAAATATGTTTTTTTATTAATTTTTAAAATGAGTTTTTTTATGTGACACAATTTTCATTTAATAATATTATATTTTCAAAAATATAATATATTATATGATAATATATTTTATGGTGATAAAATTAACCCCACATATATTATAGAGTACACATTTTTTTAATAATTTATATTTTATTAATTACATTATAAATGTCTAATATTGAGGCCAAAATTAATATAGATATATAAAAACAAATTAATTATTTTTTATGAATAAGGATAATGTATTTGATATTTATATATAGTTTTTTAATAATATTAAATTATACTGAATACATAATAATAAATTAGTACTCAATACCAAATGATTAAATTTTATGATTCAAAATACATTCTCATTACTAGTCAGGTATTCATTGATTTTTTTCCTATCTTTATTATTATTTTGAATAATGTTAAGAAATTATAGTTTTGGAATAAATTTAAATTTTTATCTAATGAAATCAATCTTAGTTCTAGGTGAATTTCTATAATATTTTTATATTGATATATTTCTCATTAATTCTGATGTAAGTAATATTTCTAAAAGTATAAATTACTTTTATTAAACCATGTATTTTTGTAAAAAAATTATTTTATATAGAATCACATAACAAATATTCATGTGTACATATTCTCTTTTTTGGTTTCCCTCTTAATAAGGGTTCATTTCCTGACACCTGAGTATTTAGAGATTTTAATGGGTGTAAAACCATTAATTATGAGATTTAAAGTTGTCTGATTTAATATAATATATTTATAAATGAGGTAATGGATTTGAGGATTTCTCCATTATTTTGTAGAAAATATTGGTTTTTAGAAATGTTTTACAAATATAGTGTTTTTAGTGCCTTACAGGCGAGTTCACACCATGTAATGATTAAATGTTCTCAAGGTTTTACATGATGTGTAAATTGTTCACGTCATTTTCTGGTCACATGAATTATCTCTTAAGTTAGGCTCATTGTGTGAAATTATTTTATGCAATGGAAATAAAAAAATTGATTACACATTAAAAATAAAAATAATATAAACTTAATGGATGTATTATCAGAATTTTTGGGTTCCATGTATTAAACAATGTGAAACAGGATTTCAATCCATTTAATTCATCCATATTTTTTGGCATTACATTGTTGTATTCCTTTATTTTCCACCAAAGTCTATTACCTAATATATGAGGATAACTCCTATGTTATTTTGGATACCTCATAACAATTTTTATTTAATCCTTAATTGATCTCTATTATGGATGTGTTCTGTTTCTACGGGTGAGTATTCCAGGCACTTATTTTCCTTTATTGATCATCTTAGCAATATAGTGTTGCATAGTTGGATCCATATGATATATAATGATAATAATCATGCTCAACTCTTTATACTTTTCATTATATTTTTCTAGAGGATGTCATGTGTGTTGTATGAGGTGTGTTATTTGGTTTTCTATTAGATATGCTCTCTTCTAACCTCAAATCATATTGATTTTCTTATTGAATTGATACTGAGATGTATGGATTGATTATATGACCACAGATGCTATATTTTCACTTATTATTATTTATGGATCACATTGAATGAGTTGGAGAACCTATTTTTATGTAATATATATCTTATCAATCATGTATTTTTTGAATTTCATTTTTCTGTTATATTATCGATTTATTTGGAATGGAAATTTCATGATTTAGTTATTTTTGTGTGTGTGTGAAAATAATTTTTATATAATTGATGGTATTCCACTTATATTGGTACAAGAATTTTTATCATATAAAAATTGTGAAATATATTTATAATATTGTTTTCAAAATACTGTTTTTGATGAAATTGTTTAGAAAATATACTGATAGAATACATTGTCTACTTAGGGCGATGTAATATTAATATTCATAGTCCATTTATTTTTCGACTGGGGGGGGGGGGTTACAAGTGGGGTGTTACACAGTTGTTGAGTCATGTTAAACTTGTATATTCATGAACATAATGGGGTTTTACCTTTATTGTGTTTTCCTATATAATCTACATTCAATACATATATCAGTATAGTGGAGGAATGCGATTTTCAACATTTAGGTATGATTTTCCTTGACATTCTAACCTATTTTGATTCAATAAGCGATGTTACATGATATTTTTGGATGTAAAATTTTATTTCATAATTCCATGATCATTAAATGACATATTATAGATTATTTTCATTGATTTGATTTCTTTTTTGTATATGTTAATGTTATGCCTATTTTATGAAAATTGATTTTAATAATTTTGAAAAATATGTAAATTAAAATATTTTATTAGATTTTGATATAAATATGTTATAACTATTTATCATGACATTATTCCATTAATTTGATCATTTTATGATTTTTATAAAATGGCTTCATATGGAGATCATTAGTGGTATCATACTAAGAATGTTAGTTAATGCCATTTATACCCCCACCAATATTTTATTAAAAAATTTATTTCATTCAATTTAGGGAATGGTAAGGATTCTATGTGAGGTTTTCAAGGTTCTATCAATTGAGTCTATATTGGTGGTGGTCTGATTGTGGTATTTTCCCCCACTATCACATGAAGTTATTATTTTTCTATTTTAGTTTTAATTTTATGTGGCACTTGAACATTGAGATATTCATACTGATTTTAAGATTAAATATTTCTATTTTCTTATTTAATATGTTTAATATTATTATATCTTTTATTAATTCACACTCAT
Source organism: Viscum album (assembly GCA_963277665.1). Classification (NCBI taxonomy): domain Eukaryota; kingdom Viridiplantae; phylum Streptophyta; class Magnoliopsida; order Santalales; family Viscaceae; genus Viscum; species Viscum album. Next base: position 1,320,831,705 of record OY728152.1, on the reverse strand, counting down.
TAATATATATAACTTTGTTTTATTTTAGGAATAAATGATAGCCTCTTTTTTTGATTGATGAATGCCTTGTATTCACAAGATCATCGGTATTGGGAAAAAACATAGGATATGTGATAACTCAGGTTAGGTAATAGCTTTTAGAGGGTTTCTATGTTGGGTTCTTTCATATATTGGTTTCAATGGTGTATTATTCCCAATGGGCATTGTTTAGGATTATTTGGTATACTATATATAGGATTGTTAGAAAATTATATAGAGTGTGTGGTAAGTTCCTTTCCATTTTATAATATGATGATACTCATTTTTTTGTGGTATGATGGTTCGAACATCTCATGTTTGGAGAATAACAACTTAATATCATTATTTATTATTATTTTAATGTTTTAACTAATATAACCTTGTTTCAAGATCATTTATTATATTTCAATACATATTCGTATCCTTACAAATAACATTCCAGTTGTTCCTCATTTTGGATCAATAGATTATACAAATGGAAATAATTTTTATAATAAATTATTGTCAAGGATAACATGGGGACCTTTATATTATTGATTAAAATGTACCATATGTCATGATAATAGTTTTTTAATTCAAAAAATGACCAATTTGTCATATTCTATGGTAAAATGGTCACTTACCCAAGAATCAACATCCCATTAATGAAAAAAAAATTAATCAATAATTAAGGGACTAGGTAAAATGATCAGGATTTATGATTAACTGGATACACAATATAGTGTTAATGTTATATATTGGACATTCAGACTTGAGGGTCGTAAAAATTTATGAGGGGATTCCCCAATATAGGTATATATTAATATGTTCTTTTACATAAAGGATTTTAATTTATTATCCAACAAATAGGTTCATCATGATTCAATGGAAAGGGAGTAGTATATTGAGTTACTATCATCAAAAAAATTCAGTATATTATGTCATCACAAACCAATATGTTATATTTGATAATTTATTTTTCAACATAGGTAAACAAAATGAGGAATTAAAGGCTCGAAATTATTTTCAATGTTTACAACATGACATCAAATCAGTTACCAATTAGGAATAATTATGCATAAATATAAATACAAGATGTGTAAATGATGGTATATATAAATATGGAAGGAAAAATTGTTATTCATACCCATATCATCCAAATAGTTATATCATAAGTGGGGGTCAAGGGGGAAATATGAAAATTAATGATCATTATAGGAGTTGGAGAGTTGGTTACCAGCAACAAGAATCCTCTTAAATTTAAGTAATAGGTAGTAGATTTCACTTAATAATGTAATTTTATATAATATTAGGGAACGACTACAATTCTTGTTCTTTATGTGTGATGTTTCATAGTAGTTGCGGGTTTTATTCCCATTATCATCATTTTTATCCATTTATGTTTATTCCTCATTATGTTAAAGGATTGTTTGGATTCAATGGCTGCAACACTATAGTAAGTTGATTAAAACACTAAATTGATAAAATCATATGCATCAGGAGTGAACTATCTTCACACAATAGATGCTTTTTAGGTGGATGATGATGAGGGTCCAGCTATATTAAGAGGTATTATATTTTACTCATCTTGAGTAGATATTTATTTATTTGATTTCCTTTATTCCCATATATTTATATCTACCAAATTTTTTTAGTATCAAACAACCAATAGAAATGATGTCTTTTTTATAGATGTTGAATGACATCACAGAAATAGGAATGATTATGACTTTTAGTGTGATTTTTTTGATATGGAGAAATTTTATTTATTTAATTAGTGATTTCACCATCGACAATATGGAAATATTAATTGAAAACATCATGATAAAATAGAGTGTCTCTGATTATGATAGAGATTATATCATAATAAGTGGGTCTCATGTATTATTCTTGTAGGAGATCATGGGACATTTAGAGAGAGTAGGATACGAGGGATGGTCTTGCATGACCTTAACACAATGGTATTAAGAAATTGTTTCCATAAGTAGTTGTGGATCTGTATAGTGTTTCTTCTATTGTAGATATTCCCACTACTTTTATTTATTATTAGGATGTTTTCCTATATGATTCATTAAAGAATCACTCAAAGAAAGAAGTATATATTATGATTGATGTATTGACATATCTGGTTCCTATATCGATATATTAATATAATATGGTGAAATTATATCCAAATAGATCAGTATTTATTTTTATGAAATAGAATAAAAAGGTACTGTTCAACATTGTCCTTCTCCTTGGGTGTCCCATGAGGTCTTTTCCAAGATGGTATATGGTTCACTCTGATTGTGTGTTGACTATCAACAATTGAAACAAGTTACAGTTATGAATAAATACATTATTCTAAGATTGAGTTAAATGATTAACTAGTTAATGTGGTAAAATTGGGTTTCAATGATTGTTATTTAGTAATGTTTTCATCAGTATAGTGTTTTGGAGTCTGATATATTGATGATAGATTTTAACAGTATTTATAGCCAATACAAAAATATTATGATGTTGACTAGTCTGAATAACCATCCAAATGTTATTATATTTTTGATGAATTAGATATTCAATGAGTATCTGAAAACTTTTTTAATAGTGTTAATTGATAATATTATATTTAAATCAAGATATTCGAATGAGATTGGGATGTATTTATGATTTGTTCTAGGAATCAATAGGAAACACTATTTGTATTGAAATATATTAAAAATAAATTTATTGATCAAGGATATAATTTTCATCTTTCATTGGATTCTTGATCAAGGATTATCAATTGATCATGGGAATGTGAATTTTGTTTTAACATAGTATTATCCACCTAAATCGTTTTGTATTTATAACATCCATGTTTTTACTGGATATTATCAAAAGTTTTCCATGTATTTGTCAAATTTTATTCACCTTTTACTTATCATAACTGGAATGTTGTAAAATTCATATGGGATGTAAAAAATAGTTTATCTTTAAATATGATGAACCTAATATTTACATCTTCTATAATACTAATCTTACCTTTTCCGGGAAAGGTTTTTGTTATTTTATATGTAGCTTATGGTGAAAGATTGTGTTGTATGATTATGAAATACAGTACTATTGAGGATTTTTCCTATCACTATATTTGACTGCATGAAATAACTAAGACACTCATGATTTATAGATTCCCATGGTCAGGATTGTGTTTACATTTTTGTGGAATTATCTATTTAGGGAAAGTCTCACATGTATTTTTTTACTTACGGGTTTGTGATATATCTATTCTCACATGGAATTGATTCTCAAAAATGATAAGGTTGGAATTCATTAGACCATTGACATCAACATTTCCTACACCCTAGAGGAGGGTAATGTCATTGCATGAAATATCCATAATAATTTACCATCACATTATGTTCTGGAATCAAAGGATGAGTGGAAATATATTATTCACTACGGTCAATTTTTCATGCACTCTATAGAGGATGTTTTATGTATTCTTCTAGATAATTTTATATTATAACTATCTCTCCATTAGTTAATTCTATATTTTTAGTAAAAGGCTTGTGAGTTTAGTGAAATTATTGAAACACTATATGTTCGGGATACCAATATTATCTGCTCTCTCTTTTAAGATAGCATTCTCTATTATGGGGACATGTTTTTTTCCATCACCTATTTGGGGATCCATTTTATTTAGATGTAATTGTTAATTTTTTGATGTTCATCCAAGGACTACTATATTATGATATTATTTGGTGATTCTATCTTCCAGGTATAAAGTGTGACATTTCATATTATTTGACCAATTGTTACACCTTCTATTAAATTAAGGTAGGGAACCTAAATCCATTTTGTATAATATTTCCTTTTATGATGCTGTTTTGAAGATAGTTTAATGATTTAATGGAATTTTTTTGAGACCATCATTGAATACCAAATGGAGTTTTTATAACTTGGTGGTGATTATCCACTGGAAAAGTTGGGATCAATTTATTATAATATGAAACACAACCATAGTTTATGGTCTATATATGTTAAATTTCATTGAAATCATATGTTTACAATTGGTTCCATCATTAATTCATTTATAAATAGAACTCGTGTTTACAATGAGGTTTCTGTGGGGACATTAAGAGATGATGGTGACTCGTGTGAAGATGCTAACAAATTACAATCAACAAAAAGATTGTCTGATGGAGTATTGAGTTTTGATCAAGTATTATATGGTATGTTACTACGTCATGGATTCCCATGGACTGTGTAATAACCATATTGGGATTTTACAATTTTCATATAATTGAATGTATCATTATTATGGTAGAATTTATCCCTCAGGGAATTTTATTGTATCATGTGATGATAAAAAAATTATTTTGTACACTTCAAATTCAATGGGAATGTCAGTTTAGTTGATGAATATTCATTGTTTTTTTAACATATCACAACTAATGAAATGACATCCAGATCCATATCATATTTTGAGTTAGGGAGAGATTGATTTAAGGATATAATTTTATATTATGTAATATATAGTTGAGATTATTGACTATCATGGGAATGAAATTCATTGGATGTTGATTACGTTGGTATGTGAAGTGACGAGATCAGTGAAAATCACTAAGAAGGAGAGGGTGATAATCAGTGATCCCTTTAAATTTTTTACAAACTGATTATTTTCAATTAAAACTTTATGGCTGGTTAAATCCTTGACCCACTGTTATTTTTATTCTAATCCTTACCTTTAATGATGTTATAAATGTAAAGGCACCGAACAAAAGGATTTACATGGTTTGGTTCAATGAACTACTCTTTTTTTGTTATTCTCCCCCAACATAGATTCCGCAAATAAATTTGGTTAGTAATTACAATGGTCCACACAAATTCAGATGGTATCTCTACTGAGTCCCACAAGATGTTATTTGTACTGCATCACACATTGTTACCAGAGTCACATTGGCCTCCTCCAGAGTCTTACTGATTTCTTCTTCTCCTCCATGAATGTCATTGAGTTTTTCTATCTATTTTATCACATGAGGAAATTAAATTTTTATGTTATTATTTGATTCATTGTAGATGGTCTTCTGGTTTATTCACATGGGATTGTTCAATTTTATCCATTTGTCCTTGAAAAATTGTTAAATTTTTTTTCATGATGTCCAACCTTCTTGCACCATCCACACAATAGTTGTGATACACTTGGTTAATCATGTTTTGACAAGCTGTCATGAAATTTGAATTCACTTTCATGTGGAATGACATGTTTTCACTTTCCCTTTGCTTTATCAATTATTTTATCTTCATATCATTGTAGTTTTGTAAAAATTTCCAAATTAATATTCCAAGATTACTAAAACTTTCTTACCATTTTATTATTTGGAGCATCCACATGTCTTCTTCATTGTCTTCATGTAAAATTTCTTTTGAAACATATTATCATTATCATTAGGAATGTCTTCAGCCAATACCAATTTCTTCTTTATTGATTATCTTTTTATATTCTGCTTATATAAAATCATTTCCATGGATTTTTTTGCAGTGTTATATGGAATGAAAGTTCTATCCACAGTGGAAACATCTTTTATTGGTTGATAGTATATTCTATGAATATGGTTTGAACTTCTTCTTTAGAATAATTTTTTTCAATTATTTCTTGAATTCATTGTTTTTCATATTCAAAATGGAAGTATTTCTAACTCCTTTTACTTTCAACTACCTTTTTGTGCTCTATTCTTCTTATCAACATGTGCATGAGGCATGGTAGGACTATTCTAGCACTCATCATGACTATGACAACTTCTTTCACAGGTATCCTAGAAGTCATCATACTATTCAAATATGATCTTAGTAGAAAAATTCATTTTCATTTGTGAATTCTATTTCTGTTTTTCGTGTTTAATAATTTCTTTACATATACATTACCTGAATGTAGGCCTTCCATAATTTTTATGTGCGGACATATTATTCTAGAAATCATTGGCATGATTCCGAAACATCCAAAAATACAATCAAGAGCCAAAAAATATCATTCTTTTACATATAGAATCAGTTTGGTTAGATTTAGTGCATTTATGTTGTTTGGAATAGCCTTTATTTCATTGGATAATACACCTGAGTGTATTAATTTTTAATCATTATGATATCCACACATTATATTTTTTATGGAAGTACTGACATTTTTACCAATCCACATCTTCACATATTTTAGCTTTTAACCTAGACATTCAAATGAGACTGCATTAGTATAATCAAAATTAACTGGGTTATGTGATACCTTTTTCTTGGTGGATGATTCCATTGTATTAGAGGATAATTTGATATTCTTCTTTGAATAATATTCCTAAATGAAAACTTGAGTGGTAGCATCACTTCATCCCGCTGATTGGGATGTTCCATCTTGGAGTGAATGATATTTCATCAATTTAACATCTAGCGCTAAACAAATAATATTGAGAGAGTTCTTCTAATCCTTAACTGATCTCTGTGTACATTCCAAATTATATTTTAGCTATTTTATTTGTTCTTCAAGAACATTTCTTAATTGTATCAAAGAGATGTTAATATATTTTAGGTAGTTGGCTTTGCCTTAATGTTGAGTTGCTATGACAACCATAGAATCATTGTGAAACATTTCAAATGCATGGAAAGATAACAAAAATAAAATATTAATGAATTATTTCTCAAAAATAAATTCCTGAAATTCATCAGTAACATGAGTATATCATTCACTGCAAAGAAAAAGTGATTCATCCATTACCTTCACCTTTTTTGTGAGAGTATTTGAAATGACATCCCTTTTAGCCAATATTTCTTCAATGGAATTATCTTCTTCTTCCAGCTATAATTTTTCATCGTGAAGAGCAGTAATGCTTACAAAAATGTGTCTTTCCACTTCACTAGGGAATTTCTATTATGATCTTTGAGTGTAGTCCAGTGATCACTAATTGATCTATCATCATCACTTCATTAGCATGCTTAATCAGAGGAATAATATGTAATATCAGTTGTTGTTCCTTTTAGATCACCTTTAGAAGAATGTTTCTCCTTAGTGGTAGTGACATTCTTCTTCATCTACATTTCATGTTTCATCTTATTATTCTTCTATCATGGAATATATCTTCATTTGAGGTTTTTCTCTCATCTTATAAAATCATCACTTCCTGAAGACTCACTAGAATCTTTTAGAGGAAACCATCCTCTGATACGAATTGACATTCCCAGATCAGTGTGATTCAATGAGAGGGGGAGTGGGTGAATCAATGATCCCATTAAATCTTTCTACAAAATTTTTATTTTCAATTAGTCCTCTATGGCTGCTTGAAACCTTGATCCACTCTTCTTTTATCTCTCATCCTGACCTTAAATTATTTTGAAAATGCAAAGGCACTGAACACATGGATTTATATATTTATGTTCAAAGACCCACTCCTTTATATGTTAGTTATTCTCCCCCAGACAAATAGTCTAGTATAATTTGGATAGTAATTAGAATGGTTGATACAGAGTCACACTATATCTCTCATAATTCCCATAAGAGGTTCCTTATACTACTTCAAAAAGTATTACCAGAGTCTCACTGGCATGCTCCAGAGTCTCAATGAAGTCTTCATATCCTCCCGAAATCTCATAGGGGTCTTCTAACACACGAGTCACACATGAACCATCATTCTTTATGTTCTCATTTGATTCACTATAGATGATCATCTATTCACTTCACACATGCTTACTGAATAAAAATTTCCTTTGAATCTGTTTAAGGATATTCAAAAACCATTGATATGGTCTATTGGCCTTGCTCAATATTTCTGATCACTTGAGTTGATAATTTATCAGTATCAACAATGCTCTGGAAATTATCTATTCATCTGATGATGACATGACCTTGATAAGCTATGTTCCAATGGTTCACAAAAATTCTTCTGGAATATAATACTCAATAATTATCTTGCAAAATATCATCGGTATCTCACATATTGGAATCTCAATTACTGAACACTTAGATATAAGGGGTTCATTAATTCAGTATGGCATCAGTCTCAGTTGCCATTAACTTCATGCATGGATTTATTGGGTATCTCAAATTATCCTTCAATAGTGAAATAACATAATGCACTAAAACTAATTCTTTTTTACTTGGGAAGAATGAAATACACTTATGTGAGTTTTTAACACTAAAGATCACCTTACTTTGAATCATCTGAATTAACACACATGAATGTGTTCATGTATGGTTGCATACATGGGTCTCTTTCATTAAAACATTCAATGCCTTTTCTTCTTCTTTCACGATTCACACACACATTTGATTCATTCTTAACATGTGAATGTGCATGTATTCATGCATGCACAATTCTTTTTTTTAATTCTTTTGTGAAAATCCCAATGGGTGAATCAATTTGAACACATAAAAATTATCTTTTATTTCACCTTCTATATTTTTATTCTTATCGTTCCCTTATTCTTTTGGGTCTTAGAACTCACAAACATGTCATATTTAATTCATCCAATTTTATGTGTTTTTTTATGGGTCTTCCTCAAGCCCAAATTATTTTTTCCCACATTTCACATTTTTCATGGACAAGTGGAGTGTCACAACTCATGATTTTTCATCCAAGTGATTAATTCATGCATTATCCTCTTTCCATCAAGGCGTATACCTAAAACCATGTGTTATTTTTCTTCTCAAGGGCCATGGGTTTCTTCTTCGTCTCCTAGTTCAATGTATTTATACATTTTCCATTGTGAAATCTCCTCCTCATTCATTAACATACCCTTGAAACTATAAGTAGCATATAAAAATAAATATATGTATTAATAGAAGGGTTTTATTATTTTTTATAACAAGAGGGTATAAGTTCTCTTTCACCACGATGATTCGCATGGGTCTAATTCAAAGGAACTATAATGTGGATTATGTCTTTGCATGGGAACAACAGGGGTGCGTAGCACCTTCTGTGTAGCCAACATGATATCCTTCCCGATGAATGATGAGGGTTTAGAAAAACCAGTCTCATTTTCATGGGTTTTATCTCCGTACAGAGTGTACACATGTTCTTCATCATCCCAAGGAAGGTTCAAGAGTGTGTAGAACTAGTTGAACACTTCTGGGATACACTTCTCCTCCGCATGAAATAGTTTCACAAAAACCTTCTCTTCACTGTGCTCTATTCTTTCGGGAAAAATTACTTTTTCTCAATGATTTCAACAACGTAATGAGTGGAGGGACTCATACTATTATTTGGAAAATGGTATGTGTTTATGTCAACATATCTATCATGAATATTGGGGTGTTGAATGTCCAAGATCATTGTCTTGGAAAATTTCTAATGTGGAAATGATATATGTCACATATCTCAGTTTCATATTTTAAAACATGAATTTCACATTTCATGTGACAATCCTAACGTGCTTGGATATCTGAATGCTTGAAAATATTCTTATTTATACATCGAACAAAAATTTCACCCTTAAAACTTGATTTTCCTCAGGATCTATCAATATTCGTTATTTCGATGCATGCATGTATATTTTAATGCATTCATGTGTTTTTTTACCAAATTATCCATACAAGCTTGGAATGAGCTCAAATGGTGGTCAAAGACTCAATATTGGTACATTGGAATTGGCGATGGCATACTGGTTCACGTCGGGTGGCCACGTGTATCTAGAGGATTAAGAAATCCTCAGTGCCTCTCCTCTGCAATTGGATCGATCACAGATGGTGGAGATTATAACGTGGGTTGCATGATGGATCATGCAGCTGTGATCGGGCGCGAGATCAGATGGATGTCGATGATTAGTTCTGCATTTTTAAAATGGAGTCCCACATCAAATTGAGCCATTGTTTTCTCATGGTTTAAAAATCTACACTCTCTTCCATGACATCAGATTACACTTCCACTTCACAGTACCACCCTATACTGTGTTCACCCTATGGGTGCACTCTTAGTGCCCACTTTGCTCCTCTGGATTTGTACCTAGCGCCCATGCTAAATGGGTCCATCACCATGAAACACTTGTGGGATTACACGTAGCATTCATAGACATACCTCATGCGGGGATGGAGTCAAGGGCTTCCTTTGGGAACGGTTGATCCTCTTGACCCACATGTTATTGAGGTGAGGTCCTTGGCAGGCCCCCATAGTTGGGAATTTTTTTGGTAATGGAACAGTCTATGTATTTAGTATAAAAACTATGAAACAAAGTATTAATTTTCTTTAATATTCAAAATCATACTTCTCCATTCAAATCTCATTCTACAATATTCATAAACATCAAAAATATTCCATTACATTCTTTTTTATACATAAAAACTATACAACTTCAACACATTCTATTAATCCTATAATGGATAATGCATGGATCATGTCTTCATTCCTCATTCATTAAAACATAATGCATGGATTTCATCACGTCTTCCACTTAGTGAATATTTATTTATGCCACATATTTACATTTTAAATTGAGTATTTCATGTTCTTCTTCATGTGTTGTAACATTGTTTCACCTTGATAAATGTCTTTGAAATTATGACCAGTTTAAAAATCATCAGAGTTTTTCTCATAGTGAATTGATCATGTATAACAAACAATGATTACAATCAACAACAATTATCCAAGGCATGACCAACTTATTTTAAATACCTTTCATTCACATATTGACTTCTCATTGACAAAAAATTAATCCCTTATTCACTTAAAAACATATTGACATCAAATGAAACATTTATGCACTTCAATATAAATATTATAGGGACAAAAATAAGATTCCCACAACACAGGGGAGCTTGATTTATTTATGATAGAAAAGTGGAATACCATATTTTATAGACATCATTCATACAGAAGGAATATTGGGGATGTAATGTCTTATGGTGGAGAGTTTTCTCATTATATTACCCACATTATTTTATTTTTGTGTTCTCTTTTTATACCTCTTTAGTTGGAAATATTTTGGTACCTTATGTGATGCTGATTATTTTCTATTAAAAATATCCAAATGTTTTATTATGTATGATTATTTGATAAAATGTAGTTTGGTATCAAATATGTTAAATTATTATTTGGGATATCCTTGAGTTCAAAGAAGTTTAGTGGGGGTTTGGTTTTGTATTTCGAATCTGATGTACTTTCTTTCTGTTATACAATTTACCTCAAGGTAATAATTTCAGGTCATTAATTTTTTATGTGTCATGTTAAGTGTTATAATCATTTATTGTTTACCTTGTAGACTTTGGGAGTAGGTATAAGTGAATTAATGGATTTGTCACAATTGAATTATTACATGATGTGAAATTTTAAAAATATTATTTTTTAATTAATGTTCATAAATTTCTCAGTGTTTTGGGTTTCATGGATTTCCCAAAGAGAAATGGGGTTTCATATAGTGTCTCTATTGAATCATATTTTCTAAGGGAACTATATATCCAAATTTTTATTTCATTCACCTATATCATCGTCCATTTTTAAAAGAGTGCCCTCCAATGATATATTGGATACCTCTAGTATATGATATCAATAGATAGAACTCTCACTACATCACTACAACACCTTTAATATCCCTACATAGAAAATCATATAACGTTATAGTCATCATAAATTGGGAGTGTAAGGTGTAAGATACAAATTATAATTATTATCCTACATATCTAAAATATTACTATTAAACGTTAAATTATATAATCATTATCACATTTATGTAAAAATAGAATTTAAAATAGTTACACATTTCTCATATAACAATAATGAGGAAAATTTTCATTATCCTTTTTTAAAATTTAAAAAAGATGTCAACATGAAATGAAAAATAAATTTCATAATAATAATATAATTATAATAAATAAAATCAATAAAATAAATTATAATTGTGAATCACATATCATATAAAATTTTTTGTTGAACAAAATGAAATAGTATAAGCCAAAAATAAAGGTAACATCATGACAAGGAACATTACATGTAATTCAATGATAAAAACTCAAACCTAAACATTTAAAATCATGTGTATCATATCCATATCGTTTATGTATTTTAAATATTTATAGTGTTTTTAAAATATTCTTCAATAAATGAAATGGGAATTATATAATGACTAATTATTTTAGGAATGTTTCCAAATAAATGTTTTCTTTTGTTTTGCTAAAGTATAAGGTATTTGTTAATTATTGTGTAATGTATTTATCACATGTATTAAAATGTCTTATTTTTATGAAATTATTTATAAAATAGATTACATAATAGGCCTTGGGTGTTTAGTTTGAATGTCTATTTGTAGTCATCATCAATCAGTTGGGGGTTCAGTCATCAGTAGTTCCTCTACCGTCTATTACCGTTGGTTCTAGGACTTGATAAAACTACTATAGAGTTCACATTATGGATTTTTCCTCTACAGTATAAATTATATTAATGTATCTAGGGAATTTATATTTTGGGAGTTCCTATGTTTCAGTACACCTTTTATGATAGATTCATTTGTATTTATCATTTCCATGATATAACATATTATTTGATGGCTTCTAATCTTATAGTTTTTACATAAATATATTTAAATAGACATGTGATTCTTATTTTGCATTGATTTGACATATTTTATTTATATTTAATTATAATAATTTTTTCCCTTATTTAATTTTAGAAAATTTGAAAACAAATATATTAAATATTTTTAAAATATTTTGGTATATATAATGTCTAACTCTTTCTCTTGATTTATTTATTTATGTTAATAATTTATAAATTGTTGTAAACATTTTTATTAATGAACTCCTATGTGGTATCTTATTGATCATATTTAGCACACCCCAAGTGCACTATAACTATATTGTATAATTATTTGCTTCAATTTTGACATAGTGAATGGAAATACACTACTGTGATGCCAAAAGGAATAATTCCACTGTGATTGGGTAGAATTTTTTTTTATATTAGTAGTTTCCCACAATATCACATGTATTAGTTATATTATTATTTTAGTTGTTCTTTTATGATAAACATATACATTTGGATTTTATGACTATTTTTGGCTTGTATTTTTTTTCAATTTATTCATTATTTTAGTTAAAAAAATCACTTTTTCACATTATTTCATATATATATATTCCCATTATTCAATAAGGTTGCAATAAATTATTCTATCCATTTTTTTGGTGCATGAGTTCTATTGACCATACCATGGAGATTTGGAACACACTCTTTGATTTTGCATGCTTAGGTCAGGTAATTGTTTGAGAAGGTATATGGGTCACATTATCTGCATCATAATATTATCTTAGTGTAAAATATTTATTATTTAATTAGATATAATATAACTAATTACATAATTATCTTCATTACTAAATCATATTGTATATGTAGTTTTTTAAACATTGAAAAAAATTTCTCAAAATGGATTTTTATGATTACATTGTGTTTTGATCATAAATAATCAATTAATTACCTAGTTATTATATATTTATATGAAATTTAAAGAATATATTTTCAGTAAAAAATAAAATTCAATCGATAGTTTTCATTATTCGTAAAATTAATGGAACATAAATTTTAAGAAAAAAATCATTGTTCTAAAATTGGTATTTACAAAGAATTTTCTATTTATTATAATGTGGATTTTTTCAGCACGTTTATCATTTATGGTGTAATATAGATAATATATTTATAATAATTACAAATAAATTTATGTAATTTTTCCAACGTAATTTTTGGCAATAATTAATTGTAAAATTTATAAACAATTCATACTATTATGAAGATTACACCATGTTTTCCATGGGGTTGTGGTTAGTATGAGGATTAAGGGTATTATTTAAACATAAATATATCTATAATTTGTATGTTATTGAGACCAAATAATATTATACTTGATAAATATAATTCATATGGATGATCATACCTATGGAAAATACATTATATTAATTAAATAATGTATATAATTATATGTGTGTCCTCTCCCCCAATTATAAATTGTCACCTAATATTTACCCAAATAGATGAATTTTTAGACCTCTTTCAAATGGATGACGTGGAACAAAAAATTTATCAATTCATTTATTTAATAATTTTTTTATCCTTCTCCAAAGAGAATATAATTAATACATATGTTTTGTGACAGATGACGCCTCTCAAAGAAGATGTATAAATATAAAATAATATCATTATGTTTTTTCCAGAATGAAAAATCACTAGACCCTTGCAATATATCTAAACTGATAACTAAAATATTATTAATAAAATGTTCTGTTCTTATTATGATAACAAAACCATTACCATCATATATTTTACCAAATGAGACATTAATGTTTCACTCATGTGTATGTGTAGATTACCACCCCCACATAGAGATATGATTAATTTTTAATAACAAATATAATGGGTGTTTATTATGAGGAATTTGATATTTATATATATAATATATGAAAATATTTTTCACCATCAATTATAATTTCTTATCCAACTTACTACCATTCAATATATTGAAAATTAATAACATCACTACTACATTTTTCTGGACAACCACATCCATTTTCAGTTTTCAGGGATATTAATAGAAATAAATATTAATTATTTTAATTATTTTTATTTAAAAATACTAATGAATGTTAATTATTTAGGAATAATTCTTTGATTTTGTCCATCAAAATGTTAAATAATCACTAATGCCTACATTTATGAAATTTTCTCTATGAAATGGAAAAATAATTTTTTTTCTCCAAATAAAACATGAATGGTAGTATATGTGTAATAAATTATTATACAATATTAATTTGAAAATACTTTTTTTTTAAATTTTGAACCATTATAATTGTGAAATTCTCAAAATTATGAATCTAAATTATCCCAAAATAATGAAATCATTATCCCGAGGAAAAGAGAATTTAAAATGTTTAATTTTTAATAAAATGTTTTTTATGTTTTATATTTTAATCATACATGATATACATAGAGTATAAATTATTAATATATATGGTTAGAATAAATATAAATTAATTGTGAATGGGGTTGGATAAATTATGTATCATGTCAAATAAAAGGTAATGGTTCTTTATCTTCATATTTTTTTAATTGAGACAAGGATTATGTTATGTAGATATATATATTTATGAGCATTAAATATTACCAAATTGAAAAAAATATATAATTAATAATTATATATTACTTATATATTATTTAAAATTTCAAATTATTTCATTGATGGGGCATTTGATTTATATAATACCAAGGCATTATCATTTTAATATTAAAATATTATTTTTCATAATAATTATATATATAAAAAATTGTAACGATGAAATTGTAAATTATATCATTGAAAATAATGTTTTTTTATTTAATTTTCAAGTTTATATAAATTTAATTTTTCACTAAATTTTTATATATACCTATACTCAAATGCTCGAAATAATTTATTTAAGGAAATCCAACCTTATTTATATCTACATCAAGGAATCAATTTAAAAATTACAAAATATTCAGTGTAATATTTTCTATCATTTATTTATATTCATCAAGGATTTTTATAGTCATTTATTTAATTATGTAAATTTTTGTATAATTGTTTATATGGGATAATATTTTCATTTTTAGTATGATATAGGTTTTAATAATATGATAATGAATCCATTGTTTTCATTTATTCCATAGAAACATTTATTCTTGTCATCTTGACTACATATTTCATTAATTTATTATTACAAACCATCCATGAAAATATTAAAATAATTGAAATTTATTTAATAAATTAGAAATTTTTTTATTTTATTTATTTTAATTCAAAATGAATATTATTTTCCTCGGTAATTATCCATTGATCTTTTGATGGTATTTTAATATATAATGGAATACTTTAATGTTTCCTTTGATTTATATAGAATATGATCAAATTTTAATATCAATATTAAATCCTTATATTTTTTTGATATTGATGATGAAATATTGATGCACCCAATGTTATTTTTCATAGGTTAACAACTGATTAAATAAAAAAGAATGTTATGAATTTATATAAAAAATTTAAAAATATAATGATTGGTTAACTGGAGGGTATATTATAACCCTACAATAAATTAGTTAAACATTGATGTATTATAAGATATAACGTTAAATGGGTAGATATTTTATACCAATAGTAGGGTGCATCGAAGTGTTTAATGAATACAAATTGAAGTACCTGATAGCTTGTCTCTATCTAAATGAAGGTACATGATTTGATTAATGAATCTTAATATGTAATTAATTTATTGGTTGGAACCCTTGTTATAATATTTCTATAAATATACTAAATATAAAAAATTAAATAAACATGTTATGAAATAATTTTATTTTAATAGTAATCTACCTTCACAAAATATTTTTAATTTCTTTATGATTCATTTCGTATAAACTGTCTTGCATTATTCCATGACTAATGAATATTATCTATAAATTTATATATACAATTTTCTGTTTTTTTTTTCTTCATCTAATAAATTATGAACATGGTATGTCTCAATTATCATGCATTTGTCCCTTAATTACACATTTTTATCATTAATGGTATTTAATTATCATTTTTACTTTTAAATTGGATATAAAAAAATGGTTTAAGTATGATATGTATACTTATTGTACTAATCATGAGTAACATTGCAGGGGATGATATATATAATTCAGGTGCTAGTTTATTTTGTTCTAATTAATAGAATATTACTAACCATTATATTTATAGAGTCTATCAAAATAATATATAATGAATAATAATTTAATAATATTTAACAGTTTTTATGTAATAATTTATTTCAAACACATTAATCCAATAACAATGCATATATGAATGTTTATTATTTTAATAACTCATAGTATTATTTCTTATTCATATTTCAATCCTTATTCTAAATTTTTAGACCTTTATTCTCCACCTTCAATTTTTCAATTACAGGTATGGAATCTTTCTTCAATATCATACTACGAATAAAAAATATCCAAAATTAATCATACATGATTCAAATAAATTTCAACATAGCCTCGTGATATTTCTAGTCCCCTATTATGTTTATTATATCATTTCCAACATAGAATTAGATGAAAAAAAATTTATATTTGTGTATATTTTTTCGCTATGGTTTCTCAAAACACATTTATTCCAATAAAATATATATCATTTTATCATAATTAATTATCTAATAGTTCCTCACTAACCATACTAGATGTGATCCATTTTATTGTGGTCATATAAATATCTTTTACTAATGATTTAATACGTTTATTCATCCAAACCATTAATTATAAGAAATTGATTCCCCCATTGATCAGAATTATTTTTTATTTTCAATCAAAATAGAGTTAGATATGTATGAACCACACACTATATGATTTCCTAATGATTCCATTTGTGGACCTTAGTTTTTATATTAATTAAAAGGGGTTAAATCATAAAAATAATTTTTTAAACCAACTCATATTGGGAACTTGATTCATTTTTAGAAAAAATAACACTTCAATATAATTTTCATAAAAATTATTGACCATATCTAATGAAATATATGTGGCATATGTAGTTTTCATGGTTTTCACAATACAAGGTTAGACCGTGGAGAATATGAAGGAATATTTTCAATGTAAATTATACACTATATAATACTATAATTAAAATTATTAATTTTACTCAATATCCCTCTGCATAAACTACTACTCAAACATTGAATGATCACAACACTCATAATTAATGAGTTATCATTTTTTAAATCATAACATACATCCATTGATTTCATAAAATAATTCTATATAATCTCAATATGGATATTCATTAAGGACAAAATTTATCAACAAAACATATATAAATTCCAAATAAAATATCATGAATGATTCTTATGGTTTATATGAAAGACACTATCAAAAAATAATTTCACTACATTTTAAAAATTCAACTATACTATCTAAAAATTTTAGATTATCATGAAACTTAAAATATCCATTAAACTATCACGTGTATTAAGAAAACTCAAAATTTAAAAAAAATACCAATGAATACACACAAAAATGATGGAATAATTCAATTTCTATCACATATTTTATTTTTTATGTAACATCATAATTAATCAAATGGTAATATGTAACACATTGTTCATTTCAGATATATGTAATTATCAATGTTTTGGACTCAAAAAATTTGCAATAAATTGGATTATTTATTTCCATAATTACACAATCATAAATAATGTATTTTATTACCAAACACCAAATATTATTTGATGGATCAGTAAACGTCAATGAATTAATGTGACCCTTCACTTGAAATGCAATGTTGTCATTAAACAGCTGTCAATATTTTATGGTTTCATGAAACTCTCTCTTCTTTTTTTAATACATAATTTTGAGAAATAATAGAGAATTAACGAAACCCTTTCCATTTCCATATTATGTAAAATTTTCATTGAATAATAATTATAAGAATAACATTCTATTCTCATTAAATATTTACAAGAAACATCTTGTACACATGTTAGTGATTTTATTGGTTAATGCACATATTTTATGGATAGAAAAACAAGTCTACCTAATAGATTATAAAACCTAATATGTTTATCCAAAATATTTTATATTTGGAAACATGTTTTCTCTAAACCATTAACAGAATTCCACAACATACATTTTCATCTATGGATCAATAAATATAAAAACTTATAAAAATACATAAACCATTTCTATGATGTTTCACATTTACATTCCCTATTATTATCAAATGATAACCCCAAATGAATGATAATGAGTGGTTTTTGGTTGACCAAATCTAAAAATATAACCGGTCGTTAAAAATTCATGATAAATATTATATAATGTCCTTCATAAAAATATATAACAATTATGTTAATATAATTAATTTGTGTCATATTATAACTCAAAAGATATGATTATTTTGAATCTAAAATCGTGAAGAGGAACTGGAATTAGATTAGGTAACATATGATATTTAGTACAAATCCACCCATACCGCGCCCTCATTGAATTAAAATCATTGTATTTTTAATTAATAATTTATTGTTAATGATTTAAAATTGTATTTATAACATTTTATAGCCATGAGAATTCCAATTTCCAATTAATACATTTTTTTTCACACAATTTTGTAATCATTGATCATTTTTGAACTTTTTTATTTATTATACAATAATCCTTTTAAGGAAAAATTCTATTTTATAAATACAATTTACTGTACTCATGTTTTACATATCTCATTAAATATTATGATGTGTTGGGTAAAATTGATGCAGAATGATATGTCATCACCATATAGTTTGAAGGGGTCTTATCCTATAAATAATGATGATACATGATATCTCATGTAAGTTATTATATATTATTGAATGATTTAATATGGTTAAAATGATAAATATTTTCAATTAACCATTAAATATAATATCCTAAATAATTATTATGAAAAATATATGATATGCTGATGAGGTTATACAATTTGGTTATAATTTTTTTCTAAAAATATAATATTATTCACAAACATCAATGGAATTATTTTTTATTATATTATTATCATATTTTCACATTTTTTTATTTTTATGTATTGAACTGATGTATTTTATTATAAAAAATTAAGACTATTTGAATGTAAATTTAACATTTATATTTTATAATTATTACTCTAATATTGTACTAAATAAATATTGATCAATATATAAATTAAATAATAAAAATATTCTAGAAATGTGAATTAGTGGTTTGATATATTTTATGATATTGTTGCCAACAGATTTTTTTAAATAGAATTATTACAATTTTAGATATAATTATTAAAGTAATACTTTTTTAGATAAATTGATTATTTTGATAATAATAACAATTTTTTCATGTAATAATGTTTAATAAAAAAATGTGAGTACTTTAATTAATTTATCATAATTAAAATATGTCTTTAATTTTTTATTCATTTAATTTTGGATTTTCATATGTTATATAGGGATATTTTGAAATAATAAATAATGATGCTATCGATTTTTTAGAGTATATTATTAATATGATTGAATGATTTTGATATAGAAATTTTTGGGGTTAAAATTTGAGTTTTAGTGGCTATTGAATATTATATCATCAAGACAATGAAGACATTGAAATTATTATATTCTTTAATTAAAAATTTAACTATTAATTAGACATTATAGATTTTAGAATATATTATAGAACAATGACTGAATGATAGTTCTTTCGTAGGTTTATTTTTTGATTTTCCAGTACATGAATCATTATTTCTCATGATTTATTTATAAATAAAATATATATGATAATTTAAATATGATAATAATAGATTATTACATTACATTTTTTATGAACATAGAAATATTTAATTAATTAGTATATAATTCCATATATATATACCTATAAAACATGACTATAGGTTATATTATGTTAATATTTTTATATTAAATTAATTATAATATTAAATATAATTTATATGAATTAGACAATGTATCCACAGAAATCCAAATTCAACGTAATAATTATTTATTACCTCTAATTTTTCACAAATAATGAAGTTTTATAAAATTGAATATATGAATCAATCCACATTAATATGAATTATATTATTCAAATGAGGTCTTGCAATAATTTATAATGAATTATAAAGGGGAAATTATAAGACATCAAAATCCAATAAATTTTTTAATATTGATACGACAATATAATTAAAATAATTCCAGATTATTTTTTAATAGGTATTTTAATATTTAGATAATTTATATAATATAAAATATTGAAATAAATTCCAGGGATATTGTATTTTAGAATCAATACAGATATCACAATGAACTTTATATTATTATTATGTGATATAATATATGATTTTGGATAATATATCAATTCAGGATTGTTATATAATTATATTTTTGAACAATATATCTTCCAAAAAAACAAGAATGCATGGATTTTTATAATTAATAAAATTAGTTAAACTATTTTTTGTTCATTACACCCATAGGTAGTGAAATATTTATAATCAACTATTTCATTTGGTTTAAATGGAATTTTATGATGTTGTATGTTTATGCCAATTTTATTCTAATTAGTATAACATTCGATAAATATACTCAGGATCCTTCAAATTGAAATGTTATATATAGTATTTATATTAACAATACTAATAACATATATTGTTCGGTAAATCACTCTTTTTCCAAATATAATGGAATATTAACATTTTTGTTCATTATTATAATTTTTTTGAGAAATTATGAATGAGAGACTAGTATTTTAAGACATGGTAGGAAATTTATGTCAAATATAACGTAGATAATAATAATTAGGTTATTTTGAATGAATTATTCCTTATGATTTTCTTCAAATATTGGTAACTGAAGTAAATTTGATTTATTAAATGGCGTATTTTATAGAGGGTTCCATTAGTTATTTTGTGAAATATTGCAATTTCTACTATACTGTGTGAGATAATTGATTTCACTATAAAAATAATTTTTTATAAAACATAATTATAAATATACAAAAAATATAATATTCTTTATAATATCTCATATCTTGTTTGGTTTATGGTACATTATAGATTTTTTATTTGATTTCATTCTTTTTGATTAATTTTGTTTTTCAAAATAATATTATATTATTTAAAATGGTTCAAATTATGTATATTATTTTATAAATACATAAATAAGGATCATTATTTATTGAATACAAGAAATACACTCTATATTTTTATGTCCCTGTATTATGTATTATTTCTGAAATGTGTACATGATTCGTCATGATGTTTTAAAATAAAATATTTTAAACATTAATTTTGTAACAACATAGTTATAGTTTGAATATGTCGATAGAGGAGTCAATGTCTAATGCATGAGTGATATATTATAAATTATTTTATTATTTAATACATGTTTGTTTCCCTATGGGATGGTTTTTAAAATAATAATTTTTATTAATAGAATGATTAATGGGTTTTTTAAATGAACCAATCATAAACATTTTTTTATGTATAATTTTATTTTTCATCAGTGATATAAAAATCATCCCAAAATAATTTATATCGAATCATGGATTGGGGGAGGAATAAGAGGGAATAATTTTTTATTCATTTAATATTATATGGATTCTTTGTAGCAAAATATATAAAAAAATTATGACATTTTTTATTCATTGAATGTTTTATAAATGTAAATAATATAATAATTAAGTATTAAAAAATTGATATATCGGGGTATAATTCGTATTATGGAATAAACTCCATTTAATGGTAATCTATGTGGTTGTATTTTAGATAAAATAATTAATTAATATATATTTACCTTCATTATAAATGTTTTATATATCTAATATAGCACATCCAACTAATATATTTATACATAATTCATCATTCTATTTATTATATTTTTAAAAAGTGACCAAAAATTTTCATATTTTAAATATGATTCTATCATTAAGGAAAATATAACCTTATTATCCTTTTAGGAAATAGAATCCCTTTAATGGTAATGTATGTTGTTGTATTTTTGTTAAAATAATTAAATAACATACATCTCCCATAATTGTAAAATTACTCTACCTCTCATTTATTTTGTCGAAATAAAATATTTCTTCATCATTCATAATTCTATATATTCTATTTTCAAAAAGAGACCATCATTTTCAGAAATTAAGCTTCATTCTATAATTTAAGAAAATAGAACCTTTCTATAATTTTTTCAACTATTCATTATGTTTTATTATCAAAATGAATTATTTATGTAGATTTGAGTGCTATATGTTTTTATGTAGATTATTAATACACATATAATTATAATATAAAAACAATTCATTATGTATATCATTGTTGACGGTTAATAATGATAATCCTTATTTATTAACATCATTTCTCATTATTTATGATGGAATATAAATTCCATAA
The DNA here is from genome assembly GCA_963277665.1 of Viscum album. Classification (NCBI taxonomy): domain Eukaryota; kingdom Viridiplantae; phylum Streptophyta; class Magnoliopsida; order Santalales; family Viscaceae; genus Viscum; species Viscum album. The sequence goes on along the minus strand of OY728152.1, from coordinate 1,320,808,875 downwards.
CGTAATTTTGAAGTGATTCTAATATTGCATGAAAAATTTGGGATACATCAATTAAACTCTTTGAAATAACTATATTTTTGTTTGTGGGTAGTGGAAAAATATTTATTGATAAATAATAATGAAATAATTAAGAAAAATATTTAAATAGGGTAAATAAATATTTAGGATGGTATAATATATAATTTATAGATTCCATGGACTAACATTAATTGATAAATTTCATAATTTTTTATAAATATCATACAATGAAATAATCATTCCTGAAATAGTTATTATAGTAAATTAAATGAAAAAAGTGATAATTGTTTAACCATTCATGATAGTATCTATATAATACCTTGTGATAGATTTGTGAAATTGATGGAATGTTTCTTATATATTTTATTCATTTGTATATGTAATAATAGTAAATTTATAAAAGAACCACTTATTATTATTTTATTAATTTAATTTATAAGAATTTATATTATTTATGGAATGTTTTTGTTATAAAAAATAGATTGGATGAATATATAAATCCTAAAATATGTTGTTTTTCTAAAACAATAATTATTATATGATTTAAATGTGACTTAATATTCCATAACTAATCAATAATTATATATTATTTTATATGTGTTTTTTATTATCTCAAAAACCATGAAAAATGTGTAGTATTAAATAAAAATATAATAGTTGTCTATGTGATTTTTTATCCTACGATTTAATATTTGTAAATTTTATATGTTATATTATTTCAAAAAATATATGAATATAAAATAGATGTTTTTGATATATAATTTTAATATATCTATAGTCAATTTTAATTTAAAAAAATAGATTATGTGTATCATCCATGTGAATTTCAAAAACAAAAATGATTAAAATGTTAGCTATGCAGAAATAAGGCACTATTGGGATATGTGTATGGTTATGTTGTTATATATAATTTGATGTGTAATTGCATCAACTGATTTTAAAAAATAAAAATATTCTATTTTTTATTTTCTGGGATAATAAAATATTAACATCTTAGTAATAATTGGATCACAGAAAAACATTCCATTTTATGAGGAATAATGATTAATAGTGAAATGACATGTTGATGAATATTAAAAAATATTGTTTTTCGATATAATAATATATTCATCATTATATTTTTCATATATAAAGTTTTCAAATTTATTTATGAAATATATTTTTCAGATATTACTTTTAATCCAATTGAATCACCATGGAAACAAACCATATATACAAATCACAGGCTTTCTTAAATTTCATGTTCTATAAAACAAAAAAGGAAATGTGTAACATCCTGAATTTTTTTTCCCTCTCTCTTAAAGTTTTATTAGAATTTTTTCCTCATGTTGATTAATTTTCTATTGGGTTTTAACATGTTCTGTGTTTGGTTGAATTTAGAGAAAATTGATCAAATAGGGTTGTTCACGGTTAATGAATGATTAGTAAAAATAGTGTTTCTTATCCCAATAAGAAGTACATCCATTATAGTGGATATTTTCATTTAGGAGAATTGTTTGTCAAACCATGCACCCCAAAAATAATATTCCCACAGTTAGTGCTTGGTTAGGGAAACCAAATCTCCCCTTGAGAAGAAATTATTAACTATATTTTTAACTACATAAAAATCTGTTATTAATTCTGCCGAACCTTGGGAACTCAATAATTTAATACCAAAAATAGACCATTATGATTTTTGATGACTTCATTGATTTGGGTTGTATTTAATCTCTATATTTACCATCATCCATCATGAATCTGTGTCTTTATAAAATAATACCTCTTATATAGAGGAATAAATCCACTCTCGGTTCTTCTCTCAGGCTTGCCCATTCTTCCATCTTTCATTTAGTGATGTAAAATGATATTATGGAAAAATATACATCAATATTGTGAGATATAGATATTTATTTATATTATATTGATTTTTTAATATTGATTAAGGGTTTTGTGATTTGGATATTGATATGCATAATTATGATGATAAATTTTTATAAAATTTCATGTGTTGATTATTTATCAATGAGTTGAAATATATTGTATAATATTCAATTATTTTGGTGTTCAGTTTAATACATATATTTAAATTATATAATATATCTCATTCATTAGAAATTCTAATTCCCAAATTGGTCTAATTAATGGTTTTAATTGAATAATTGATTTATTATGCTAATAGGTAATCAATCCGAGATTTAATTATTAAATTTAGGGGAAATATTGTTATATAATTAATTGGTGGATTAATTATAAGAATTAAAAATGATTTTATCAGAGATCATGGCTTCATCAGTGGGTTTCTCTTTTCTAGATGTGTGATAACATCACTTCCCCCTTTGACAGCTAGGTTTATTTGAGTGTAAATCAGGTAATGATAGCCTTCAGTTTTGGTGTCTAGGTGTTTATATAAGCATCAGTGATGGTATATTCAAATATTTGTGGGTGGTTATGGGTTATATTTCTCATTTTTTGTGACTATTTTATAGTTTCCAGGCCTAGATCATGTAGATCTTCATTCATCTTTCTATGAATTGATCTTTGTAGGGTAACCATTTTTTCTCATGGTCTCATCAACATTTTCAGCAATTTTAGCAAGAGTAGATCAACATCAGGCATACATTCCAATTGTGGTGGTGAGAATTTCGTTTTGACAAAATTATACATAGGGAGTCTTTTTGTGGCACCAGCATTTGTTGGGGGTGGTCGGTCATGATGATGGAGGCTCTGGATGCGACATGGGCGATATCGGTGGAAATAGGGATGTTGGGGCGCATTTCGGTTAGCATAGATATGTGGTTGATAGGGGGATGTGCTCGGGTCTGATGATGGGGTCATGCGATGGTGGGATTTGGGTAGACGACAGGGAAAATAGATGTGATACAGTAGAGGAATGGTTAATGGTGGGATTCTTAGATATATTGTTGTGTTATTTGGTGAGCCTAGAAAACCACTGTGTGACATTGACTAGGGTTTCTCTATAATTTTTTCTGATATGTCTAGGGCCTTTGGGTTTACAATAATGGTATTTTTGGTGATGGGCCTTTACGACACTGAAATCTAGGTTTTCATTCCATTAAGGCATTTAAAAGGAAATGGGTTCTTTCTTAACATAATATAAAAGTAATCTCTCTTGGTTTTTCTTTCTTTTTTAAATTAAGGTGTTGGTCCCCATCTTGTTTTAGTATTATATTTACATATCATTATTTAGATAATAAATAATTGAATTATTTTTGAAAAATAAAATTACATTAGTTGATTCAATTAAGTTTGGATTGATTATGTGACAATGAGATTTTATATCATATACTTAATTGTGAAATTAACTTTGAATAATTTACATTTATAATGATATATTTTATTGGGAGATTAAATATGGGAATCATGTTTTTTTATTCAGGATTAATTTATTAGTGATATTTATGACTAAATTAATTCATTAATTAACTATGTGTAATTATGTGATAAAATAAATATGAAATTTATAGTGGAATTTATGTGGATAATTAATTATTTTAGAATAAACACTGTTAAATAATTAGAACATTTTAATTTTAACATGTTATTGATGATTGATAAAATTTTAATTCACGTATAAACTAAATACTGGAAACATGGTCATTAAAATGTGTGATTTATAACATGGAACTTGGACCTTCATGCATGAATTAGTATATTGGAACATAGTCATTCAAGTATGAAATAATGAATGTGAACACATTCGTTTTAAAGAATGATATTCTAATTGTAACAAAATCATTAATATATATATATATATATTAAATAGTGTTATCATGGTTTTACTATTTTTTGTAGTATGAATGGTAAAATAATAATTCATTTATTAATTAAATAACAGTAAAAAGGGTACTCTATGATATGAAAACAATTGGAAATACATCAGTCACTAGCATGATCCAAGGCAAGTATTGATATATGAAATAACATTTGAATTATTCATTATTTGGAATTATCTAATGAATGTATTAAGTTATTTTATTACCTTGGTACACTTCGAACACCAGCATGATTCATAGTATAATTTGAGGTAAGGGTGTCTTCAAGAACCCATGGGTTAATGATGTTATTTAAAGAATTAATAATAATGTGAAACTGTTTTAATTATGCACAATTTTTATTTACTTATAAAACATCATACACTATTATATTACTAGATATTAATTTATACTCTATTGGTGGTGGCCTATGAATTTTAATCCCACTGAACATGGCATGCCTAATCGGTACCAAGATAGACAATATTATAGTTTGAAAAGTTAAGGGGAATGTCTCTATGTTATATTATTGAGTTGAGATGGATATTTGATGATGAAAATTTATGTGGATTGAGACTGTCATGGGAGTCATTGGATTCATTATAATTAAATTTAATTCTAGAAACTTGACATGTATATTAGAAAGAGATGTTTTATAGTCCAATTTTCATATTCAGTTTCCACTTTTTTGGTCATCTTGTGATATTTGTATTAATATACATATGGTTTTATATTATTATACTATTTTTAATCCATGATTTTTTTATTAAGTTAATAATATAGGGTATAATATACATATGATTTAATTACCAATCAATTGTTTCTTGTTTATTAACTATAGTGTAGAAGGAGTCACCGTTGAGGTCATGTGACTGACTGGATAAGAAAACCATTGAGGGGCTCCACCGCTAGGATGTATCAATGTTATATCATATGAGTTTACATTTTTTACTTTTTTTACTATTTATGGAATGGTACATAGAATAATAGAATTATTTGATAATTGGAAATGAGAATCTGCATTGGAGTCCAAACCCTTGTATGGGGGAAACCTAAGTACTCAGGGTGGAATTGCTTTTGTTGTTTTATTATAGTTAAATATTGTTTAACCATTGGTCAAACACATGTTGTGTGATGTGAAAATTATTTTTAATATTTTATTAGATTTATCTAGTTTCCCTAAATGGGACACGTTTTCATTCTACATGCATTATTCTTGGAAGTCCACATTAGTTTTTGACGTCCATCATATTAGGCATGCATGTTAAAATGAGTTTTGGGTAAGCTATTGACCATATTCTTTTTTCCATTACTGTTGAAATTAAATAAAAAATAGGTCCTAATATAAAATTTAAAGTGTTAAATGACCCAATTATGTGAATAATTGGGTTTATAAATGAGAGAAATTATATTTGAATGATAATTCTCTTAGTTAAATAACAAATGGGTGTAGAATTGTTATGTGTCATGATAGGATCTCGGTATTAACTGATGTGTGTGGTGTATGGTATTTTTTATTCCTATAATGTATACCTTATAATTTTTCATTATGAGTCCTATGATGTGTGGTTGAAATTGTGTATATATTCATCCATGATGATGCTTGTGGATATTATGATAAGATGTTTTTGCATGTAATTCACTGCCAGTAGTTGGACAAAAGGCATAGACTGTTTTGGGTGAAGAAGAGGTTAATTAGTCCCAGGAGAATTGTTCTTAATTCCTAAAATTTCATGGGTGGAATCCCATGGTGGGTTAAGAAGAGCATGTCTAACCCGTAGAGAGAGTTTCGGTTACATCAACCATCTAATATTACTAGAGAAGATGGTCCTATGAGAGATGAGTTATAGGATGAGTCCCCTAACATGATAAATGACTATTTGGGGACTCTTACTGAGATGAGGTTCATGTTGGTTGCATATATGCAATGTGGATTAGTGAAGCCTTGGATTGATGGTCAAATGAGGACTAGAAAGTCTGATGGTGTTTTGTACTTTTCCTTCTTTGAGGGGTTCTTGGAGTACTAATATCCAATGATGTTGAGGTTGGAGAGACCAGGGGTATACATGTGGATAATTTATGGGATGATGTTGTTGAATGATTATTAAAGATTATTTAAATATCTACAGTTATTTTCACTATTTTTTGGTAGGATAAAAACTTCTATGATTATATGCTTTCAGGATGGCCATAACAGTGATATTATTTCCCAATTTGACAGTTTTTGGGTCAAATATGTCCTCGGAGATGGGTGATTAGACTCTCATTTCTAATGGTATCCATAAATAGGTTTCTATTTCTTTTCATTTACTTTTTATAGGATGATTTGGATGCAAAAAATCTGAGTGTAGGAATCATCGTTATGATAACATTAACAATAGAAGTGGAATGTTTTGTGGTCAGGGAGGATGGTTGATTGCAAAGGACACTACATGAATGAATATTCTTTAGTGTGGTTGAATGATATATTATTTTAAAAACAACCCCTGAATTGATGTAGAGTGTCATTCTTGTGAAAATATGGGGCATCTATATTAGTTCTGAAGGACAAGACGCCAGATGGTTAGTGAGGTTACATCTTGACAGATTTAGAGTTTGTGATGGGGACCTTTTACACCTTATTAGATTGGCAGCAAGTGTTTTACTAGCAATGGTGGTAGAGTTGGTGGATGTGGTGATCCTAGGGAACAACACCCATATCATAAGAGTGTGGAAAATCAGGGGAGTAAAATAGCATCACAATGAAGAGGGGTAGGAAAACTAAATAATATATATCCTAACCATGAGGATGTTGAAGTTATACAATCAATATTGATCGGTTATATTCATCTATACTCAACATTATCTAGAGATTTATTTGATATTGGTACCTCTCATTATATAAAATATTCATATCATGATAATTTTTGGATCCTAAATGTGGAGATTGTAATGGTAACAATGACTATATATACACTGTTCGAATTATTTTAGAAGAACATATATACACATAGTGTATTTTATCTTCCATGTATCAAAAATATATATTACAACTTGTGAGGAGCTTATGTGATTCTGAAGATCAACCTGAGATCAGCGTATCATAATATATGATATTGTAATTTTTTAATACCAAGGACTTATTGTTGAAGAATTTATATGCTTTATGAGTTATTTAAATTTATATTATGGTTGATGAAATATAAAATAGTTTTTATGTTCTTGATGGCCATGATAATTAGTTCATATCTGAATTAATTTGTAGTGATGTTGGAGGATGATATATTAGTGTACTCTATGACACATGGTGATCATTCGTAACATATATAAATCTTCATGTGTATACTAGGAGAGCATAGTCAATACTCAAAACATTCAATGTGTCAATTTTGTATTGAAATGGTAATCATATTAGAAGACATCATGGGAACGAAAGGTGTGTTAATGGACTCAACTAAAGTAAAGGCAATTGTTTTGATAGAGAATACCATTACATAATTTTATATTATTATTATTATTTTGATAAATAGATATTATCAGATATTCATCTAGGAATTTTCCTATTCAGTATGTCCTTTTTCTGTTTTAAAAAATGGGAGAATTTTTTATTGTATAAAATCATGTGATAATTCATGTAGAAGTTAAATAAGGGTTTGAAATCAACACCAATATTGATTCTACATGATACAAGTAAGGATTACAAATTGTATAGTGACTCTTCTAGAATATGGATAAAAGTTATATTGATGGATGTAGATCATGTCATGGAATATAGGACTCAGAATGTGTGGGATCATGAAGAGAACATCCTAACACCTAAACTCAATATAGAGATCATGTTTTATTATTAGAATTTTTACCAGAATGATCTATTTGCTGAGAAGATTACTATTTTTATGGATCACCAGATATTATGGTATATCTTCTCACAAATTTATTAGAGTCTCTAGTAGAGAATATTGGTCATTATTATGTAGTAAATTTAATTTGGGCTATTATATACACATTATATAATATGAAATGATGATGATGATTTGAGAGGACTCGGAATCAAACAGTTTAGGAGTTTTTTTGGTAGTGGAATAAGATGATTCTACTAGATGAGATTCAAGATATGGGTTTAAATATTCCATAGTAGAGGGATATGGTATCTTTTTGAGTTTATTAAATAGGTTTTATATGTATATGAGACCTGTATAATGAGGATTTTGAATGTTTTACATTGCATAAAGATATATAGGTTGGGAGTCACATTCACATTAGATGAAATATTATGATGAGAAAAAATATGTCATAAATCAGTTTATTGTTCCTATATGTATGTAGGAGGAACTGATGCAGGAATTTAATTCGTTAAAGTGGATGGGACTCACAATTATGTCCCAAATGTATCGTGTCCTACGATTACAATATTAATGGTGAGACATGAAAAATGTATATAATGGATCATGTCATGATGCTACACCTATCAGTGGGTGATGGAAGAGCATCAACAACATGGAGGATTTCTTCAATCATTATCCATTCCATAGTGGGATTTGGATATCATAACAATTGATGAAATGGTGGGTATCCCTAAGAATCCAATGAATAATGATGTTGTGTAGGTTATTGTGGATAAAATAATGAATGTATCTCATTATATTTTTATATGTGAGAAATTCCTTTTGGGGAAGATGAGAAATTTTAATTTTTGGGGGATTGTTTGTCTATATAGGGTTCAATAATTAATTGTTTTAGATCAATAATAGCATTTTAATTCACATATCTATTATGGATTTCAGAAATTGTTTTGAATTGTGGAATTATGGAGTAATTCATTCCTCCCATAGATAGATCGATGATTTGAGAATAATATAAATGTAATTGAGGTTATGATGTGGGTATATGTTCTTTACATCAGTGTGTCTTGGGAAAATCACTATTGTTTAGTTGATATATCCTAGAAATAAAGTTGTAAGGTATATATCTCTCTGTGTGTGAAGAATCATTTGAGGCTTTTAATGGTGTTCCTTAGAGATCATATTGATGCTAGATAGTGGATTTTGAGAAAGGGTTTCTGGGATAAATTCTTCTATATGAGACATTATAACAGGTTTAGCTATTACAGAAATGAATAAAAAATTTCTATGATTAGGAATAAGTCATAGGATGATAGTATAAAATGACCCCTATATTTTAAAAATGGAGATCATGAATTCCTATAGAAGTATCTTAGGTTAGCATGCCACTAGATATAGAATCAGGGAATGTTGGCAGCCAGGTTTATTGGACATTTAGAGGTTTTGGGGGGAATTAAGTTTTCATCAAACCAATTGGTTATTACAATGAAATATATCTCTACGGATTATTTTTTCCATGTATCAATATATTTATGTATAACCACGACCCTACTCATGTGGTCGATGTGGATGATGTTGATCTTAAGGTAGATGTGTCCATTGCGGATCATCCAATTCATGCATGTGAACGTAGTGGGATTTTGGTTCTTGGATTACCGTACTAACAGTTCATGTTGTGTGGAAACATGGGAGTGTGAAAAATGATTCCGTGAAAAGGGATGCATATATGTGGTCTGACTGGACCAATCTTTTCAATTCAAGATCTAGGGAAATATTGGGAGTTCATTTCAAGGATGAACTATTATAATGTGGGGAGATTGAAAGATCCCAACCTATTGTGGAATATTCACTTCAATGTATATAGGAACTCTTTCTAAATAATGTTGAGTATAATTTTATTATATTTTATTATAGGGAATGTTTTTGTGAAATATTTGAAAAATTAAAGGAGAGATGAATGTGCATTGTTGGTGGACAGTTGTAGAATACCTTGCACACCATCCCAACAAACTATGAAACCTTGGATAGATGGGAGTTCCATGTTTGATGCAAGGTTTTTCAATATGTGCACTATAAACGGATAAAATGTGGTCACCTAAAATTATTGGTGCACAGTTAGCACATGGTTAAGGAAAAAGGTACGCACCTACCCTGTATTCTATATAAGATATTTATAATTGCATCAAAATGAGTTTTTAATTCCCATGAAACAACTGAACTCACACATCTCAACTGATACAAGGAACCATAAATTTTTTACAATTTAAGATGTTTATATAGAAATTTCAAGGCCTCTTGTCCACCATTCATTGTGAATCGATGGATTGATTAATTGTTAGTTCCTCTCCCATTTATTGAATCATCTTGCAGTTATTCTCTCTTGATTCCCAAATTAGGTTCTCTTTTTTCAGATATATTATCTTCATTAATGGATATATCTATATATATTCATTTATATATAGATTTATTATTTTACATGTATGATTCAATATGATGATCGATATTTATAAGATATATTTTTTTTCATGATTTATCGTTTAGATATTCTGATCTAGATATATGATATTGTGTTGCTCTATTTTTTGGGGATTTATGTTTGGTTATTATCCATTTTAAAATTGAGGCAGGTGGTGAAATTTTCATTTCACATAGCCAAGATTTTAATATGAATATTCTAATTGAATAATTTCATTAATACATTAGAAATTATATTACATAAATAGAGTTAATTAATGATTCTCATTGATAAATTGATGTATTTTGGTATTATATTATTATATTTAGAATTAATTAAGTGATTTAGGAGATGTATAATTAGATATTTAATTTGGGTTTTTATTTTTATATTTAGGGAACATAATTTTGACATTCAATTAGTGAATTAATTATTAGATATCAAATTTGGTTTATTAACATAATTAATTTTGGTATTTATTATGTGATGTTGATATTATAGATTAATGTAATTAATTAAGGAATATATAATCAATAATTAAGATTTATAGTGAGATAATTGATTTTTTAATTCATTATGGGAATTTAATTTTTGAATCTATATTTATTATTTATCACATTAAATATATGTCTTGTTAAATTAATGAATTGGTGAATTAGATATGTTAAATTATGAGATATTTTAATTGTTTAGGTTGTAATGGAATTGATATTGATAATTTATTATTGAAATAATTGTGGGTGAAACAATGAGATCATGTTCATTCAAATTTTTTATGTTTAAATAAAGACAAGGTCCTTCAGGTATGAATTACATTATTGGAACAAGGTTAATCAAATGTTTTATGTATAAATGGGAACATTTCCATTTTAAAATGAATTTGATAATGAGAACACTATCATTCTAATGTTTGGTTTATGAATGATAACATGGTAATTCAGGTATTAATTAAATATCACGAACATTTTTATTGTATTTTTTGTAGTATTAATGGTATCATGGTCCTTAATGTATGAATTAATGAATAATAAGAAAGGTCAAATGAGATATGACCTTATTTTGGAATACTTCTATCTCAGACATGGGTTGATGTAAGTATTGTTATATGATATCTGTTTTAAATTCATTGTTCTCTTTAATGATTAGAAGGAAGTATTAATATATGATATTACCTAGAAACCCATTGGGAATCACCATGAGCTGGAGATGGCATTGAGGTACGTGTTTCCTCAAGAAGCCATGAGTTAATACCGTTCTGTAAACAAAAATTTACAATGTGATAATTGATTACATATGAAATGCACTTATTTTAAAATAAAGATATATACACTATTATCTAACTGATCATTCATTAAAACAACTTCAGCGGTGGACTACTTAGTTTTACTCACACCCAACTCAATCATCTGTATTTGTACAAGAATAGACTTGTTTATTTGATGATAGGTTAATAGAAACAACCCTATGTTAGATGGATGAGTTTGGACAGAGATAGATGAGGGAACATGATGTGGTTCAGGACCCTCTTTGGAGTCTTCAGTGTCTTCATTTGTCATTTTTCATTTTTTGACACTTGACATTTATATTAGAATGTCAGGTATTATATCCCATTTGATATTGTATCTCAACTTTTTGGTTATCTTGTGATCTTGGTACTTTTCATTTATGGTTATGTCTGCTTCCACTATTGTTTATTTTCTCCTTCAGTGTATTACAATGATAAAATTGGGTATTGTATCCCTATGATTGACTTATCATACCCTCACTACTAGTTGGAAGCATCTAGAAAATTGGGAGGCACCCTTGAGGCCTTGTGACCAACAGAAACAAGGAACTAGAGTATGGAAACTTTTATAGGCCATTACATATAAGGTTCTATCATCGATGAATATAGTATGAGTTACTGTATTTGGAATTTGGATATCGTATTTATCTATTTATTATAGTATTTGTGTAATTTATTTTAAACTTTAGATTATCACCTAATAATATATTTCATTATATATAAGTATGTTATGAGGAACTATAAATTATTACAATACAATATAGAAGCCTCATACGGTTGATGTGAATCATTATTTTGTCATTGGTAGAATTACCTATTAATATAAAATAACACAATGAAGATTTAGAATATTTTAATTGATAACATTGTGTATTTCTAAATGAAATATATCCTAAGTAATATTGAGTACTAATTATTAATTAAATAATATTTTTGATTTTTTCAAAGAGATGTAGCTATTGGTTAGGGTTTCAAGAATGAATTAGATGATAGAGAATCAAATGATTGTACATAGTGGAATTCCAACTGGGTACTCCTTCATTTTTAGAGAAAACCTAATGACAATATCTTATTGGTGGACTGTAGATTAGATCATACATTCTCATATGAAAACAATGTAACAAAATATTCATTTTTATGAAATAATGAACTAGTAAACAATGGATACTATATTTATGGATGAATAAATATTTATTTAATTATTTAATTTTAAAAAATATTTCTATATGAATTTTTTTCAATGATAATTCAGGACCCACATATATTGGAAACAAATTCATACTCTAATCATACACTAAGATGAGCGTGATACCAAATCAATTATTTTAGAGAATTTATTCTCGTACATTGAATTTTTTTTCTGAGTTCTCATATATATTGAATCTCTAATGTTTAATTATTTTCATGTGACATTTTCTTTTCCCATAAAATTTGTGAAATTATTATTAATGAGAACTAGTTATTTCTATTTTTGCGGTGAAATTGTTTTATAAGAATATAAGATATAGAGAAATATATTTTATTTTGTATAAATTTATTGTATTTGAAATAGATTTTGTACAATGGTTTAGTGAGAATTTTTTAATATTATTGTATTATAGATCCAATTCAACACGGTACTAAATATAATTTATTATTTTTTCCAATTATCTTCTGACAGTGAGGCATGGGGATATCATCCAACTTGTAGATAAATATTGGATATCTAACACTAATATTTCATGAATATTTTGAACCATAATATATATGATGATATTATGGTGTGAAAATATCATCCATGGATTACATGTCCTGATTTTTTTATTAAATTTTTTTATTTAATTTTTTTAGGACGTTACCTACTTTCCATTTTAAAATGACAATTACAATTTTCACTAGTGTATTGATCAATTTTCATGGAAAAAAAATCTTGACATACAATACACCATCTATCAAAAAATACCCCTCTATGGATGAGAACAATAAAATGGATATAATGACCCATGAGTCCTGCCTCTAGTAGGATCTGGGTTAGTGAATATCGCCAAGCATGTAATAATCTCACAATATAGGATGTATTTCCATTTATAAGAAACAATTACAATAGATATGAAGAATAACCAAAAAAACAAAAATACATTATATAAAAGTGAAATAAAAAAATCATCCAACAATGAATGTATAAATAGAAGTGATACAATAATAATATCCAATGTAAAATACCTTAATGTAAATATGTGCAGCAACAAAGAAAATGTCCAAAGGTCTGAGCATTTAACACCCAAAACGGTCCTAAAAATCTTCTAGTAAACCTGAATGAATTTTTATAGACATGGGTTGTGAATATAAATATACCCATTAAGGATATAAATATCTCTCATGCACATGTGAAAGAAGAATACTAATTCTCAAGTGAAAAAAATAAGAATCAAACATCACCAAAAAAAAGTATACTAACCATCCTCAACCACACCAAGGCACATTGACCATGTAAATAAATTCATGGAAAATAATATTTCATAAACAACATCGATGATAGGGTTCCCCTAACCACTTTACTACTAGTATGTAACTACCGCCTGATGGCATGAATCCTGGTGCTATCATACCTACAATATAAAACATCAAATCCCACCCGCATAATTTAGGGCATCACAACACAGCCCACCAGCATACACCTCTTCCTCACAAGACAACGTACCTACACACACAAGGGCCTCATAACACATCCCGCATTTACACACCCAGACCTCACAACACATCAGATCATATCTCATCCCATATATACCTAGGATAGCACATTACATCTCATCCCAATGCCACATCGGATAATACAATCCTCTTCCCTTAAAAACACCAATGTTATCACATCGAATGTTTATATTAATAATAAACATCTGGCGATCACATCCAGTTTAATGGCTATCTATTCTTTAATATATTGTGGAAAAGAGGTGGCACACATCTATATGTACTCAATACATATTATTCTAAATAACACCTGCCCCTTGTGACGATGCAGGTGTTCGACACATAGTTTTCAACTTGGGCGGGGTTTTTATACAAATCACATGAATAAAAAAATATATGTATAGTATAAATAACATCATCCCAACCAATGTGTTCCAAAACAAACTGCTAACATAAAATACATTTCCCATTTTTGTCAAATATAAATGCATTTAGTATGAACTGAAAGAGAAATTTCAGAATGTGAAGAGCCCTAAAAAATTATGTCACAATTTAATTAGCTATATTTTCAACACCCAATCATTTAAACATGTACGATCAACCATATTTAATCACACAACCATTGTTTTAATATTCCATTAACCACATCCATTTCATTTTCCAAACTAACCCTAGAAACACCAAACATTATCACTAAAATATTTATTTTTCTTATCACTACAAGAGAAAATATTATTTTAAATAACAAAAAAAATAAGATTCATTCACAATTATCTGATGGATGAAGATCCTTAGTAAATTAACACACTTCAAATTAATGACACATCATACCATGACATCTACATAAGGGGAGAAACACTATAAATTGTAATAATGGAGAAACTACATGACAATTAAACATACCAATTTTATATTTTCTTTCAACAAAGTTATCCTTATAGATCATTTATACAAACTAAATCAAACCCCTAACTCACAACCAAATATATCTACATATTACACCACCACCATCTTCACCACAATTGTGTATAATCACACCACACTCATCAAAATACCACTTCACATCCATATTTTATCCTCATCCCGCATAAATACAAACCCCATAAATTATACACATCACATCACCTCACATACAAAGGAGAATGAAATTTTTAAATTTAACAAATCCTCCCTAATTTACGTCCACTAATAAATTTTTGGGGTATCTTTGAAAGAGTATGATCATGGAGAATCAATTTACTATCTGATTATATTGTATAAGACAATATTAATATAAAATAATTCATAAAAATCCAAACAACATGAATTCCACATCTATCACAGGCACAAATAAGGTCCCACAATGGCCATGAATATTAGTTGGTAGTAAGTCCATAATAATCACAAAATCATCAAAAATAATAACCCTACAAGATCATGACTCAATTTCCCTGCTCCATGTTTATTTATTCTTAAACCACTAAAAATATCATTATTAATCAAGAATTATATATCAATACTAGGGAATAAATCTATAAAATTAGCGTGTATAATGAATTATTAATAATTATGATGGAAACCCTTTGTGGATAAAGAATAGTCTTCACATCCATGTTGCGCCAAAAAAAGGGTTGCAGGTACAGTAGGAAAATCTCTATGGAATCATGAACCAACTACTATAGTTTTTTACTCGTCACTTGAGGGTAGAAGGATTTGGCACATCCTATGTCATGATATTACAAGAAGGAATGAAAACAAGGAAATATTTCTCATCATTTGGATGATTGAAAAAGATCCACTGATTTTGATAATGTTTGGATTTTCTAATAAAGTTGGCTCTAGTCAAGGCCAATATTTTGACCAGTTAAATTCCATTAGACTCATAAGGAATAAAACATACCGTTTATGGACTTTGAATTAGTCTTAGAAACTTTTTATTTTTCTCTTAAATACATCTTACAACAAAAAATAAAATAAAAGATTAATAACTGGGGGAACTGGTAACACTATTCATGAGTGGCACTGGATAAGGCACCGCTAGTGAGGACCCCCCCCATGATGAGGCACTATAGGATGAGGAAACCTGATGAAAAATTGTCTGCCATAGTTAGTGAGTTACCATGAGGAATGAAAAAACCATGTGAGGTAACTCAGTAAGTGGCACTACAATATGATCAACTGTTGGATGAGAGACTCGTAGTGAGCCATAATTTATGAGAAATCTCCAATGAGCCATCACTATTGATGGACCACCAGCGAGCCATTGGCAATGATTGAACACCAAACTGGGACACCTCTACGAAGATATATAACAATGATAAGACACCTCTAGGTCAAGACACCTATAGGGTGATTCCTATTGGGTGATACCACAAGAATTCCACACTGCCAAGTTCACCCTTCTCGGATGAGAAACCTCCAGGGTTAGACACGCCCTTGTTGAGGAACCATTGGGATGATAAAAAATTGAAAAACTAGGAAAAATTGGGATTTTTTAAAAGTGTTGAAATAAGTCACCATGACTTCCTATGAGACCCAAAACAATAGATTTCCAACAACATAATTGACTGGAATTATCTAGGCCATTACATCATATACCACTCAATCAATTCTCACCCTCATGAATTCAAAACCGACTTGAATAGAATGAGTCGATGGGTCTGAATAACCATTCCTTGAGATACATATCAAGTATGTCACCAAACTCAACACATTATTATAAAATAAACATATTAATGATAACCCACCTTATGTTTTCTATGAATTGGAGTGGAAACATATGTAACCAAGAACTCCTCATATGACATCTTCAAACTGGGACTAATCTTCATAGTTTTTGACACGTCAACCCAAATGATCAAAAATAACACTACAAAAGTACATCAACCCAAATATCTCGGACTCATGAATCATGAATTTTATCCACCATGTCAAGATACTATCCCATTTGGGTTTCATTAGGTTAGCCAAATAGTTTTAATCGCTTAACAATTATTGACTCTTGATTAGTATTCGGGTACCACCATCTTTATATGTCATGAATTTATTACATAACATAAATCAGGAAAAAAATAAATCATCTCATAATCAACAGTGCTTAAAAATCAATTCAAAAAGTAATATATCATTGAAAAAATCAAAATACTTTCAGGTACTAGTCATGCATCTATGTCTCTCACTACCATGTACTCTCCTCTTGCCCCTTATGCCTTCAAAACAGATCATCATGAGTAATGGTCCATTCAGGAATAACCTCCTCTCAATTATCCTAAATGTAACACCCAAATAATCCATGGATAATTTTCCTTTGAATAATGAAATAGCTTGCATTGTACACGACTTCGACATTCTAAAACATTGCGACCAATAAAACTATCTGTTAGGAATAGTAATAACCACTTTTTGAGTTTTTATAAATTTTATCATTCAAAATGGACTTCATTTTAGAATCCAAATATTGATATTATCATAGTGTGATTTTTTGGTAATTTTTTGAAAACGTTCAATTTTTGATGAATAGTAAAAAAAACACCGCATTGTTTGTTAAAATTGACTTTTTATTTAAATAATTAAGTTTTTTATTTAAATTTATTTTAGGTAAAAATAGTTACATAATACATATTTATGTTTTACAAAATTAATTGGTTTCAATTTAAAGTGAGATTAGATATATAAAATTTTAGCGAACTATTTACCCAATTTTACCCACCTCGAGAATATTCAAATTTGTATAAAAATTAATTTCACCACTTTTCCCAGTTGAATTTAAAAAATTAGAAAGAGAATGTTAATTACAGTATCTAAAATGTGGTTCAATATGTTTAAAATAATTTTAGGTGAGTAGTACCTTTTTACGTTTATTTACCACAGTAAAAAGTAAATAGGGTAATTAAGGGTAAAAATGATTTTATAATTACCCTATAAAATGTCCTAACTCTATTTGATAACTGTAATTTGACCAAAAACAAAATTATGAATAAAATATGATCCTCATTGGTCCACATGGATTATATTAGGACATTAATTATTATTTTATTTAAAGAAGTGTTGAAAAAGTTAAAATCACTATTTAATAACTAAACCATTTTTAATATTGGGTTATACAAAATATAAAATCTAGTATAAATATTCATTAGAAATCTAAAAATAATTCCAACAAAATGGTATTTTATTTATAATTTTTAGAAATTAAATATTTTTTTTATTTATGACATAATGAAGATGTAGTAATTAACTTTTTAATGAATGATTAAAATAATTAATATTTTAAATATCCAAATTATTATAATTGGAAACTTTTAATTAATTATTTACATTTAAAGGATAATATGACATGTTATTGATGATTAAATGATTTTTTAATGTTATAATTCTTTTATGAATTTATCAAAAACCAAATACCAAATAGTGTCAAAATTGTCATAAATGGGGTTTTTAAACAAATATTATATTATTATTTTGTATTGTATTCCTAGAAATATAAGGTTCGTCCAAAGGCCCTAATTATTATGATATTTTTCATTAATTGACCACTTGATGTTTTATAATATGTTTATTGTTTGATTATTAACCATATAATTTAAAAACATAAAGAGACATGGTAAATGTTAAACTATTAAACTATGAGTTAAATATTAATGATAAGGTTAATATGATGAACTAAAACTATATAAAATCTAATGGATGAGAGGTTTTCTACCCATACCCATCTTATCCTATAAAAAATTCATTTTTGATCCATGTAAAACGGAAAATTATTTTAATATGAGATAATATTTCAATCTTTTACTAAATTGACCATCACCTCTCTTATAAAAGTGATCTGCCCCTTCTCTAAAATTAACATCTTAAAATCAATTTGTCATGGAAATATCCTACCCAAATATCCTCTAAACTATAATCCATTTATCCTAGTGTCCTTAATTTAGTTATAAAGATAACCTAAAGAGCCCTTTAGATCATAAGAAAAGGAAGAACCCAATGAAGTGGTAAATATTTCATCACCTTTTTCATGTTCTTTTCTTCTTCAACATTGTCTTTATTTGTTATTTCTATTCCTAAATAATAACTCAAGTATTTTCAATATATGTTGATGTTATTATAAAAATTGTACAACCATATTCATTATTCTATCCATCCTATAAATTCTAATGTCACCATACATGCATACATACCGATTACTGTGTCAACATCGTTGTGTAGTTTGTTATTCAGACACTTCATCATTTGAATGAGTATAATAATTAGTAAAAATGATGTGAATAATATATATAACATGATAATGAATCATTATATATGATCTACCATCCAATTATATATGACATTGATATCAAAAAAAATATATTTTTTCTCGTGCGTACGTCCGGATTACCGTCTCCACAAACGCAATGAGATTCTTTCCCTATCGTAATCAATCAAGAATAATTTTAATATTATAATAAAAATTAATTCTTTTGAACATAATATAAATATTTATATGAATCAAATTCATCTTATCCATAACAAACACTTCTTACATAACCAAGCATATAAATGAAAACGAATCAGTGAACACCCAAAATGATGATACAACAGATATATCATTAACAAAGCAATATTAGAAGAACATATATGGTATCATATTAATGTATATTGTTTTTGAATAAATTAAAAACAATTATTTTTACATTTTACAGAGTTTAACATACCCTTGACCGAGGAAAAGTACAAGGTAAGGGTTAATTTCACAATCTCGTTATTATATGAGGATGTTTTTACGTAGGTATCTACTAGAACCTCTTTTCATCCCCATCCATGTTTTTTTTAAAATGTATTCCAAAACATTTTAATTATTTAATAGGCAATTGGTTAAATTCATTTTAATCCTTCTTTAAAATTATATGAAATGTTTTTAATGGAATCATACCATCATTTTCCAAACAAGGTACCTCATGACCTCTTCGACAAAATTAATGTAAAAATGTTTTTTAACATATACAGCGGGTGATACTATTTTTTACCTTTATAACATCATAGATGTTTCTCATACAAGCTTATAATAATATTTTCAAGATTATTTATTTCTTATATAATTATGTGAATTTTAAATGATTTTAGAATAGATAGAGTTATTTCTCTAAAAAAAATTTATTTCATTTATGTCAACATCCATTGACGGATTGTGGGCTTATTTTATGTTGATTTATTATGATTCAAAACATCCATATTGTGTTGAAGGTTTTGTGATATGTTTTACAGTGGATTTGTTATTTTTTATACAAATAATTTTTTATTTATAAAGAATTGACATTTCATATGCAAGTTTTAATATTAATGTTAATGTTATATTTATAACTTTTTATATGTGGAATGCATTGGAATATGTAAGTGATGGGTGGAGCCCACTATAGATCCTCAATGCATCGATAGGCCTCATGAGACAAACAAATTTCATGGCACAAGACCTTGATAAATCTTATTTGTAGTCTAAGAACAAGGCCATTACTATATGGTTATGAAGTATAGAATTATGCATTCCATTATTATGAAAGTGGCTGTTGATATTGCATGTGATTATTCGACTAGTAGAATATCCATGATAATAAAAAATGGCATTATTTGATTTTACTTTTTCTATATTTTTCTAATTTCCTTTTTTAAAAGACTTTTGTTTTAGTCTTATATTACCTTAAATTTTTATGATTATTTATTAAAATGTATCCACTATATTGATATATTTACTGAGCATCTGATCTCACACCTTTCTATGGTTTATTTTTCCAAGGATGCGAAGAAGTATATTATGACTGACCTGTCAGGATAGTATAAGGGATATGAGTCTAGTCTATGAATAATATGTTGTTGTAGTTTTTTATTTTACAAAGTTATGTAAAGATTATGAATGTAACTATTATTTCCAAAGCTACTAAACATATTGTTCTTTTGAGACATGATGTATTGTTATCAGCCCTATGTTTTGTAATAAGGCACCGAATGTGGATAACTAGGGTTGGGGCGTTACAGTAGGTATCAAAGAATGTTTAGTACAAACATTATAATATTTATTTAGAATAACTATCATTATAGAACATTAAACTATTATAGAATTTGATGATTAGTGTAAAAGAACATCCTAGAATTTTGGAACTGTATATATTATGTGTGTTTCCAAGAAATACATCACATTATGGATACGTGTAGGTAGAGGCGGCTCTGGCATAGATGTACCGAGGTGTAAAACCCGAAAAGACTACTTTGAGCTAGACTTGAACTAGAACTGGTGCATGACAATGGGTCTTGCTGCACTCTTGGTTACGACACTCTCGGGGGATATGCATTGGAAAATTATCACTTTATTTATAAAACATTATGAATGGGTTTTTAATATATACATCCTCAAAGAATTTTTTTTTATAATGGATTATATCCCATAAATCCTCAATACATGTTAAGTGATTTACACATTTTTGAGTTATTTATTGTGATTCATAATCTAATCTAGTGTATGACATTGTTTAGAAATGGTGAATAGTAGAAGGAATGGAAACTGTATCAACGCACGCGCTCCTTGTATCGATTTCCCTCCTACTCAAAATAATTATTGTGGACCTGATAAAGAAACTAGTGTTGATAATCTTATCACCATATTCAGAAAACACAATCAGGTTATTAATAACAACCTTTCCTGTATGGAGCACTTTTATCCACAACGGGAAGGATCAATGTTATTCCTCTTCATGAGGCAACAACCACCAACAATAAATGGGAGTAAAAATCCATTAGTTGCATATTAATGGAAAATTTCATTTTAGAAAATATTTAATGCTTTAGGGTGTAGCAAAAGGTTAAAAGTTGTCATGGCAGTTTATCGCCTTACGGGATAAGATGATCATTGGTGGTCATTGATTCAAAACACAAAGGAAGATGATAAAGTATCAAATATGGAATGTAAGGTGTTTAAAGAGATTCTCTTATAATAATAATTTCCTTCTGACTATAGAACGGATATGGACTGACAATTTCTGAGTCTGAAATAAAAAGAGAATGAGAATGCCTCGAAATATGATGCTAACATTACAATGATAGAAAACAATGACACATATTATATATGTAACACATGGAGTAAGATTCATTGATTTTTTATGGGTTAAAATTATTTCTTCCTAGAGCATTACACTCACAATATTTCTCATCATATGATGATATTGTTTCATGAGATATCAAGACAGAATAAAGAATTCTCTATGTCTTATGAATATAAAGAAAATCAGGAGATGGAGATATATACTGAAAACTCTACAAATAGAAATAAGGATAAGAAGGGAAAATATGAATATCCATCCAGTAGTAAATGTGGGATGAAACACCCCGATACTTGCCTAATGAAAATGGGAGTTTGTTACAAGTGTGAGGAAAAAGGCCACCATGGTCATGATTTCAAGTGGAAGAAATAAGACTTCAATGATGAATGCTACAATTTTAGATAATAGGAGCATTATTAAAATCAATTTAATAAGCTCCAAAAGAACATACCTCAAAATGTCCAAGGGCGAAATTCCATGCTTTTGCGATCACTACTGGTGAGGTTGAAGATCCTAAAGACATGGTGGTAGGTAATTTAATGGTTTTCCTCATGTTTAGACAATGATTTTGTCATTACTATAACATCGAGGAATGATGGATTAGTTATTTCTTGTGATTCTTCATATAAGTAAATTGGTTGTGTCCTTATGAAGAATGATAGAGTTATTGATTATACATCAGGAAAGATAAAAATTCATGTGAAAAACTATCCTACTACGATATTAAGTTAGCAGCTAAAAAAGTTTCTCTAAAAATATAGAGACACTATATCTAGGGTGAAAAATTTGAGATTTATACAGATCATAATAGTTTGAAGTATATTTTTTCACAAAAAGACCTCAAATTGAAAAAAATCTGATGGATTGAACTACTCAATGGTTATGATTGCACAATACACTAACACCTAGGGAAGTCAAATAAAGTGGAATATTCTTTGAGAAGAAAGGATCCTGGAGTTTTGAACAACATTAGAGATTAATGGGATCTTCTTTTCAAGGATATAGTGAAAATATATATGGTAATAATCATGGAACCTAAAACATCAATATTTTTTAAGATTGTTTCCAAACCATAATTACTAGAAGGGATAAAATTTTATCAGGCTGATGATGAGGTGTTTCAAAAGATGATTAATGTTTTGAATGATGGGAAATTGAGTGACTTCATATATGGAGTTGAGATTTTGAATCTTTGGAAGTGAATTTTTTTTCCTGATAAACCAGATCTAAAAAGGGAATTGTAAGATTATTTTCATAGATCAATTATTTCAATACACCCTAGTAACCCTTAGATGTATAGAGAGTTGAAAGAACATTTTTTGTGGAACAACATGAAGAGGGATATTGTAGATTTTGTGTCAAGATTTATGGATTTTAAACAAGTGAATGTTGGAATGAAATAGCCTGGATGAGTCATGCATCCCCTTCCCAAACCGGACTGAAAATGGGAAAATATTACGATGGACATATTCATTGGGTTACCAAAGGCTCCTAGAAGTAATGATTAAATATGGATCATTATTGATCATCTTACGAACTCATCAAATTTGCTTTCTATAAGAGAAGGTTTACCACTTGAATTTCTTGACAGACTATATATTAATGAAGTTCTAAGACTTCTTGGAGTACTATTATTGATTGTTTCTGATCGTGATCTCTATTTTACATAAAGTGTCTGGAAAAGTATTCATAAATCCCTTGATACTGAACATCATTTGAGCACTGTCTACCACCCTCAAACTAATGGAAAATCAGAACATACTATTCAAAACTTGGAAGACATGTTGATATCTTTCTCACATGACATTCATGGTATGTGTGATTAATATTTATATCTGGTATAATTTTACTATTACAATAGCTTCCATTTATGTATTTAGATGGAACCATGTGATGCGTTATATGGAAAGGGATGTCGAAGACCAACTTCTTTGGTTGATGTTGGTGAATGAAAACTCATAGGTCCAGAACATGTTGAGGAAACAATAGGAAAGGTGAAGGTCATCCAATCCCATGTCAAAGCATCCCAATGTAGAAAAATGTTCTATGTTGATAACAGAAGGAATGATTTGGAAGTTCAAGTTGGATACAATGTTCTCTTTAGGTATCTATATAGTATGGTGTTATACGTTTCATTAAGAAGGGTAATTTGAGTGTCAGGTACATCAAACCATTCGAAATTCTAGAACAAATTGGAGTTGAATATTATGATTTGGAAATGCCTCCAAGTCTCTAAAAAGTTCATGGTGAGTTCCATATGTCACTGTTGAGAAAATACATGCTGACCCAATGCATGTACTCACCAATGATGAAATAAAACTAGAACCAGATCTGTCTTACTGTGAAGAGTCTGTCAAAATTCTTGATACAAGAGAACTAGTTCTGAAAAAACTCATTGACTCATCTGGTAAAAGTTCTATGGAGAAACCATAAGATGAAATATGCAACGTGAGAACAAGAAGATCATACGATGAATAACAAAAAAAATTCATTGTATTATTATTGAAATTTCGAGGATGAAATTTTTTTAATGTGGGAAGAATGTCACACCCCATGATTCTACAGTACATTTCACTTTGAATAATTCAATAACATGCATTGTACAAAACATCGATATTCTGTCACACCGCTACCAATCAAACTAGATGTTATGAATAGTATTACCAACTTTTCAATATTTTATAATTTCAATAATTCAAAAGGGACTTCAATTTTGGATATGGAATATATAAATTATCTTAGGGTTAATTTTTTTTTTTGAAAACGTTAAATTTTTCATGATTAGTAAAAAAATGTGTTATTGGATAAAACCAACTATAACACCCTGACCCCAGTTACCCCGAGACAGTGAATTATTACTTTTCATTAGCATGATCACAAAATATCATGTCCCAAAAGACTGATTTGTTTAGTAGTCATAGATGTAATAGATACATTAATAAGGTTTACATTACATCATAAAATGGAAAACTACAACAACATTGTTTCCATAGACAACACATAGATCTTATAATATATCCCTGTAGGTAATTCATAATATAATTTTTGCGTCTTGGGAAAAATAAAACATAGAATTGTGTGAGCTCAGAATCTCAGTAAGGATAAAAATATAATTGAAGAATTATAAATAAGCACAAACATTTAAGGAAATGTATAAACCTAAAACAAAATCATTTTCAACATAATCCTCATCATAATATGGGAAATATAAATCAAAATAAGGACATTTACTTACTCACATGGATATTCTACTAGTGGAATAACCACATTCCATATCAATAGTAACTTTTATAATGATGGAATGCATAATGTTGGACTTCGTAACAACATAATCAAGGCCTTGGGCCAAGACTACAAATAATATTTTGTCAATTCCTTCCATTAAGACACTGGTTTGTCTCATGAGACCAACCGATGCATCGAGGAGCTATAGCGGGCTCCACCAATCTCTTGCTATGTCCAATGCATTCCTCATATGAAAATGATTAAACATAACCTCAAAATTCATATTAAAACTAGCATATGAAATGTCAATACATTATACAGAAACAATAAATGGTGTAAAAATAACACATCCATAGAAAAACATATAACAAAAACTTCAATAAAATATTTAAATTTTGTATCATAATATATCGACTTCAAATAAGCTTAAAATACATCATGGATGTTGGAAAAAATGAAATCAAAGATTTTTTTAGAAAAATATCCCTTTATATTTTGAAATCAATTATGAGAAAATTTATTTTGAAAATATTCTTATATTATTGTATGGTAAGATTCAACGATTTTATAACGGTGGAAAATAACTGCACCTGCTGTATAAGTTAAAAAAATATTCTTACCATAAATTTGATGAAAAGTTCAAAAAGTTCCTTTTTTGGAAAACGACAGAAAGATTCCTCTCAAAACATATAAGGTCAAATAAGGGTATAAATTTCATTAACACATTGTCTACAAAATAGTAAAAATTTAATGGAATGTATTTTTAAGAAACATGGATGTTGTTGATAATGTTGATCCAGTAGATACTTATATAAAAAACAACCTCAGATAATAATAAGATTGTGAAAATAACACTTAACTTGTACATTTCCTTGGTCGAGGGTAGGTTATCCTTAATTATAATGGTGAATTAAATTTTATTATATTATTCAAGAATAATATACATTAATATTATAACATATATTATATTTTAAAATTTCATTTTTAAAAATATCTTAGTATTATTGTCATTTCGGGTTGTAATTGATTTGTTTTTATTTATATGCTTTGTTACATAATTAATGTTTTTTCTGGATAGAATGTATCTTATTCATATTAATAATGATATTATGTTTTTAAATGTTATTTTAAATCATATATTGAAAATTAATTTTGAATGAATACGATAGCGAATGAATTTTATCGCGTTCATGGAGACGGTAATCTGTACGTACACATGAGTGAAAATATCATTATTTTTATATTAAAATAATATATAATTTTCTTGAATATCATATATTGAGAATCATAATCATGTTATAATTATTATTTTAATCAATAAAACATCATTATTATACCCATCTAAATAATAATGAATTGAATAACAATTACACCACGATGTGGAGACGGTAAGTCGTACGTACGCACGTATGGTGACATGTCAATCAAAGGATGGATAGAATATTGAATATAGTTTTACCATATTTATTAAAAAGTAATAGTATATAGAAGATATTTTTGTTATTACTTTATAATGGAAACCCCAATGAAATTGGATGTGGAAGAAGAATGAACTTTTAAAGATGTGATGAAATATTAACCTCTTCTTCAGGTTCGACATATTGATTTGATCAAAAGGGCTCAATAGGATGGATTTATATCTAAAGTAAGTAATATAGGATTATGTTAGTATATTTTAGAGTGTATTTGGTCTTGGGATGGCCGATACAAATGGTTTTGAAGATGTGAATTATATAGAATGGGTAGTGCCCTTTTATAATAGGGGTGAGGGGTACCTTAGGAAAATCGAGAAATATTATTTTATAATAAAATCATTATCTATTTATAATGGATCAAAAATTAATTATTTAATTTATAAGGTGGTTATGGGTTGAAAAAAACTCAACCAATATGTTTCATATTTGTTTGGGTCACTATATTAACTTTATATTTTAGATTTAACTCATAGTTAAATAGTTTGACATTTACCATGTCTCGTTATATTTTTATATTATATGGTTTATAAATATAAAATATACTTCTAGGAGAACCCAATGTGGATCATTAATGATACATATATTAATTTATAAGTCTTTTTTCTAATACATGGGTTTTTTTGAATAGAATAGCAATTTATAAAATAATATTTGTTTTAAAACCCCTTTTATGTCAGTTTTGTCATTATTTGGTATTTTTTTTTACTAAATTCATATCAGCATTATTACATCGAAATAAATTATCCAAAACAACCCTAACATATTATATTAACCTATAAAATTATTTGAATTTAAAAAATGTTTCAAATTACATTTATTTGGATATTTATAAAATCAATTATTTTGAAATTTCATAAATTAGGTAATTAATGTATCATCATTGTGTCATAAATAACATAAATTATTTAATGTCTGAAAACATATATATAATTCCATTATGTATAAAATCTTTTTACCATTCCAATTAATATTTATAGTCTAATTTATCTCATGTGTATCCATATATTAAAAATGAATTAGTTATTAATCTGTGAATTTAACACTTTTAATGCTTCTTTGAATTAAATAATAATAAATGACCTCATCAAATCCTAGTGGACCTAAAGGATAATATTTTTTTGAACTATTTTTGGGTGAAATTAAACATATCCAATATAATTAGGAAATTTGATATGGTTACAATAATATCATTATTACATTTAATTTCCACCTTTAATTATAACCATGGTAAATAAAAGGAAAAAGTAACTAATCACCAAAAATTATTTTCATCTTATTGATCCACATTTAACTTACTAATATCAACCTCGTTTCTCACATTTTTAAAATTCAACACATAGATTCTGTAAAATTATGTTTTATTTAAAATATCAAATGCTCATAGGAGGTGCGTAAAAGATGGTAAAAAGTTCAATAATATTTTTATATATCGAAAATTATTATAAACTATCTCTAATGAATTACATTGAACTTATATAGATATATGTATTTATTTTGACATAAAATAAATTTTTATAATATAAATAATTATATAAATTAAAATTTGGTTTTAAACTATAACTCATTGTTTTTAAATATTCATAAAAAATTTAAATTTTTCATGAAAATACAAAAAATTCAGCCCAATGTTAATTTTGATATTATGAATCCAAAATGAAGTCTATTTTTAATTTAATAATTTATAAAATTTCCAAAAGTGTGTATTACTATTCATAATGACTATTTTTATTGGTCATGGTGTGTTAGAACTCAATGTTGTGTACAAAACATGATATTTTATTATTCAAAGAGAAGCGTACAGTGGAAGCTTGGGGTGTTACATTCTCCCCCATTAAAGTAATTTCATCTTTGAAATTTCTATAATATTTTTTCATAAAATGACTCGGATGGTTCTTCATCATATTTATCTCGGGATCCCATGTTTCATCTTCCATATTATGGTTTCTCCATATAACATTTACCAGGCGAGTCGTTCGGTTTTCAGCACTTGTTCTCTTGTATCAAGAATCTTGATAGACTCTACACAATAAGACAGATCGAGTTCCAGTTTTAATTCCTCATAAGTGAGTACATGTGTTGGGTTTATCAACAATGATACGTGGAACACATCATGAAATTTTTAGACACTTTACGGCATTACCAAATGGTAATCTAAAACCCCAATTTGTTCTAGAATTTCGAAAGGTCTGATATACTTAGGACTCAATATACATTTCATACTAAAATTTATAACACCCTGCCATGGAGATACCTTGATGAAAAAATGATATCTTACCTGAAATTCTAAATCCTTCATTTGGTTATTGGCATAGCTCTTCTACCTACTTTGAGATTCTTTGAGGTGGGTTCGGATTACCTTCACCGTTTTCATCGTCTCCACATCATGTACTGGACCTATGAGTTTTCTTCCACTAACATTATCCCAATAGGTTGGTGTTCGACATCTCTTTCTATATAATGCTTTATATGGTGACATCTCTATACTTTAATGGAATATACTGTTATAGTAAAATTCTAAAAGAGGTAAATATTGATCCCACAAACCTTGAAATTTAAGTGAGTATTATCTCAAAATTTCTTATAAGGTTTTAATAGTGCAATTTTATTGTCTATCAGTTTGGGTGTGGTAGGCAGTGCTGAAATGATGTTCAGTATCCAGGGCTTTCTGAAGACTTTTCCAGAATCATGATGTAAAACATGGATCACGATCATAATCAATCGATATGGGTACCCCATAATGTCTCACGACATTATTAAAATATAATCTTTTTATACTTTCAAGTGGTAAATCATCTCTTATAGCACAAAAAAGTGCTCACATGGTTAAAAAATAAACAATGAACCATATTACATCGTTCATTCTAAGAGTCTGTGGTAGCACCATGATAAGGTCCATCATGATATCATCCAATTTTCACATAGTTTTTTGAATATGTTGCATGACTCCTCCAGGATGTTTCTCCAAGATTTCACATGTTGACAAACCATACATCATGACACAAAATCAGAAATATCCCACTACATGTTGTCCCTACAAAAATGCTCCTTCAAATCAGTATAAATTTTGGTGCTCCCATGGTGTATAGAAAAATTGGAGCTATCAGCATCAACGAATAATTATATTTTTATATCAGGTATAACGAGAACTCAATGTTTCTTCCCAAATATCAAAATTTCATCTTCATATATGAAGTCATTCACTCTCCTGTTATTCACAATATTAATCTTCTTTTGAATCTCCTCATCATATTCCTGAGAAAATTTTATCTTTTCTAGAAAAGATAGTTTTACAACCATTTGAAAAAGAATCGATGATTCACCTTCCATGGTTATTCTCAAATCCATATTTACTAGATACAATTATATAGGATCCTTTTCAACACTCAGCATGTTTAAAAACTCCATGATCCTTTCTACTCAAAACATTTGCCTCCTAATTTTCCTTTCCTAGGTTGTAGTGTATAGTAAAATCATAATCCTTGAGTAGTTCAAGACATTTCATTTTCCTCATGTTGAGTTATTTTTTTGAGAAAATATACTTCAAACTATTGTGATCAATATAAATCTCAAATTTTTCACCATAGAGATAATGTATCTATACCTTAAAAGAAAAGATTATAGATGCTAACTAAAGATCATGAGTTGGATATATTTTTAATGAATTTTTAGCGGTCGTGATACATATGAAATAACCATGTCATTCTGCATAGGGACACAACCAAGTCCTTTCATTGATGGATCACTATAAATAACAAACCCATAAAAAACGATCAATATTACTTCTTGGGATACATATATATTTTGTTGCATTCCTTGCTAACCATGTAAAGTTAGCTACATAATTTGCGACATTCTCATCCAATTTTGCCGCAGACATAGAAATTGTCCCTCCATATCCACTCGATGGTCACGAGGAATGTATTTTTATATGAAAAGCTTTTTCAACTCACTACATTACATATTTGATACTTCATCATCTTCCTATGTGTTTGGATTAATGACCACCAATGATCAACATCTCCAGTGAGGTGGTAAATAGCAATGAAAATTTTTTCCCCTTTGATACTCCACAAGGAGTGGAATATTTTCACTAAGGAATTTTTCCATTGCTCATCTACTGTTGGATTTATAACCCCGTTTAATGTTTTTGGTTGTTACCTCATTAAGCGATCTAACATTTATCCTCCACATTGTGGATTAGGGTGCTCCATAAAAGTAATGTTTTTATTTATAACCTCAGCGAGTTATCCCAATATAGTGATAAGCTAATCTACACCAGTTGTATCACTAGCTCCACTATAATTTTATTTAATAAGAGGTAAATACCTACATGTAGTGTGTGCATTGAAACGGTTTCAATTCCTTATTCTAGGCGCCATTTCTAAACAAATGGAATAATCTATATTAGTTTATTAATCTCAATACATAATTCCAAACATGTAAAAACTTAACATAAATTGAACAATTTATGGATATAATCCATAATCGTAAAAAAAATTCCTTTATGGATGTATAAAATAATAAACCCTTTATAATTCTTTTTAAAGATAATTAGAATTATCCTAAGAATATCCCTCGGGAGTGTCGTAAACAATAGTGCAGCAAAGCCCGTTATCATGCAGCAGTTCCCATTTGAGTCTGGGTCAAAGTGGTTTTTTCATGTTTTACCCATATATAAATCTGTTCCCAAGCCGTTTCTACCAGATCGTAACCAGATATGGATTTATTACATGAAAAACTCACAAAATTCTACAATATCATAATTCTGTGATGTTGTTCTATACGAACCCTCAATGTCTATCTTATGGATTTGTGCTCTAATCAGAGTTTAACTAATTATAGATTCCAAGGATTGTACTAAACTTCATATGATACAAACTATAAAGCCTTAAACCAAGTTACCCATAGTCATTTCATTATTATGTATCATTAGCATGATCACAAAAGATCATGTCTCAAAATACCGATTACTGTATTAACCTTAGAATTACTAGATACATTAATAAGGTTTAAATGAAATCATAAAATTGAAAACAACAACAAATTTTTTTCCATAGACAACACTGATATCACCTAGAATATCCCTACATGTAATTCATGTTATACTTCTTCTTTGCTGAAAAAATAAACCATTTAAAGGGGTGAGATCGGATTCTCAGTAAGGATAACAATATAGAATAAACATTCATAAATAAGAATAAAAATTTAAGGAAATGTATGAAACTAGATCAAAAGACATTTCAACCTAAATATCATCACAATATGGAAAATATTATTCAAAATAATTCCATTTAATTAATCACATGGATATTCTAGTAATCGAATAATCACATTCAATATCAATATCCACTTTCACAATGATGGAATGCATAATGCCCGACATTATGGCCACATCGTCAAGGCCATGTACCCATAATAAAAATAATACTTTGTTAATGCCTTGTGCCAAGACACTAGATTGTCTCCTTAGACCTACTAATGCTTCGAGGAGCTATAGCGGGCTCCACCCGTCTCATACTAAGTCCAATGCATTCCTCATATGATATGGTTTAAACCTATTGTAAATATTCATATTAAAAATAGTAAACAAAATGAAAATACTTTATCCATATACTATGAATGGTTTAAAAATAACACATCCACAGTAAACCATATCACAGAACCATCAATTCAATATCAATGTTTTTTATCATACTAAATCAACTTAAAATGGGCATAAAATTCATCAAGGATGTTGAAATAGATGAATTTATGAACTTTTTTAGAGAAATATATCTTTCTATTTTGAAATAATTTAAGAAATCATCTATATTGAAAATATCCTTATAATCAAGTACAAGAAGCTTTGACAATGTTATAACAGTGGAAAATAGTTGCACCCACCGTATACGTTATAAAAACATTCTTAACATAAATTTGTAGAAAAGGTAAAAAAGTACCTTATTTGGAAAACAATAGAATGATTACTTTAAAAACATATATGGTTAAATAAGGGTATAAATCACTTATTCCCATTGTGTAATAAATATTAAAAATGCTTTGGAATACATTTTTAAGTAACATGGATGTGGATGATAACGAGGTCCCAGTAGACACTTACATAAAAAAATATCGGATTATAAAGAGATTGTGAAATTAACCCTTAACATTTACTTTTCCATGGTTGTGGGTAGGTTAAACTCTTTTATAAGGTTGAAATTATTTTTATTAAATTTTTCATGAATCATATACATTAATATGATATCATAAATGATTTTTTAATATTTCATTGTTAATAATATCTTAGTATTATCTTCATTTCAGGTGTTAACTGATTCATTTTCCTTTGTATGCTTTGTTACCTAGGTAATTTTTTTATGAATATGATGTATCATATTCATATTCAGAATTATATTAAGTATTTAAACATTATTTTTAATAATCTAATTCAAAATAGTCTTGAATTGATACGATGTGGAATGAATCTCAATGCGTTTGTGGAGACGCTAGTCCGTACATACCCACATGCAACAAATATAATTCTTTTCATATTAAAATGATATATAATTGGATGGAATATCATATATAAAAAATAATTATCAAGTTATATTTATTATTTACATCAATTACACATCATTATTATACCCATCCAAATAATAATGTATTGAATAACAATTTTACTACGATGTGGAGACGGTAAGTCGTACGTACGCACATATGGTGACATGTCATTCAAAGGATGGATAAAATAATAAATATAGTTTTACAATATTTGTTATAACATCAATACATATAGATGATTATGGATTTATTATTTTATAATGGAAACAACAAAGAAAGAGGATGTGGAAGAAGCAAATAACTTGAAAGAGGTGATGAAATATTTACCTATTCATTGGGTTTTTTTTTTGATATGATCAAAATGGCTCTATAGGATGGATTTCTAAATAAAGCACGAAATCTAGGATGAAGGGGGGACAATTGAGAGGGTAATTGGGTAGGGTTTGGCTCAGCCAAATGTCTTTGAATGAGTGAATTAGAGAGAAGACGGAGGGCCTTTTTATAAGAGGGGTGAGGGGCACCTTAGGAAAACTTATAATAATTATTTTTTAATAAAATCATTTTCGGTTTATAATGGATCACAAATGAATTATATAATGTAAATGGTGGAGAGTGGTTGAACAGTAGTCAATCTATAGGTTTTATATAGGTTAGGGTCACTATATTAACCATATCTTTTAGAATTAACTCTTAGTTAAATATTTTCAAATTAATAATGTCTCCTTTTATTTTTATATTATATGGTTAATAAACATACTATATACTTCCAAGAGAACACCATGTGGTTAATTAATGATACACCTATCATTATATATGTCTTTTGACCAAATATTATATTTTTAGGAAAGGAATATCAATTAATAATATAATATTTTCTTTAAAAACTCTTTTTTTCAATTTTTGACACTATTTGGTATTTTATTTTTTCTAAATTCATAACAGCATTTTTACATAGAATCAATATCATCAATCCAACCTTAACATGTCATATTAACAAATAAGATTATTTAAATTCATAAAAAGTCTCAAATTTAATTTATTTGAATTTTTATAATATCAATTATTATATTATTTCATTAATTAGGTAATCAATGCATCATCATTGTGTCATAAATAAATTTAATTATGTAATTATTAAATAATATAAATAAAATACCATTATTTATTAAATAATTTCATCTTTCTATTTAATATTTTTACTCGAATTTATCTTATGGTTTATTGTATATTAAAAATAGATTAGTTAGTAAACAAAGATTTTAACACATTAACTATTCTTTGATTTAAATAATAATAAATGTCCTAATCTAATCAATGTGGACATAAAGGATTATATTTTATATGTTAGTTTTTGTTAAAATAAAACTATTCCTATAGAATTAGAAATCTGTTAATGTAATAAAAATATCATTTTTACCCTTAATTACCCTATTTACTATTAACTCTGGTAAATAATAGAAAAATTGTACAATTCACCGAAAATTATTTTCATCTTATTGAACCACATTTTATGTACTGGTATAAACCGTTTCTCTTGGATTTTTGAAATTCAACTCACAGAAGATGTAAAATTGAGTTTTATGTAAATTTGCAAATTCACCTAAGAGGTGTGAAAAAGATAGTAAAAAGTAAAATAAAAATTTTATATATCTGAAATTATTATAATATGACTCCAATGAATTACATTGAACAAAAATATGTATTATGAATCTACTTTTACCTAAAATAAATTTAAATAAAATAAATAATTATTTAAATAATAAATCATTTTTAAACTATAACTCAGTGTTTTCAATATTAATCAAAAATTGATTGTTTTCAAAAAAATACCAAAAATTCATCCTAAGGTAATTTCAATATTCTGAATTCAAAAATGAAGTCCAATTTGAAGGAAAAAATTTATAAAATTTCAAAAAGTGGGTATTACTATTTTAAATGCCTTGTTTTATTGGTTGTGGTGTGTTAGAACTCGAAGTTGCGTACAACACACGCTACTGTATTATTCAAAGAGAAGTGTACCGTGGATGCTTGGGATGTTACATAGACATTTTATTTAAATAAATAGATATTTTATTTTAATTTATTTTATGTCTAAATAGATACATATTACATATATATGTTCAACGTACTTCATTGGAAACATTTTATATTAAGATAATATATATATAATTTTATCCAACTATTTACCTTCTTTCACCCACCTACAAAGAGAATTTGAAAATTTGTATAAAAAATAATATTACCACTTCTATGAGTGGAATTTTAAAAATATGAGGGACATGGTTAATATAAGTAATTAATATTTGGTTCAATAAGAATAAAATAATTTATGGTGAATAGTTTCTTTTCACTTTTATTTACCACGATAAAAATTAAATAGGGTAATTAAGGGAAAAAATTATATTATAATTACCCTAACACATGTCCAAATTTTATTGGATAAGTTTAATTCGTCAAAAAACAACAATAGGGTTAAAATATGATCCCCATTGGTCTACTAGGATTATATTAGAAAATATATAATTATTTTATTTAAAAACGAGTTAAAAGATTTAAAATCAAAGATTAATAATTGAACCATTTTTAATATATGATTATAAATAAGATAAATTCGAAAATAAATATTCATTAGAAATATAAAATTATTTCTTACATTAATGTATTTTATATAAAATTTAAATACATTAAATAATTAAATTTATTTATGACACAATGATGATGCAATAATTACCTTATTAATGAATGATTAAAATAATTTATATTATAAATATTTAAATAAATCTAATTTGACACTTCTAATGAATTTAATTAATTTTATAGGTTAATATGACATGTAAGGTTTGATTTATTGGGTTTTTATCACAGTAATAATGATTTTATGAATTTAACAAAAACAAAAGATCAAATAGTATCAAAATTGACATAAAAGTGTTTCAAAAATAAATATTATTTTATTAATTCGTATTCTATTCAAAAAATTATTCTCTTTTGAGAAAGGTTATAAATAATATTATATATGAAATTAATAAACCACTTGATGGTTTTTGAACATTTATTGTAAGTTTATTAACCATATAATATAAAAATACAATGAGACATTGTAAATTTCAAACTATTTAACTAAGATTTAGAACAAATTGATATGGTTAATATGATGACCTAATGAAGTCTAAAACCTATTGGTTATGAGTTTTTCGAACCATCCCCACCTTTTCCTTTAAATAATTTATTTTTCAACCATTAGAAAAAAAAAGATTTTATTGTTAAATAATATTTTGTGCTTTTCCTAAAGTGACCTTCACCACTCTAATAAATTTTCACCTACCCTTCTCTCAAATTTACACCTTCAAATCCACTGCCAAATATCCTCTCAAATATCCTCACTTCTTCCTAGAGGCCTTCCTTTAGTCATAAAGCCATCCCATTTATCCATTTTGACTATATCAAAAGGATGAACCTGAAGAGGAGGTTAATATTTATCACATCTTTCAAGTTCTTTTCTACTTCCACTCCCTCATTCATTATTGTTTCCATACATAAATAATAAATCCATTATCATTTATATACTATGATGTTATCATAAAAATTGTACAACCATTATTCTATACATCCTATAAATAAAAAAGTCACCATGTGTGCATACGTACCGATTACTTTCTCCATGTTATTGTGTAGTTTGTTATTCAAACACTTCATCATTTGGATGGGTATAATAATGAGAATAAATGAAGTTAATAAAAAATAAAACATAATATTTATTCTTTATATATGATATTGTATCAATTTATAAATTATTTTAATATCAAAACAATGATATTGTAACTCGTGCGTACATCCAGATTACCGTCTCCACCAATGCGATGATATTCTTATATGATCGTAATAATTCAAGAATAATTTTCATTTTATGATTAAAAATAATATATATGACCATAACATAATCTTGTATATGAATCAAATACATATTATCCATAACAAACATGTCTTATGTAACAAATCATATAAAGGAAAACAAATCAGTTAAAACCCAAAACTATGATACTACTAAAATATCATTAACAATGAATTATTTAAAGATCATATATGATATCATTTTACATTATATGGTAATTTAATAATTTAATAACAATTATTTCACCATTATACAGGAGGTTAACATACACTATACCAAGGAAAAGTTCCAGGTAAGAGTTAATTTCACAATCTCTTTTTTATCCATCTTTTTTTTACGTTACTATCTACTGAGACTTATTTGTCATCTGCATCCTTGTTTTATTAAAAACGTATTCAAAAACGTTTTAACTATATACTATAATATGGTATAAAGTCATTTATAACATTTTTTGAATTTTTTATAAATTGTTTTGAAAGGAATCATTTCATCGTTCTTCAAACATGGTACCTTATGACCATTTTGACAAAATTAAGGTAAGAATGTTCTTTTTAACTTATAAAACGAGGGCAGTTATCTTCCGCTGTTATAACATCGTCAAATATTTCTTTGCATTATTTTTTGAATATTTTCAAAATAAATAATTTCTTTTATAATAATATGACTTTTAAATGATTTCAAATTAAAAATAGATATTTCTCTAAAAAAAAATTCATTTCATCAATGTCAACATCCATTGATGGATTGTAAGCTTATTTGATGTTGATTTATTAAAATACAAAACATCCATATATTATTGAATGTTTTGTGATATGTTTGACAGTGGAAGTGATATTTTTATACCTTTCATGTTTTATGGACAAAATATTGAAATTTTGTATGATAGTTTTAATAAGAATATTTATGTTATGTTTAAACATTTTCATATGAGGAATGCATTGGACTTAGTAAGTGACTAGTGGAGGTCGACATAGCTCCTCGTTGCATCGGTAGGTATAATGAGGCAATCTAGTTTCTTCCCAAAAGTCCTTGAAAAAATCTTATTTGTAGTCATGGCACAATTCCTTGACTATGTGGTTATGAATTCTGGCATTATGAATTCCATCAATATGAAAGTGGCTATTGATATTATATGTGATTATTCAATTTTTAGAATATCCTGGTGAATAAGTAAATGGAATTATTTTATTTTATCATTTAAATGTTATGCTGAAGTTCATGTTTAAAAGGATTCTATATCTGTCTTGCATTGCCTTAAATGTTTATTCTTATTGAAGAGAGTCTCTGCAATATTGTTATCCTAACTCAGCATCTGAGCTCAACCATTTCTATGATTTATTTTTCACGAGATGCAAAGAAGTATATTATGAATGACTTATAGGGATTGTATAAGGTATATGAGTGTGGCCTATGGAGACTATGTGGTTGTACATTTTCATTTTATAAAGTATTGTAAATCTTATGAATTTGTCTAGTATTTCTATGGCTACTAAACTAATCAGTCTTTAGATACTTCATCTTTTGTGATCATGCCAATGTTATGTAATAATGCAACGAATCTGGGTAACTAGGTTCAAGGCATTAGACAAGATCTCTACATTCTACTACAAAAATTTTGTATAATACTTTAAATATAACTATATGTAGGAAATGACATGGGATTCATGATGGTCTAATGAAGACTAGAGACATGAAAATATTCATGGATCTACACTAACTATGGTGTAAAATAGAACATTTATTCCACATTTAAATCTCACCCCAACAACTCAAGTATCCCAAAAAACATAAAAGAATGATTACTCCCGCTAAAAAACCCCAACAGCCCCCATTAAAGGGAAAAAATCATGAACATGTGGTTCTAAACCTGAACTACAAGGGAATCACATTGGGGTCAATGTAGAAATTCATTCAGTCCTTCCATTCATCCATCCTATAAAAAAATATAAATAATTTCATTCATTATTTTCACTACAAAGTGACCAA
Organism: Viscum album; assembly: GCA_963277665.1. Lineage (NCBI taxonomy): Eukaryota > Viridiplantae > Streptophyta > Magnoliopsida > Santalales > Viscaceae > Viscum > Viscum album. The sequence continues at coordinate 1,320,769,717 of OY728152.1, read as the reverse complement.
AAACAACTGTCTACACAACCTCTTTCAATAACTCAATAGAGGAAAAAATAGTCTCCCTCACAAGTCCCAAAATAGAGACAAGTAAATGGATGCGAGATGTCTATTATTATAAGTTACATAAACCGATTTTAGGTGTTGTGTCACTGATAATAAAAATTTGAAGACACGTTCCTGCAACATATCATCCAATGCCAGTAAAGACTGTTCAAAACTTCTCGTCAATCTGATGGAGGAAATATATGTTGAGATTTATCTGATTTCCAATAGGAAGCTGCAATCCCCTCCACAATTATAAGGTAAATCTTGTGTCTCGTTCTGATACAATAGACCATGGTACCCCAGGAAGCATTACCACTACATACACATACCTCATAGAAAATGAATCCACTAATACCAACTCATAGATCAAAATTATGTGGGTTGATTTCCGCAATTAATCCACTATATTACATCACATCATCACGATGATCATTGAAAACATTTTTTTAAATCTATCAAAATGTTATCCTATTTCCACTCTGAAACATCCAAGGGATACAACAAACCAAAAAAGGTAGGATATTAATCTCACAATGTACTCCCTTATGACTTGTCACTAGAATGAAAAACATTACATGAAACGTTATCAGGTTTCAACCATCATCTTGCCATCCCTCCAGATCATAACCATGGACAATATGATTAGGAATCACCTCTACCTCTGAGTCTCATCACTGAGACTCCTCCACCTACCGTATCATAGAACATTGTATCAACATTTAAAAAAATTATCCTCTATAACCATACACTATTGAATCTAAGAGCAATGGATCCACATCCTCTATCTCTCTCCATGAATCATATAATTCTTGAACAACCTCATTTTGTAACATTCAGCTCAATAGATCGACCATGAAATCTCCCTTTCCTAAGGTATAAGTGAACAGAAAATCATTATCCTAAAAAAACATCCTACACCTGCACTATCATTGAATTAGGTCAATCTGAGAAAAAATATACCATAATTTATAATTATTTTTTATGATGGAAATTTTCTCCCCAATGACAAAATGCTGCAAAATCATCAGAGAAAACATAACAGCTTATCACTCATGATCATGGGTGACATAGTTAACCTCAATAGGATATAACTTACTACACATATAATAGATCATTTCTCTCTATTTCATCCGCACAAATAACAATTCCAAGCGTGAAGTGTCATAAAACAACTCAAACATTACACTATCCTCAAGGAACCATAGCACAGTGGAACAAACCAACATATAATTTAGGTAATCAGAATCTACCTATAACTTTTCAGTATAGACACAATCCTACTATATCCTAGTGATATATTTCAGTGGGGATTTATCTAAAAAAATTCATATACATGACACTAATAACAGAATGCAAGACCATGTAAATTTGGAACCTCTTCCAGGTTATACATTTATTCCCATGACAAAACTACTTCAACTATCGATGGGCCTACATCCAAGAAATACATGGACACAAAATTCTCAAGGAAATGCACCTATTATGTGAAAAACATACACTTGGATATATTTTCAAATAATAAATGGAATTGATTAAATTTTAAGATTGTTCTGAGATGCTTGATGTTCTCCTTCTCTAAAATCGAGTAAATCCAGATGTCATCGATGAGTATGATGATGATCTAGTCTAGGAACCCATGAATCATGTATTTCATGGGTCCCACAAACATAAATAGTTCATTCATATCACATAATGGAAAAAATTAAAAATGGAGGTCCCCACACGTACAATTGAATGTATTATATGAGATATAACCCTTCTTCACCCTTAAATAGTGATATCCAAACAACATCTCAATCATCGAAAACCATCAATCCCCTCTTAGTTGGACGATAATATCATCATTCATTGGAAGAGGGTAATCATTCTTGGAAGTCTCCTAATACAACATATAATTGTCTATACACAACCTCAAACCAAATTTTCCTTATTTTCAAACTACACTATTGAAACCCATGGGGCGACACATTGCCTAAAAAACCCTTCTTCATCAGATCTTCTATCTTAATCCTCATGTCATGTAAGTCATAAGTTTATATTTGAAAAGTATATATTGAAATAGGAGAAACATAGGGCTACAAGACTGTTGTGAACTCAACATTTCATCGAGGGGGTTTCATCACAACCACCCCATGGGAATTATCTAGGAACTCCCCAACTTCAATGTGGTCATCTACAATCACATAGTCCACTGATTCCCCTAAAAAATCATCAATCCTTGAAAGGAAATTATCCATACATATATTTCTAACCTATAACTCCACTCCCCAACAAAAACCACATGCTATTAATTCACATCTTAAATCTTATCTCTCTTCTAGAAGAATTTGATAGTGTCACATAAAGAATATAAGTAGTTGATTACAATGATGACATAATATGTATTTCATCGTAACATGAAATGATCCCCACATTACTGATGTGGTCCCATCAACAGTCTACACCCATGGCACCCATATTACATGATGGTTTTTCCATTGAAATGAATACTAAACACCATGTGTATTAGAAGCCACTCTATCTCTAGTTCCAACTCATGGGGAATAATGGTAACTGTAATGCCCCGACCCTAGTTACCTAGATTCGGTGCATTATTATGTAACATTGGCAAGATCAAAAAAGATCAACTCTCGAAAGATCAATTAGTTTAGTATCCTCGGAAACATTAGATACATTCATTAATGTTACATTACATCTTAATGTGAAAAATCACAATAATATAGTCTCCATAGTCCACACTCTTATCCCTTTTAGACTATCCCTGTAGGTCAGTCATAAAATATTTATTCACATCCTGGGAAAATAAAACATAGAAAGGGGTGATCTCAGATGCTCAATAAGGATAACAATACAGTGGAAACATTCATAAATAAACATAAACACTTATGGGAATGTATAACTAAAATAGAAGCCTTTTAAAATTGAACTTTAGTATAACATTGGAAAATTAAAATGAAATAATGCCATTCACTTACTCACATGGATATTTTACTAGCTGAATAATCACATGTAATATCAATAACCACTTTCATAATGACATAATGCATAATGTCAGACTATCATAACCATGTAGCCAAGGCCTCAAGCCAAGATTACATATACGATTTTGTGAAGGCCTCGTGTCAAGACACTAGTTAGTCTCATGAGACCTACCTATGCATCGAGGAGCTATAACGGGCTCCACCTGTCACATATTAAGCCCAATGAATTCCTCATATGACCAGGTTTAAACATATCATAAACCATAAAATAATCATATCACATAAAAGATGCATAAAGGAAACATAAAATTTCCACATTTCAATCACAAGATATCAACACAACACATTGATATAATACAAATATTATCAAAACCATTTTCAATACCAAAATAAAAGAATAGTAAAACATGGTATTTATTTTTAATTTTATTAAGAAAATTTATGGCTTGTAGAGGAATTCGAAACTCAAATGATTGTCACAGCGGTGGAGAAGTCGTTTTCGCCACATATGTACGACAAAAAAAATCCCCTTTTTTCGTTTAGTAAAAAACTTTTTATAAAAATATTCCTATTTAATAAAATGAAAATTCAAAGGGGTTTATAAACAGTATAAAGGAAAGATGTGTATAAAACAAAATATGCCTGAATGAAAGGAGATTGAGATGAAATCCCTTAAAAAGATCATTTTAAAAATATATATTGCTCATGTGTATTCACTATAAGCTCACATAATGAAAGTATAAATACCTGATAAGATATAAAATTCATTTCATACATAATCAAAGAACAACATAAATAATAAAGATATGTTCAACCCAAAGAATGAGAATTCGGTTAAGATGTTTCCTTACCTCGTGTCTGACTTGAATCGATCGTTCTTTAATCTCATGAATAATAAACTAGAGTTAATTTCTACTGGATTAAGAACCTTTTTCAATTTCATTATTCATTTTATATCACTTATTACCATGTTATGAACATTAGGTAATTATTTAACTTAATAATGGTCGTTTTTTCGATCTTTGGTACATGAGTCAAAAATAAACTTCTTATAATTACAAGTTGTTCATGTGGTGAAATATCCATTATATCCATAATTATATTTTTGTTCTAGATATCATATATATAATATATATCCAGTATATACATGCATTTATAATATTACAAAACATTAAGAGGTAAGAAATGCAATTCACTTTTCATGGAGACGGTAAGTCGTACGCACGCATGAACGTTACATTCATTTCTATTTAAAATTTAATGGAATGAAATCATAATTACATAAAGTTATATTATAATTACAGTACAATATCATATAAAATATCATTTACTCCTTCTTTTATACATCCCACATTTGGCATTAACGATTCAAATCACTCGGAGGGGTGGTAGTCCGCACTTCCTAAAACGAAATTATCGCGTTTACCAATGGAAATCGTAAAGGTATGCCATAAATGAAAAATAAAGAAGAATAAGGAAAACATAAACATAATATATATCATATATAAAAATAGTTACTTCTTAATGGCCACCATGAGAGGTTTTAAAAGAATATTGAACAATCATCGTTTCATGAGGCAGTAATTCGCCACCCACAGAAACAGTTTGTTCTGTAACCATTAGACGATGGTGTGTGTAATTGTAAATCAAATCCTTCACATAAAAACATCCTAGTATATTTTATATTCTTGTATTTTTAAAAAATAATGTAATAAATAGAGTTTATGGGGTTGGGGAAGAAAATTTAAACAAAATAACATGAGAGAAGACATTACCTTAAAATCAGGTAACTATTTTTGAATTGAGAAAAAAGGCTTCCTTGGGAAGACTTCTTCCCTAAGTGAGGCTTCTAAGAGTAAGAGAGGGGGGTTTAGAGAGTGTTTGGGCAGAGGATTTCCAAGACAAATGGTTTTGATGGTATGAATAATGTGGTAGAGGTGGGGCCTTTTATAAGAGGATAGGAGGGGAACTCGTGGAAAGTCATGAAATGTTACTTTGTTATATAATGAGTTTCAGATTTTAAAGGTCCAATAATTATTTATTTCGTGGATATGGTGACAAGGGTTAGAAACATACTCATCTAATAGGTTTTTGAAAAGTGTAAATATTATATTTTAAATTTTCTTTTCATTTTATTTAAATCGTTATTTAATAAGGTAATTGTTTCATCATCACAGTGTCATCAATAAATTTATTTATTTAATGCCTTAAAATTATTAAAAAATTACCATGATGTAGGAAATATTTTTAGATTTCCAATAAGTTTTATAGTATAAGAGATAATTTACATAGAAAAAACTAAAATTGTTTTACTTGGTTGAAACATACTTTGGTTATACTTTCCCTTTAATAAAAATAATATAATAAAATGTCACTATCACCCAAAAGTGATTCAATGGGGTACCAATGACTGGAACATGGAATCCCATGGTTGTCCATGACACAATCATTATAATAAGAAACATGCTGGGGTCATTTTTTATTATTTTGATTTTATTTTATTGCCCTTAACTACAAGATTACTAATTAATCACGATAATTAAAGATAATTAACGTCATTACTATTCATAATATTAAAAAAAAGTGACTTAGTTACATAATTTGGACCTTATAATTACAAATATGGGATCCATTTTACCAAATTACAAACAAAGAAAATGTAGTAATTAATTTAAAAATTATTCCTGCTGTCAAAACAAATAGGGTGTTTTTAAGAAACATTATTTATCAAATGATTAACAATTATTTATGACCAATTTCAAAGTTAAATTAATTCTAATGACCACCATTGGATAAAATGGTAAAATAATATTATAATTATACTTTAAAACCACTCAAAAGTGTAATTTATCACTAAATATTATTTTTATTAAAAATTTGTTTTTAATTATTTTTCACTATTCATCGAAAATTGGAAGTTCTCAGAATAATACCAAAAAATCAACATTGGATAATTTCAATATTCCAAATCCAAAATGAAGTCCATTTTGAAATATAAAATTTTTATAATTTAAAAAATTGGGTATTACTATTTATACGGGCTACATTGATTGGTCGTGGTGCGTTAGAATCTCGATGTTGCGTACAACAAACGCAACTATATTATTCAAAGAAAAGCGTACCATGGAAGATTGGGGTGTTACATTCTCCCCTCCTTCAAATAATTTCATTCTTGAAATTTCAAGAATATTACCATATGAAATGACTTAGGTGATTCTTCATCATTTGTTCCTCGGGTTCCCAAGTAGCCTCTTCCATCTTATGGTCCTCCCTATTACATTTACCAGACGAGTCATCCAGTTTCTCAGCACTTGTTCTATCGTATATAGAATCCTGACATGCTCTTCGCAATAAGATAGATCAGATTCAAGTTATAATTCCTCTTAATTAAGTACATGATTTGGGTCAGGCATGTATTTTCTCAACAGTGATACGCGGAATACATCGTGAACTTTAGAAATACTTGGAGGTATTGCCAAACAGTAATCTACAGCCCATATTCGCTAAAGAATTTCAAAAGGTCTGATGTACCAGGGATTCAATTTTCTTTTCTTACCGAATCATATAACTCCCTTCCATGGAGATACCTTCATGAAAACATGATCTCATAACTGAAATTCCAAATCCTTCCTTCAACTATCGGCATAGCACTTTTGCCTACCTTTAGCTTCTTTAATGTGGTTTTGGATTACCTTCACCTTTTCCATTGTTTCCTCAACATGTTCAGGGCCTAAATGTTTTCAATCACCAACGTCATCCCAACAGGTTGGTGTGAGGCATCTCTTTCCTTATAACACTTATATGGTGTCATCTGAATACTTGAATTGAAGCTATTGTTATTGGAAAATTCTACTAGAGGTAAATATTGATCCCACATACCCTAAAAGTCATGTGGTCATGATCTCAACATGTATTATAAGGTTTGAATAGTCCGTTCTGATTGTCCATCTGTTTGAGGGAGGTAGTCAATGCTCTAATGATGATTAGTATCTAGGGATTTCTGAAGACTTTTCCAGAATCTTGATGTAAAATGTAGATCATGATCAGAAACAATCTATAGGGGTACTCCATGAAGTCTCACAACTTCATTAATATATATCCATGATAGACATTCAAGTGGTAGATCTCCTCTTATAGCAAGAAACTATGTGGACTTCATGTGATGATCAACAATGACCCATATTGGGTCATTCCTTCTAGGAGTCTTTCATAGTCCCATGTCAAAGTACATCATAATATTATTCCATTTCCACTCAGGTATGAGAAGAGGTTGCAATACTGCACTAGGTTTATTCCATCCAGCATTCACTTGTTGACAAAGCATTCATCTAAACACAAAATCAGAAATCTCCCTCTTCATGTTGTCCCACCAAAAATGTTCCATTAAATCTCTATACATTTTGGTGCTCCCAGGGTGTATAAAGAAATTGGTACTATGAGAATCATCCAACAATTTCCTATTTATATCAGTTATATCAAGAACACAAAGTCTCATACCAAATTTCAAAATTCCATCTTTATACACAAAGTCACTCTATCGCCCATCATTCACAGCTTTAATCATCTTTTTCAACTTTTCATCATCGGCCTGAGAACACTTTATCCTTTCTAGTAACGTTGGTTTGGCAACCATTTGAAAATGTTTTGATGTTTCGCATTCCATGGTTATTACCATATCCATATTTTCTATATCCATGAAAATAGGATCCCTTTCCACTATCATCATTTTCAAAACTCCATGATTTTTTCTACTCAAAGAATCTACAACCTTATTTTCCTTCCCCGGGTGGTAGTGTATCATGCAATCATAATCCTTGAGTAGTTCAAGCCATCGACTTTACCTCATGTTGAGTACTTTATGTGAGAAAATATACTTCAAACTCTTGTTATCAGTATATATCTCACATTTTTCACCATATAGATAATGTATCCATATCTTGATGGAAAATATTAAAGTAGCTAACTCTAGATCATGTGTAGGATAGTTTTTCTCCTGAATTTTTAGCTGTCGCGATGCTTAGGCAATAACCCTATCATTCTGCATAAGGGGACAACTAAGTCCTTTATCGATTCATCACTATAAATAATGAACCCTTCATTCCCTGATGGTAGAGTCAATATAAGATCATTGACTAATCATCTCTTCAGTTCGTCAAAACATTCTTCACACTATTTTGTACAAAAAAATTTAACCACTTTATGTGTGAGTTTTGTTAACGGGTTAGCCAACCGAGAAAAATTCTAGATGAAACATCGATAATAACCTGATAAACCAATAAAAATGTGTACCTCAGTTATACTCATCGGTGCTGGCCATTCTTGGATTTCCTAGGTCATGAAGGATCAACAAAGATTCCATTTTGGAGATTATATGGAGAATAATAGAAATCTCCCGAATCCAGAATTCACATTTTCTAAACATCCCATATAATGCATGTCTTATAAGAGTCTTTAGAATAATGCGCATGTTATTTTCATGATCTTAATATCTTTTGGAGTATACCAAGATGTCATCAATAAATACCACCAAAAAATCATCATGATATTACATTAAAACTCTATTAATTAGATCCATGAATAAAGTGGGTTCATTAGTCAGTCCAAAAGGAATTACTGTAAACTTGCAATGCCCGTAACTGGTTCGAAATGCTGTCTTCGGAATGTCTTCCTTCTTCACACATAACTTATGGTATCCAGATCAAAGGTCAATCTTTGAAATTTATTGATCTCCATGATGTTGGTCGAATAAATCATCTATTTGAGGTAGGGGATACTTGTTCATTATTGTTATAACATTGATCTCCCTGTAGTCAATTCCCAACCTCATATATCCATATTTTTTCATAACAAAAAGGACAGGGGAAACCCATGGAGAAACATTAGGGTGAATAAATCCCTTATTACTAAATTCCTCTTGTTGTTTATTTAGTTCACCTAATTCCACAGTGGACATTCTATAAGGGGACTTAGATATAGGCCTTGATCCATGAATTAAATCAATGGAAAACTCAACTTCTCGTTCTGGAGGATGTCCAGGTAAATATTCCAGAAACACATATACATATTCTCTCCCAATAGGTACATCCTCTATTTGAACATTAATTTTCTCACACACAATTATATCATTCTCTCCCCCCAATTATTGAATTTAGTAGAGCCACTGGAGGTGGATCTTGATAAGAATTATGTCTTGAAAAATCTGCTCTAATGATAAGGAGTTCCTTATCATCATCATAAAAAATCATAACCTCATTTTTCTTATAATAAATCCTTCCATCATGGTTAGAAAGCCAATCCATTCCAAGGATTATATAGAATTCAATCATGTGTATGATGATGAGATTAGAATATAAAGAACATTTATATGCCTTAATGGGGACTGATTTAAAAAACTTTATTGCAATGATACTTCCCTTTGGAGTTTTAACTGACAATTCTCTTGTTAATTCAAATTGGAAATATCTAATTTTCATAGAACACTGGGAAGATATGTAACAATGAGATGATCCAGAATCAAATAATAAATTTTCAAAACTTGAGGAAACCATTAAATTACTTGCCGCCACGTCTTTCAAAGCTTCAACCACAGTAGTAGTAAAAGCATAAGCATAGAATTGATTCCTTGGCATCTTCTGAGGTATGTTACCATGAATCGTAGGATATTCAATTTCATAATGTCCCATTTCTCTACAATTATACCATTACAAATTGACAGAAACTCTCTTTCCCTTGAAATCATGAGCTTGGTGGGCTTTTTCACCACACTTGTAACAGCCTCCCATTAACTTTAGGCAAGTACCATGGTGTTTCTTCCCAAATTTACTACAAGAATTATATTCAACTTTTCCCTTCTTCTCCTTATTTCCATTTCTAGATTTATCATAAGATCTCTTCATCTCTTTCTTTGATTTAAAGTCTTAGGACTTGGAGAATTCCATTTCCGTATTGATAGCACACGAGACAGTATCTTCATACGACGAGAAGGTTTCTGAGACTAATGCTCGATAGAGAAATGGGTTTAACCCATCAATGAAACGATTAATCTTATTTCTTGGGTGACGTATATAATCTACAGAATGCCTCACTAACCATGAATGTTAGCCTCATACTTTGCGACATTCTCATCCTCCTTCTTCCTCAGACTCAGAAATTTCTTTTCCATATCTGCACAATGGACATGTTGAAAGTATTTTTGTAAGAAAGTTTCCTTAAACTCCCTCCATTCAGTAATTGATACTACATAATCATCCATTGTGTTTTCAATCAGTGACCACCATTGATCGGCATCACCAGTGAGGTGGTAAACTTCCATGATAAACTTTTCCCTTTCACTACTCCCCATGGTATGTAATATTTTCTCTATAGAATTTAACTATTGCCCAGCTACTAAGGGATTTGTACTACGATTGAATTTTGGTAGCTGTTTCTTAATAAAGCTGTCTAACATTGATCCTCCAAACTGTGGATCAGGGTGCTCTATACGGGTATGGTTATTATTCATAACCTGAGTGAGTTGTCACAGTATGGTGATAAGCTGATCAGCACCAGTTGTATCACCAACTCCATTATAATTATCTTGAGTAGGATAGAAATCCCTAAATGGAGTACGTGCATTGATACAGTTTACATTCCTTCCACTAGGAACCATTTATTAAAAATGCCATAAAATAGATTTGTTTATGAATTAAAATACATAATTACATACTTTTAAAACACTTAATATAAATTGAACAGTTAATGGATATAATCCCTAATCATAAAAGTTTTCTTTGAGGATGTATATAATCTTAAAACCTACATAACAGTTTGTAAAGAAAATGAAAATTATCCTAAGAATATCCCCCCGGAGTGTCATAACCAACAGTGCAGCAAAGCCCGTTGTCGTGCACGAGTTACCATTCAATTCTAGCTGAAATCGGTGTTTTTCGGTTTTACCGCTAGGTACATATGTGCCAAAGCCGCCTCTACCTGCTCGTATCTAGACAGGGATGTATATCTCAGAAAACTAAAAAAATCTCTATAATACCAAATTTCTAGGATGTTCTTCTATACTAATCCTCAAAGTCTATCATATGTATATGTGCTCTAATTAGAGTTTATCTAAATCTAGTTTCCAAGGATAGTACTATATAGCCTCTGATACCAACTGTAACGCCCCGACCCCAGTTCCCCACTGTCAGTGCATTATTACGTAACATTGGCATGATAACAAAAGATCAAGTCTCGAATGACCGATTAGTTTAGTAGCCTTAGAAACAATAGATACGTTCATAAATGTTACATTACATCATAAAGTGAAAAATCAGAATAACATAGTCTCCATAGTCCACACTCTTATACCCTTTAGACTATCCCTGTAGATCATTCATAAAATATTTCTTCACATGCTAGGAAAATAAAACATATAAAGGGGTGAGCTCAGATGCTCAGTAAGGATAAAAATATAGCGAAAACATTCATAAATAAACATAAACACTTAAGGTAATGTATATCTAAATCAAAAGCATTTTAAACTTTCACTTTAGCATAATATGGAAAATGTAAAATGAAATAATGACATTTACTTACTCACATGGTTATTCTACTAGTCGAATAATCACATGAAATATTAATAACCACTTTCATAATGATGGAATGCATAATGTCAGACTATCATAACCACGTATCCAAGGCCTCATGCCACGACTACAAATAAGATTTTGTCATGGCCTTGTACCAAGAAACTAGATTTTCTACTGAGACCTATCGATGCATCGAGGAGCTATAGCGGGCTCCACCCATAACATATTAAGTACAATTCATTTCTCATATGAATAGGTTTAAACATATCATAAAACATAACATAATCTTATCACATAAAACATGCATAAAGGGAACATATCATTTCCACATTTCAATCACAAGATAGCAATACAACACATTGATATAATACAAACATTATCAAAACCATTTTATATAGAAAAATAAAATAAATGTAAAACATGGTATTTATTTTTCAATTTTTTTAAAAAAGTTATGGCTTGTAGAGGAAGCTGAAACTCAAATAATGGTCATGACGGAGGAGAAGTTGTTGTCACCACATACATACGAGAAAAAACATTTTCTTTTGTAATTTTGTAAAATAATTCATATAAAAATATTACTTTTGAATAAAGTAAATATTCAAAGGGTTTTATACATCGTATAAAGGAAAGTTGTGTATAAAACAAAACATGCCTCAACGAAAGTAGATTTAGACGAAGTCACTTACAAAGATCATTTTGTAAATAAAAGAGATCGCTCAGGTGTATTCACTATAAACTCGCATAAAAAAGTATAAATACATTTTAAGATAAAAAAAATTAATTTCTCATATAATCAAAGAACATCATAAATAAAAAAGATATGTTCAACCCAAAGAATGGGAATTGGGTTAAGAAGTTCCCTTACCTCATGTCTGACTTGACTTGATCATTCTTTAATCTCCTGAATAATAAAATAGAGTTAATTTCAACTTTCATAAGAACCTTTTTCAAGTTAATTATTCCTTTTATATCTCTTATTACCATGTTATGAACATTATGTAATTATTTAATTTAATAACAGTCGTTTTGTCGATCTTTGGTACTTGAGACAAAAATAAACTTCATATAATTACAAGTTGTTCATGTGGTGAAATATCCATTATATGCAGAATTATATTCATGATGTAGATATCATATATATCAAAAATATCCAGTATATACATGCATTTATAATATTACATATCATTTAGAGGTACGAAATGAAATGCACCGTTCATGGAGACAATAAGTCGTACATACGCATGAATGATACTTTCATTTCAATTTTATATTTAATGGAATGAAAACATAATGATATAATGTTATATCATAATTGAAATATAATATCATATATAATATAATTTACTCTATCCTTTATACATCCCACATTTGTTATTAATGATTCAAATCACTTTGAGGGGGCGGTAGTGCTCACTTCTTAAAATGAAATTATCGCGTTTACCCATAATGGAAATCATAAAGGTATGACATAATTGAAAAATACAGAAGAATAAGGAAAACATAAACATAATATATATCATATATAAATGTAGTTACTTATTAATGCCCACCAAGTGATGTGTTAAATTAAGATTGAACAATCATCATTTCGTGAGGAAGTAATTCACCGCCCACAGAAACAATATGTTCTTTAACCATTAAATGAAGGTGTGTGTAAGTGTAAATAAAATACATCACATTACAAAATCTTAGAAGATTGAAGATACCGGTGTTATTACAAAAGAAAGGAATAAAATGAGATTAAGGGGTTGGAGAATCAAAATAAAACAAAAGAACATAAGAGAAGACATTACATTAAAATCAGGCAACTCTTTTTGATTTGAGTCAAAGGCATAGAAATGTTAAATTATTATATAAAGGTCCCAAAATTATATATTTCGAGGATAAGGTAATATGAGTTCTAAATATACTCATCCAATATGATTTTGACAAGTTTATGACATAGATTGTACATTATATTTTAATTTTATTTAAATCGTTAATTAATGAGGTAATCGCTACATCATCTTGGTGTCAAAAATAAATTTATTTATGTAATGCCTAAAAATTATAAAAAAATTACCATGATGTAGAAAATATTTTTATATTTCCAATGACTATTTATAGTATAAGATATCGTTTACATAGACAATACTAAAATTGTTTTACTTGGGTGATACATACTTTGGTTATACTTTCCCTTTAAAAAAATAATATAATAAAATGTCACTATCACCCAAAAGTGATTACATGGGGTACCAATGTTTGGAACAAGGCATCCCATGGTCAGATATGAAAAAATCACTATCATTGTGACACATTTTGGGGTCACATGTTATTGTTATGTTATTATTTTATTACCCTTACCTACCCAATTACTAATTATTCATGATAATTAATGATAATTAATGTCGTTACTATTCATAATGTCAAAAAAGTGTCTTAATTACATAATTTAGACCTTCTAATTCAAAATATGGGATCCATTTTACCAAATTCAAAAGACAAAAATTGTAGTAATTAATTTAAAAATTATTGCCGCTGTCAAAACAAATAGCGTGTTTTTAAGAAACAATATTTATCAAAAGATTGACAATTGTTTATGTCCAATTTCACAGAGAAATTAATTCTAATGACCACCATTGGATAAAATGGTAAAATTATATTCTAATTATACATTAAAACCACTCGATAGTACAATTTATCACTATATATTATTTAATTAAAAAAATTTGTTTTAAGTATTTTTCACTGATCTTTGAAAATTGGATGTTCTCAGAAAAATACAAAAAATTCAACATAGGATGATTTCGATATTCCGAATCCAAAAATGATGTCCATTTTGAAATATAAAATTTATATAATTTCAAAATGTATGTATTAAAATTCATAACAGCTACTTTGATTGGTCGTGGTGCATTATAATCTCGAGGTTGCGTAGAACACACACTGCTCTATTAATCAAAGATAAGTGTACCATGTAAGATTGGGGTGTTACAGTAACAATAATGGTGGAGATGATCCAAAATAAAAAAAGGCACAAACTAGTGTACTAAACAAACTAATCACACCTCTTAGGGTGTCTCACCCACTGGAACTGCTTCGTTCGCTACATGAAACTGAAAATACCCAACTATTCTACCTCTATACTAATGACACATCCACAACCATGTTCAGTATGTGGTACATAATAATTAGGATAATCCATAGGATAAACACCAAAATATACATCTCAACTCATAGAAGTGAAATACTACAACCCCTAATACAAAAATGGTATCACTAGAAATTTATATTGAGGCTAGTGTTGTGTCTATCCACCTCCACCAAACAAAGAATAATAACTATTGGGCACTGGCTCTGGAAATGATCAATACCCACAAAACCAAAACAAATATTCACGAATCTCCTAGGAAAACCAGGAAATCCTCTAGCACCATAATCCTTGAATAAAAGATGCTGATGTCAAATCCTTTCTGGTTGAATCCTTAAATGTCATAGAACATTAGTTATGTTGCTGACAACATTGAATCTCAATGAACTATGTTATCTCTCCTCTCACGACAGACCTCCACGATAGTGCATTTCATCAATAAACTCTTACTTATTAAAAAAAATTAAATATGTTAGCAATAAAAATTTAGTAATAGAATAATACATATATGTAGTATGTTCATCCTCAAGACCTCTCATATGAGATTCCCCATCTGTAAAAAGGTCTGGGAAAATTGTATAAGATCCTTGAACATGATCCCTAGATCCCACACTAACATACTCCACTATTTATGGTATATTAGATCTTTCATATAATTATCCATAGTGGTAAATTTATGGAACAATACTCGGTACTAATTATGGAAGTCATCCCAAAAAATGTCTTATTCCTTCCAATCTCCTAGATACAACTTCCCTCACTGATGCAGAACACACCACATCTGGCTGACATAAAATGTGAAATAGTACACCTTTGGGACCTCAATCAATCTAAATGAGATATAAATGTCCACTAGCCCTCTCTAGGGTCTCTACATCTGAAACGCTTCCCTAGTACTTCCCCAAATCCTTCCACCGGAAATCTCACAACGTACTCTACCACTTATCATCATCCTAAACTATAACATCCCAAAATTGATTAACTAGATATTCGTACTTATCCTCAACTATCTTATCCACTCATAGATGATGACCAGGAGCCATATATGAAAGGGAATCATGGATTCCCTATGCTGCAGTATTATTTAATTTAAAATTAGATTTATTTTAATTTCTATTATTTATTTGTACATTTCCAAAACAACTCAAAAAAACAATAACTTATATCATTATAATGAATGTACATCACCTAGGTCTCCACCCTGTATGTATGTCCATCTCACATGGTCATTCAATAAGGTTAGAGATTGTATACTGGATCACATGGGGGGACCTACATTCCGTTGGCATTGTTAGTCCCCTAGCCTATATCAAGTCGTAAGGTCAACTCGAATTGTTTCCATACCACCCAATTAAATACACATTGTTAAATAATATAGAATAAATCCTATATCTCAACCACCATCCTCTGATACCACTCTGTCATGACACCACACTCCAAAGACACCCCTATTGGGAATGAATTAATCTAAGGGAGATAATAATCCATGTGTCCTGCCTCCAGTTGGAATTAGGTTGGCTAATAGATCCAATGGTGTATTGATATCACAATATAAAATTCATTAACCTTTATAATAAACAATATTTTAAGTGATAATCAATTATAGACAATAACCCAAAGCCATAATATAAAATATAAATCCAAAAACCATCACACAATTCATGTATAAATAGAAATTACACAATAAAAGTCTCCAATGTATATTACCCAAATGTAAATCACAATAGTGACACAAAAAATGTCCAAAGGTTTCACCAAGTAACACACTTCTATGTCTAAATAATCATCATAGATCCCTAAATAATTTATTATATACATATGGTGAGAATAGAATTATACTCAATAGAATACTCAATTCCTCTAGTGCACATGATAATTAACCATATTAATTACCCTACGAGAAAACAAGTAAACCAAGAAACTAATAAACTTGTATACTAACCATATCGACACTCACCATGGAACTCTCAACAAGTTATGAAAGTCATGTAAAATAATATGTTATAAATCATATTGATGATTTGGAACCCTGGACCACTTTCCCACTGGTATACTACTCCTTTCAATGATCATATGTCCTAGTGCTCCCATGCCTTCAATATACGACATTAAATATTTCACAAACACACCTTGGCCTCTAAAAACATCCTGACCACAAACACATTGGTCTCACAACACATCATGCCCCCACTCAACTATGCCACACAACACATCCCTCCAACAAAAACATGGTACTCACTATAAATACATAACTCAAACACCTAGGCCATGAATCAAGTCCCATCATATCTCATCCTGAGGACAACTGGGAACACACCTCACATCTCATTATAAGGAAACCATGGACATAACAATAAAACTTCCACGCAAACACCCAAGATATCACATATCTTTATAATACATTTGGCACATCATAACTATCATATCATATACTAAAAGACATCTGACCATCTGACGCATGCCTGTCATGGGCCATGGAAAAAAAATTATTATTTTCCTAGTGCAGTAATGTGGCTTACCAGGGTCATCTATTATGAGGTGCCTTCTCAATGTATATCACATATATCTTCTATATCACCTAGACTATATAATAATTTTTTTGTTTTAATTATCAAATGAAAACAATGAAAATGAATTTTTTTTTTTATATTTCAAAATATAAATTATCATTCAATGTAAGAAGAATGTGTTGATGATGAAGGAACCTGGTTTGGTGGTTCAATCATGGATTCAATATTTATTCTCCTTCATACGTTTGATTCTAGTTTGATAACTCAATCATGAAATCTCATGTTTGTATCACTATTATCATCCAGAACACAAATAGCATATGTTAAATGTCATTTTGGACAATAACCCAATTAGGGAATTTTTCCAATCCCAAGAATTCTACTAAAATCTATCACAAATTTAGAATATATTTTTTGTGAAATTCCAGAACACATTGACCTCCCTTGAGCCAATAATCGAGTTTAGAGTCTCATTTTTTAGATTGAGATATCACAATGTTGGATGGATTAGAGATATAGGGAGAAGAGAGGGAAATTGTAAGAATAAAAAAAATTAAATGATTGTGAAAATAATAAATATATTATTATTAATTTATCTTATTATTATTGTAATAAAGAAAATAAAAATGTAAAAGGAGTGAGGGAAAATAATATTTCATTAAAATAAGTATGCGATAATTAAAATAATGATAATTTTAGTAATAATAATTATAATATTATTATTCTTAAAATTAATAATAATAATAATTTAAATAATAGTTATTTTTAAAATAAGATAATTGTGAAAAAGAATAGTGGGATGGATGGTCAATCACAATTGCATTGATCAATAAAACTAAAATTTATATAGTAATTTAATACTAAGAATAATCTACATTGAAAATAAAATAAAAAAAATAAATTACGGGGAATCAGAAGAGAATTAGTGTCTGGTTCCCCGGGGGTATCCCTCCTTGGATGTAGGTGTTGATTTAGTTATTATGGAATGAGTTTTGGGGCTCATTTTATAAGAATAATTCATCCTCTGAAAATACTGGAATTGTATTCCCATTAAATGATCAATTCACCTATAAAACCCTTCCTGAATGTTATTAATAAATATGTTGGTCATTCACCTTACCCTATTCAACTCATTTTAACACATGATATATGAGTTATTATTTTTTTCATTGGTGGTTCTTTTTCTGGATGAATGTCAATGAATCTACTTCTTTAATAAAAACATCATATTGAAACATTAATTTTTTTAAAGGTAAAGGGGACAAGCCCATGTTTATTGATCTAGAATGAAACTCAATTCGAATGGAAGAATGACGAACCCATTATAGAGACTATATGAAAAACGTCGTGAAGAACATTCCATTTGGCCAACAAGGATCCAAGAGTCAAAAGGAGGCAAAAATCAAAACAAGATCAAGCCAGGATGTATCATCACCCCCACCCAATCAAAAATGGTGCAGCGAAAACCACCAAGATGATGTTTCACCCCATCTGCAATGAAGTTTGTCGTGCTGGAAACACAACCAAAGAAGAGCACTCCTCCAACTCATACTTAAATATGGGAGGAGGTCATGAATATTGTTGTGAGCACACCTATCTCTATTTCGAGCCACCCCCCTAATGGTGCAGATGAGATAATCACTGTACTATGAACCAAATGCGCTGCAACATCTGTTAGAGAACACTGTGCAAGTTCAGTCAGGGTACCCATCCATTCGAAAAAACATAAGAGTGAATGATGGGTGTGAATACATAAATTCCTACATCGAGGTTGCCCACCTGATACAATATGCACACTTAAAATGCAATCCAAATGCAACAAGATGAAAAACAAGTTCCCACTAGAAAATTTGTTTCCTAATAATAATCTCATCCATCAAAAGAAGAAATGAGATTCCAATGAAATGTAAGATCAAAAACATCCCAAATAAGCCAAGTAAGCATAAAAACTTGATGCAATGAGAGACTTAAAACAAAAACATCCAACTCAAAACCATCAAGGTAGCATGAGGGTCATCAAACCAGGAGAACCAGCAGTACATCCAGAGTAGGTAGAAACCAATGAACCTTGGAATGCTAAAGGAAATCGACAACCACCAAAATCCAAATCCAAATCCTTCCTCTTATCCATCAGAATCCACCGCTCAATGGAGACAAAAACAGCTCAGAGTCCTTTTCCGCTGCTCAAAGAACCATGAATACCATGGGGTCTCAGATCTGAAGACAGTTCAGAAGGTAGGGATGAGTACCTATCCACGCAATGAGGAATAATCCACCGCCCTCAAGTCCCAAAGGTCGAGGAATGAAACCTTAGAACTCTGCTGGGGAACCACGGTGAGGGGAACAAATCCGTCATCTAAGGATAATAGGATGATGTGAAAATTATGCAGACCTGTCTGAATCAAGCTGAATTCAACACATCCAGTTCGAAGTCAGAGAAATGGAAAGACACAATCGATGTCAAAAATCCCATTGCAGTATGAATCACACATCCCACACCCTCCCCTCGAAGACTAAAGACCGGAATCTTCCATCCCAGAGACATCATTAAATAATTTCATGGGAAACAGCTTAAAAAACAAAACATGTTCTTCCATGCTTGTTGCAAATAGGTCCACCATCCAAATTCACAACACCCAATAGAAATTGATCTTCAAAATGTGTCATATGGATAAGGCATCAAGAGAGGAAACATGAAAACTGAACATTGGTACAATGTGTCATTGAGGCACAGATATGAAAATCATATCAAACCAGTGGAGATGACAAGGAAAACTTAAGGAGATGAAAAAAAACGACTGATGAAAAAATTAAGTTGAACCAGTGTTGTAGCTCATCCATCGACACCACTGAGGAAATTAAAGGCATCAACCATCAGCAGGTTCAACATCACATCTTGAGAAGATATCAACCAGTGGATCAAATAATACATGAAGAACTGAACCCAAACAGAAATTGCATACCTCAAACAATCCATCGGAGTCCATCGCTTGAAGGAAACCAAACAACTCGGTGTCCTTCATCTTCATGCAGAGGAAGATCGAGATGCAACACCAAGAGTCTCCACCACTACAGGAGAAGGGAGGTGTTTCATATATCCTAAAAAGACTGAAGATAGAGATGCACCACATCCTACTGCTATTGTTTCACCACCCGAAATACCTCAGAGAGTGGAAGCACATGAGCAACCTCATTGGACCCGGAGATTCATGAGATAGCGAGGAGAAACGCGTCAGAGAGAAGCATGAGTGCAGAACTATGGAAGGACATAAGAGGTGAGCGGGGTGAAGGGGAAGGCCAATGAGGACCGCCGATGATGAGAGACCAAGGACAGAGCAGTGTCACTAATGATCTGTTGGTAGTACCACGCATCACAGAACACTAATTATGTTACTCTCTAGGAGAGTGTGACACAATTTTTATTGAAACATTAATTACAAAAAAACCCTATAATTAATTTAGGACACGCTCCAATGCACCATTGTTCTATTAAATGTGGAATCTAATTTATGGATGGTTTGAAGGGCGAGAATGGGTTCCATTACAATTGGGGGTCAACACTGTCTGCTCGGAAAATTCATTAACATCATTAATTTTTAAGGCGTCGTGATTCATAGACAAACTACTTCTCTAGAAGACAAAGATGATGTAAATACCAAAATTATTAAAAAAATTAATCAATAATTTGGAATTATATATTTTAATTAAATTTCAAAATTACCAAGGATGAAAAAAGCTGTGATAATTCCTGAATTATGCACTTTTCACAATTTAGATCATTTTAATTCTATAATTAAATATGACACATTATTTTTATAAAACAATTAAATACATTGTATTTATCATTGAAAAAATTTAATATATACTCGTAATTAGATTAAAAATATGCACATAAATATGCTCTGAAAAATACCCCATCACTATAACCATGCATGTCCTCATTCATAAAATCTCAACATGGAAATCAATGGACACCAATGTTCAAAATATTAATTTTACAATGAAAAAAAAATCCAATTTGAAATTAAAAATTAAAAAATATCAACAAAATATCAATTTCATTTCCCACTTTTGAAATAATCAAATAACTAACATATTTAACTTTTCCCCTTGGAAAATTGATGAATATTCTCATTCCATTAGTTCAATATCCTTGAATCATATTATTTAACATGTAAATTCATGATTTATCTAAATTCTTATTTTTCTCTCTGACAAATAATGATAAAATATAATTATTGTTATGCTCATGTCATGAGAAAATTCTATTTATCCACAGGATTGTAAATAAACTACTTCCTCCACTTTTTAATGATAATATATAGATAAATTCATGAGGACATGTAATAAATGTTCAAATGACTCCGAGTATTATGGTTTGTAGGAATTGTTTTTTTAAATTAAGACACATTGGAGGAGGTTTATCTCTTCTATAAAACACATTATATCAAAAAGTGTAATAAAATACTCCACTTCAAACTAGCAACACCCACTTCCCCAAAATTCAATGTAAGGTCATGATAGAATTATATATGATGAATTATTTTTGATCCTCTTGAATGATTTTATTAATTTTGTACTTTTTTTATTTTTTTAAAAATTTATTATTATATAAAACCTCACATCAATCACCTAACCACATACAATCAGATGATTGTTGGTTAGGAAAATGTTGAATTTTTGTTCTCCAAAATCATAACCCATTTTTCAATTTTTTTTCTTATTTTCATTTTATTCATTTATTAAAATTAAAGAGGGGAAAAATTATCTATAATGATTTATTCCACAAACACTTCCAATTCCCACAATAAAACCCCCTCACTCATTCGGGACTATGTATTTCATCTTGTCCACTATGATTATGTTTACCACCAGACATCAACATTAAAATATCCCACAAATATTAAGTGGAGGGATGGAATGGATAAAAATGGCTTGAAACATTTTTCATCCCTATAAAGGCCATTCATTGAATCTTTGGGATAAAATAGGGATTGATGTATTTTTATTCATTTAGGGAAAAGTATATTTTCAATAGATGCATCAATCATTTTAATGTTGGTTTTGCACAACGATATATTTAAAAATATTCAATACATTTTTTGGAAAGGGGAATGTCCCAAGATCAATGAAGATATATAATCCAAAATATTTAGTAACTAAATTGTATATGAATCCTCTCAAGAATGAGACATATAATTTGTGACAATAAAATAAGGAATGATACATAATAAAAAATAAATTCACATAAATTTTTGAAATTCATAGCATTAATGGTAGTATAGAAATTTCATTTACATGAATCAATTAGTTTCCTATAATTTTGAGTCATTATTTCAAAATCCATGTTTCATTTGAACAATTTGATTCTCCATTTTACTAATTCAATATCATTAACAATGAAATCTAAAACATGGCATCAATGAGTTCCTATGAAACTCATGTGTCAAATATTAGTAATGTATGGAATAATTCAAGTGTGTGAATGAAATTTTATCTTTTAAATTTCATATCCTAATTGTAAAAAAAATTTATAGATTATAAAATAAAAAATAATTAAAGTGGACTAATTTTTTGTAACATGATTTGTTCCTTTCCCTCCCACCATTTGGGGTTGCCATCTACCATCCTAAACCTATAAAATAATATAAATAAATTAAGAAGAAGGATCATGTAATTTATCCCCATGAAATATAAGTGGTGTGGGTTTCATGATTCATTACTTATATGAAAAAAATTAAATCTAAATTATTTGAATGTCAGTAAATATAAATCATGGTATATTCCCCCATGTGGGACCAGAATGTTTACTCCCCCTAGAGGGCAGTACCAGTTATTATCCATGTCTGATGAATGATGAATATTTTTTGATTTGAACCACCACATGTGGCATTTTCATGCTTGTTCTTGATCCTTCTGGGTGAGTAATGATTCATTTATAGTTTACACAATATACCTCCACCTTCACAATTTAGTAAAGCTTTCATAGTGGGGTTATGATGAATTATAGACCATCCTCTTCATCTGTTTCTACATGTTCAAACATCTTCTCTTACCATGATGGATTTATGGGGGTTCTATGAAGAGATTCCTCTTCTCTGTTTTCCATTGGCTTAGAAACATGGATCTATTAATGGGGCTCCTCCAATTCATGTTCCCTGAAATCAGGTATCTTGATGTGTTCCTCCACAAATGGAATTCACACTATATTCATCTTCATCTTCCATGGAATAAAAATTAACGTCTAATTCTATATAATCAATACCAAAAAGAGTGATTTACAATTAATATTCAATAAAATTACAAGAGATATATTAAATGAATGGTTAAACTCCTTGAGTCGGTCAAACATCAATCTATAATTCAGTTGTTAGTGCCACTTCTTGTAGACACTCTGAGGATGGAGGCAGGTAGTCATGATCCACCATCCTGACATCATATTCAACCACATGGGTTGTTTATTCCTTCAGTGGTGCTTGAACTTCTTCTTTGTGTTATATTGGTAGATTAGGATGTTCTTAATATTTAATCAATAATACATCCACTTTTTTGATACACCACCTATAGCTCTATAGGTATGTATTCCACCCATTTCTCCTTGGGTTCAACAATTTCATTGATAAGTGCTAAAATTTATTCCAAAACATTCTCAGGTTCATCCTCTGGCTCATGGTTGGGTTGCATCGTAAATTCATATATATAATCAAATTCTATTTCGGCTTTCCCGTTAGTTGTCCAATGCTTTCTCTATGTTCTTTTACTAGAAATAATTTAAAATCGTCTTCTTTTTTTTGTTATTGAAAAACCCATGAGTAATATTTCAATGCATAATATTATAAATTTGAATACATCATGAATGTTTTTCTAAGAAATGAAATATAACCTAGTTGTGAAAATAGACAAAATAAATGAACAATTGATTAGCTCCTTGGAAATGATTCCAGAATTGACACTCTCCAATCACGGGCCATGAAAAAAAAAATTAAAATTTTCTTAGTATAGTGTAATTAATGACCAATGTCATCTAACATGAGGATCCTTCTCAATTTAGTTCAGCTACTTCTTCTATATCACCTAGAATTTTACATTTTGTTTTTTTATTATCTAAAGAAAAAATTACAATGTTTTTGGGGTTTTATTATTTAAAAATATAAACTAACATGAAATGAAAACATAATGAGTTGATGATGAATGAACACAGTTTTGGGGATCATTTAGGGATTCCATCATCATTTTATTTTTCATGTTTGATTCTATTTGGATAATGCAAACATGAAATATTATGATTGATGCACTATTATTTCCAAATATTAAAATAGCTAGAGTCGCAGGTTTTGGAGATCATCACCCAATTAGATAAATTATCCACACCCATGAATACTAATGAATTCTAATACAATTTTAGAATAAATTTAATGGGAAATTCAAGAACACCTTTACCTCCCACCAAAAAATGACTTAGGTTTATCCACTCATTTCTGAGATTAAGAGGTCACAATGGTGGATGGATTAGAGAGAGATAGATGTGTGATGGAGAGTATATGAATAGATAATTTAAATTGATTGATAAATTAATAATAATATTAATATTAAATAATATAATTATTATTATAATTAAGAAAATAGTTTCTGAAAAATGTGTTGGAGAAAATAAAATAGCTTTAAAAATATAATGTGATAATTATAATAATGATAATTCTAATAATATTATTATTACTAATATTAATAGTGATAATAATGTAAAAAATACTTATTATTAAATTATGACTATTGATCAAATGGAATTTTGGATCGTTGGTGAAACACAAATGCATGGATTAATAAAACTAAAATATAATTTACAATATAAAAAAAGATAAAAACTAAAATGAAAATAAAATAAATAAATAAAATGAGGTGACAATTGCGAAGATTAGTAGTGGTCGGTGCCCCGATGGGATCCATCCTGGGATATGGGTGTCGAGCTAATGATTTGGGATGGAGCTCTATGCCTCCTTTTATAGGTAGAATTCTTCCTCTTAAACATTGTTAATTTTTGGGGCATTATATGGATGATTCACGTAGAGACCGCTTCATGAATGTAGTTCATAAATGTGTTGGCCATTACTCACCCAAATATAAAATCATTTGGAAACATGATTTATGCGTTATGATTTTATTCTTTGGAGGTTTCTTTTTCTGGATGACGTTTTTGGGATGATTTGTCAAAAATATTAACATCTTATGAAAACCTTATGGACTTCCTAACTCCTTAAAACTAAATTATGAAATGTGGATACATTTACTTGTTTTATTACAGGTATAATCACATCGATTTAATGTGTCTAGGATCTGATACGGTTCGATTACTATGATGAGTTCCACAGTGTCCACCGAAAACAATAATAACTTCATTGATTTTTAAGGCCTCTTGATTCCTGAATCAGATCCTAGACCAGAAGAAAAAGTTTAAGGAAATAATATAATGATTATAAAAAACCTGCATTACTAAATTAGAAATTTTATTTTTAATATAATGATCAAAATACCCATGATGTAAAAATATTTCAAAATCCAGAATTATGAAATTTTCAAAATATTGATAATTTTAATTATATATTTATAAATTAATGATTGTTTTTATAAAAATATAAATACATTGGTTTTATCATTTATGAAAATTAATAATTAGTAATTATTTGATTACAAATATGAACAATAATTTTCTCTTTCAGAATCACATCATGTGCCATATATATCAGTCTTGGATGGTAGATTAAAAAAGTGTGGGTACCCTAAAATATGTACTCCATATAGGATGTTGGTAAAAACACACCTTTCTTGATGATGTTGGTGTTAAACATAAAGTGATCATTTGGGTGGGAAGTATACAAAAATCACAGGATTATACAAAAATATGTATAGTATCAAGAACTCCAGCCTAACCTGTGGTTTCTCAAACTAACAACGAACTTACTACAATGTAACATTTTCAATCAACTATAAATTAACATATTAATAAGTACAATAGTCATTTTAGTATGTGATGTGACCTAATAAATCATGTCGGCTTCACATTAATTCGATGTTTTACACCAGTTCATATCATCATTTATCATGAATGATATCTAATCAAACAACCATCATTTTTATATTTCATTAAACACTTCTGTTTCATTACCAAAACCATCACATGTCGGTCAAATTTTTATCAATGAAATTTTTATTTATGACATTACTACCCTTAAAAATATAACAAAATTAACAAAAAACATAGTGACATTCATTCACAGTCATCATTGTTATGAAGAACCACGGTAAATTAACACACATCACATTAAGGACATGTCAAACCATAACCTCTAGATATGGGATGAAAAATTGTAAAAGTAATTAATAGAGATACATTAGGAAAATTGACTATAACAAATCAAAATTGATCTTATTCAAAGTCATCCGTCCCAAAATACTATACCAATCGAGACAAACCCCCAAATCACTACTTCATATAGAAACATAATATAGAACCACCACCATCATATCCCTACTGATTAATCACACCACATCCATCACAAGACACTTCATAGGAAAATTTCATACATGTAACCCATTCATAAAAACAAAAAAAAATTCACACATCACATCACCTCGCATACAAAGGAGAAACCAAATTTCAGATTTAATAATCCTTCTATAATTTTAGTCCAATTGTAAATTTTGGTCCTATAATAAAAGACTATTTGATCTTAGGATATCCATTTATTAGTGCAATATACTTTGATAAACAAATTTTTATATATGCATACAATGAAATAGAAGAAACATGAATTCCACAACTATCTCATGCACAAATATGGACCCCATAATCAATTATTTTTAGTTGGGATTTATCCCCTAGAAGTCAACTTATCAAAAAAGAAATGAAAAAATAAGATTATGAATCACTTTACCAGACCCACATATATCTATTCCCAAACCAATTAAATTATATTTATTAACATATAATCAAATACTTTCACAAGGGAAATCAACTATACACCCATCATGCATGATGAAATATAAATAATGATGAATGTAAAGCTACATCGAAGATCAATAATCATAACTTCTTGGTTACTCTAAATGCATGAGTGTGCATGCCGCAGGAAAATATACAAGGAATCATGAACCAGCTGCAATAGAATTTTAATCGACTCCCTTGTAAATAAGGATTCAACACATCCTGTATAAGGGGAAATAATGGAGTAAATATTATGAGGAATGATATATAAACATTATGATGGTAGAAATAGATCCATTGTATTAGACATGAATTTGATTTTCCAATAATGGTGTATCTCATCAATAAAAAGTGTTTTGACATATTAAAAGCCTTTATATACTTAGTGAATTAATGATATTATTTATCGACTATGATTTGGTCTTGAACCCTTTTGATTTCATCCTTAAACTAATTATATTTGATATAAGGACCTCAAAAATGAAAAAGTGGATGAACTAGGAAGACTATTAACATTACACTATTTGACATGGAACTTCATTTGAGTCACTACCAGATGATGCACTGTTGGACGAGACCCCAATGGAAGAGGTACTTTCATGATGAATTTCCATCCACCATTAATGATCCACCACCATGCGAGTCACCTCATGGTGAGGCATCACTAATTGAGGAACTAATAGATAAGATACTTCTAGAGATACACCACCTGTGAGTGACCTCCACCGAGCCACCACCCGAGAGCAACTCTATGGTGAGACACATCTAGGGTGAGTTCTTGCTAGCATGAGACACCTCTAGGGTGACACTACTAGGGTGAAAATCTTATTGTGAGACACCACCATGGAAAGACACAAATCTGGTAACACCTCCATGGGGAGGAACCATTGTAATATGACACCATTTAATGAAATGGAAAAATATTAATTTTGAGAAGTGTATAAATAAGTAACGCTGGCATCCTATGACACCCCAAAAACACAATTTCTAAAAATTTAATGGAATGGAATGGTTCAGGATATTATATAAATAGAGAGATTGACTAATCTGAGAGATGTGTGGCTTAGGTTTAATCCACATTAGATTAAGGTAATGTGTCATGGTTATATATTATATTTATTACATTATCCAAGAGATACTATTGAAGAATATATTTTGTAGTTGATTGATTGATGTTAGGAAATATATATAATGAGGTTGTGAATACATTTTATATACCAAAATTGATTTTATATTATAGATTTCAATATATATTCATTATTGTTGTGATTATTGGGATATATTTTTTACATTCAAAAATTATCTCCCCTTTGAATTTTCTATTCTTATATCATGTTACAACGATAGCCAGAGAAGATCCTTGACCAACCAATCCATATTATTAGACATATTCCTAAATAAAATCAATTATTTAATAATCATTTAATTCATGATTATAAACCATGTTTTTTAAAGTTATTCATTATGATATCTATAATCCCCTTTTATGTGTTTTCATTCAAGTACAGTGAATTGATTTCAATATAAAAAAACTTCTATGTTTTAAATGTTTGAAATTGACCATACAATGACATATGGATTCTGGTTGAGGATCATGATAATGTGATAATCAATTCAAGATTCTTTGGGAATGATACATATATTGGGTGGATTTTTTAATTACATTCATGAGATAAAAGATAAGACTTGATAATAATATATTCTAGTGGAGAAATTTTGAGATATAAAAAAATTATATAAATACACATAATTATGTTAGGGGTTAAAAATCCTAAATGTATTATATGACATATGGAGTACACCTATAATAATTCTATAACACATAACATGTAGGACACACAATATCCCCATAGGTAGAGGAGACCCATTTATAATGTTCACATGAGGATTTCACTCATGGTTCAATATGCTAGATATAAAATTATTAAATCCATTTGAATTACCCCAAATGATATTTTAATTTAATTAAATTAGTAGGATTAACTATTGGGGATACATATTATATGACACATTATAAAATTTTGTTAATTTAAAAATTCACTATTTCTATTCAGATATATATACTAGATGCTCAATTTTAACACACATTTATATCATTTTGGTTAAATTTTCAATAAAATATTATAGGTTTGATTATAATTCATATCTAGGATAATAATCCAGAGTGAATGGTCATTTCTACCAAGCTATCTCCATATTTAACTTAAATATGTCTTGGGGATATGATGAAACTGTACTAATAATAGATTTGTGGGAGGAAATTTTTCACTATATCTATCATTTAATATTTTAATCATATATATAAATTAATTGTGGGTATTTAATATTTAATTTGTTTTCAATACGTCGATAATAATTATATTTTTGTATGACAGTGAAAAAAAGATATTTTTTACAACTCTCAATCATAGTAAAAAAAATTTCCAATATGCATTGTGATATGTAGTCCCTCGAATTAATGGCTCCACATGATGACTCATTTTTAAAAAATTATATAATCAATTAGTAATGTTTTATTTATAGTTATATTAGTATATTTTGTCACATACATTTCATATGTATATATTATATATAAATATATAAAAACATAGTACATATCATTACAAATCAATCGATAATTTTAGATTATAAGTGTCTTTGGAATAACAAATACATCATTTACTTATTTATAATAGAATTAAACTATCTCTATTTTTTCTTAAAATAGAATATAAATATGACATATGATATATATATATATATATATATATATATATATAAATTATTAAAAACATTGACAAATGAACCATAATAAAACTTGAGGTTAGAATCAATTTAAGGGAGTTAGAGGTATATAGAAATGATTTCTAAAGGACCAATTTAGAATTAGGATTTTAAAAGACAATATAAAAATTTTAAAAACATAAAAAAATTTATTAATCATAGTATTTTATCATTGATATAATATTGGATTTTTATGACAAATTAATTTAAAATTACTCAAATAAAATTTGCATTTAGATCATAACATTGGAATAAGATATAATTACCCTAAATACACAGAATAAAATAATCTAGTCATTAACCCTATAGAATCGTGATTTTTTATTTCATGATTCAATTAACAAAATTTGAAATATATTTTTATTTATTTGTTTCTAAATAATATGACCACAACCCATACATATCATTAAAATGTAATAAAAAGTGGGTACTTTTGATCCGTATATTGTTTTTCACAATATGACTCATTTAAGTTAAAAAATGAGTTCCTTTCATCAGAAGCATTCATGACATTCAAATTCAACATAAACATTAAATTAATTCTATATATACACATTGGAAAAAAATTACAATTTTTTCATAAGACAAATACGATCTATAAGGGATGTAAAATGATCTATAGTCAACAAAAAACCTAGAAAGCATGAAATGTGTAACTTTATATCAATAAAAAATATATATAATGTAATAAATAATATTCACATGAGAATCATTACCCTCATTATCAGTGAAATTAATTGAATCCCATATAATTAATAGTTAAATTATATAATTATATTTTGAAAAAATTATCTATACATCACTTACAAATAAAATAAATATTTGGTCAACTACCAAAAAAAAATTAGTGGGATAACATGGAAACACACTTCAATTGTTTATAATGTTACAACTGATCTAGGTTTTATTGTGTTAACACTTAGCCATGTTTTAAAAATAATAATCATACATTGATTATAATTTTCCACTCGTCAACATAATTATTTTAACAGATCTATAACATAATTTTGACACATAAATTCAAGAAGTTAACCACATATCTCTCTAAAAATATTCACATCTCCCATAAATTTTTTTAGATGATAAAATATATATCATTATTAAAACTCTATTCAGTATTAAAACATACCCTAAAAAAGAAAACAATTTTATTTAATTTAATAAAAAATTAATAATTTTTAATGATTCAAAAAATTAAATAGTGGTTACTATGGATGAAATGTCGTTGACATCATAACCATTAAAATAGAATATTCCATTGTTTAATTGTATAGTATGTTCCCCATTTCAGATAATGACTAGATTTTTAAAAACGTTAATGAAAAAAATCACATTTATAAAATGTTAATGTCCATTATGAAATTAATATTAAAAAATATTCATTGGACGGAAAATTATATAGATGAAAAATACTAAATGAAATCTTTAATGATGATATGACACTTAGAAGGTTGGAATAATTTTACTCATAATCCCCATGAATAAACAACATTTAAAAATATTATATAATATTATAATAGATAACATAATTATACAGTATTTCAGTGTTGCAATATATACACCTCTTAAAATAATATAGGGTCATAACATAAAAATATGCATAATTGAAATGAGTCAGAGACCAAGTCATTTACCTTGAGCCTAAAATATAACTTATGTTCTTTAACGTCCTGAATAATAAAAGTCTATTAATTAATTTCTTTTTGATGAACCTGTTCCATTTTTATAATTCATTCAATTTATATTATATAATTGTTACATATTAATATCTTTTTAAATATTTAAAATTCATATGTTTTGAGTATATTTCTCTTTTGTGCCAAAAATGTTATAAATTATGTTGACTATGGTCACTGTGGAAAAATATCAAAATAAAAACAATAATAATAATTAAATAAATAACAAATTTATATATTATTTATTCATTTAATACAAACTATTTATGATATTTTTCATAAATTATGTATGTTATGATTATTGATATTATAGTTTGTTTATACACAAGAGTATCATTTCTAATTTTTAATGATAATTATATAACTTATGATTGTAATATTTTCAATTAATAGAATAATATATATATATATATAATTTTTGTGGTCCAGTGATGAAAATAGATTCAAATAATTTCAAGAAATCTATCTTCCACTTCTACTCAATAAATATTACCAACTTTTTGTGGGTGAAATTTTATGAAATATATAGATATAATTTATATTAATAATGATAAATATGTAATAATTATAATTATAATTTCAATATATCCAAAATATTATTTAAAATTAAAATTATTATCCTCTATATTAGTCATTAGTGAAAAACTACTCACCTCACATCATGAGGTGGTCGTTCACCATACACCTGAGTGATGTAATCATATACCAATTGATATGAAAATAAGAATGTTATATATGATATACTTAGTTAAGTTCAATGATTATGTTAGTAGTTGAATATATTTACTTGAGATAATTTTCATTACCAAATGTGCGTATTATTGATTCAAACATGTCAAATCGATTTGTAATGCAACAGTCCACAGTACATATAGTCGAGATTATCCCTTTCTATGTGATTGAAGTAAATCTGTATGCTAGTCATGCACATAACACAATTGAATATTAGCATATGGGAGATATTTTTTTATTATTATGTCATAAAATATTATTTTTTGAAGGATGTGGAATATAAAATACAATAAAAAATGAAAAGAGATAAATTTTACATATTTTCAGACCACCACATTACGATTAAAGAAAAACTATTTATAGAATAGCTTTGTGACCAATCTCGTGCTTCTAGGATGATGGAATGGAATTATTGAATTTATTATTTTAGGGTATGGTATATAAAAATTGGTTTTAATATGTAAAGATAATAATAAATGGGGTGTCACTTTCAATGTTAGTTTATTGGTAGAGTTGTAATATTTTAAAAAAATGTTTACCAATATTTTTCACATGCCAAAATGATAAAAATTGGATTCTTTTATTGAAGTAGGCATTATATGGTTTAATTATGTCTATAATATAAACATTATAAATTAATTTATGTAATTTAGAGCATTATATTTTTATGTTAAATGCGTTATAAAACAATTTTCTCAATAACCATGGTAAATAATTTTAAATTGATTCATTATTAATGATGGTAAAATGACTTGTTGATATTATAAGAAAATATTGATTATTATAATCCAAAATGGGGAATCAATTTTTTAAATTGAGTTAAAAAATGTGGATAAATTAAATTAAGATTCCCCACATTAGCGAAAAATGTCAGTTTTCAAGAATACATTTTTTCATGAAAAATATGATTTCATATTAACTCTTTTTAATAATAATAATAATAATTAATTGAATATAAATTAATATAATCTTAATATATAATATTTGAGTATAATTTTAATTCTCATAAATAGATATTATTTTTTTCAGACCCAATCCTATCACCACCCTATCAATTAAATGAAATTCCATCTATTTTTCAATATATTTATTTTAATGGGGATTTTGTGATAAATGTTGGTTTTCATGATAGATTGGGGTGGTTGGTTGTTGGTGAAAAGTTAGAATTAAATTATCACTATACCTTTTATAGTTTTGTTTCTAATAATGTTTCTTTATCAATGATGAATGGATATTTTCATGATCAAGAACAATGTACCATCAATCCCTGCTTCCTTGACAAAGGCTATATCTCGACAACACGGTTTGATTCATCACTAAGAAACATCCACAAAAGAAATATTTATCTCCCTCCAACTTTGTATAGAATCATACATAATATTATTGTAGGACCTAGAGGACCATGAGACTAAACCACAGAGTCATCCATATCACGTAAAATGTGGAAATTTACTAGTTTTACGTCCACATTTTTAATCCAAAACCCCTATCATTCAACCTATATTTACCCATAGTATTTCGGGATATCCTCCAATTCCTTTCCCTTATTTACCTCTCCTACTCCATGGTGGAATATAGGGATATAAACAATAATTTATTTGGATCATCAATGGTAACACCTTGTTTCATGTCAAACTTTCTGCTTAATTTTTATTCTTTTTCTTCTTAATCGTCGGGTTCTATGACCTTGGATTTATGTTAGTTTGATTTTAAAATTTGAAATTTTATATTTTAGGTCTTTATTTTGTCCTTTTTTTCTCTCCTGAGAATCCTATTGAATATTTTATGATTCCTTATTTGTGAATAATGATTTGACTTTAATTTCCCAATCTTCATGTATTTCTATAGAATTCCATAAATTCTTGATATTTTAAATGTTTTATTTTCTATTATTTTAAATGTATATGTTATAAAATTAGTTATTTTCATAGAATTTCTTTCTTATTTTAAATAAAATGTTCCTTGAAATGGAATATTATCATTTTTTACACAAGTTTACTTTTTTATTTCTCAATAAAATATCTCCATCACAGATCAAATTATTTTTCAAATGGTATTAGTAATATATTGTATAATATAATAATAGATTTGTATCATTGAGCTAGTTTCTTCATTTCCTCACTTTCACATATTAACACATGTTTGGAGGTATACATTCCTTTTTTTAATTAATAAATATGTAAATATAAATATATACAATAATCCATTTGAATAAAAAATAGTTATTATAACACCATATTTTTTGGTATTATTTATTTTCAAATTAATTTAATATTTTTTATATTTTCACATTTTTTAAAACTTGGTATAACATTTTTATATGAAATAAGAATGAATTAATTTCCTTAAATGAAACCCCAAGTTACGTTTTCACTACATGAAACACATAAATTGAATTTTTTTATATGTAAAACATTGTTTAATTTGTGTTACTAAAAATATTAAATTGTATTAATAGCTTACATTACATAGAATGCTTTTTTTTACAAAATTACAAAAATACAATCAATGTTATTATTATTATATTATGACATTTGTCACATATCTATATGAATGGTGGTTACTATTATGAATAATTAAATTATTACTATATTAATTAAATATATATATAAATTATTATTTTGTGATCTATTAACTGATATAAAAACCTTGTGGAAAATGTGGGAAATGTTTTGATCAAAAACTAAATTTATAAAAAAAAAGAACTTTTTACATTGAAAAGTTAATTTTAGAACTTTTAATATATAATTTTATTAAAATAAATATATATTTAATTCATTAAATTATATAACATCTATATTATGTTTTTTCTAGATAATATATAAGAAAAAATCCAATATAATAAATAAAATTTGGGTTTTTGTAAAAGATAATTTTATCACATTTTATTTATATAACTATTTTAAATCTATTTTTTGAAATAGTTTTAATATTTATATCAAAAAATTTATCTTATTTATTTAAATAGTAATATTGAAACAAAACATTTGTGGTTTTTTTATTATTTCTTATGATGAATTTTTTTTTGATGAATATTAAAGAATACTGTATTTTAATTGAAAGATGCTTTTTTATGTTAATTAATGTGGTTAAATTATATTTTATATTTATTATAATGTATATGAAGATATATTTTACTCATATAAATAAATTTTAGTTAATTTTAAACAATTCCACAAATAAATTTTTTATAAAAACAATTCATGATTTTTAATTATTTATATTAAAACCATTTGTTAAATCTATTCTGTGGGAATAATTTTTAATTTCTTTTTTCCACTTCTATTACTTGAATTGGATAAAATTGATTACATATTTGGATTCAACATAATATATAATTTATTATTACATCAACATCATTTTTGAACAAAAATATTATTCAATTTAATTTAAATTAAGTATAGATATTCTTTTAAAAACAGTTTATAATGTGGATAATGATTAATTTAACTGGATAAATACCATATAAACAAGAAAAAAATAAATCATCAAGACATATTTATAAAATATACTTCATTTTATTTAACACATAAAATTATTTAAGGCACGTTATTTTATGGATAATTCTCAATAATGGTTATCTTTTTATATTTACTAGAATTCCACTCCTCAATAATAAAAACAACCACCCCACCCCCACTTCTTAAATATTCTAAATCCCATTGTCTCAGACAAATAATTCCTAATTATTCTCACAAATTCAATACTTAATTCCTATACATCTATATTTGTTAATAAATCAAAACATGAAATCCCAATGATGAAAACCAAAAAGAGTATCCCAAAGAAGAGGCAACATCCTTCCATAAGAACATTTGTTTTAATTCTATCTAAACCCATAACTTATTATTAATCTAGGATTATATAATAAAATAATTATCATAAAGATAAAATATTGGTCATTATTTAACATTTTTTACCAACACTCAATCATACTTTCACCAAATAGGATATCTTATCATCTTTAGTGTGTAAGGTTGAATACCACCTTAAGAACCGATGTTATTCGTTCTTTTGATAAAACATTTCATGGTTTATAATAATAATTTAATTACTAATATATTATTAGATAAAATATATTTATGATTTATTTATTCTTATTTACTTATTATATAACACATAAATTAATGCTTTTCATTTTTGGTGAATTAGATAACTTTGTTTGTGGACATGTCGAGAACTGCCTCCTCAATTTTATATGATTCAATAAAAATATATATGGAATGTATTATGGATGGTTTTATTAATAATATTTTATATGTAATAAATAAAAATTATATAAAGAATATAATATATATATAAACATCATTTACTTTTCATTTCAATTAGAATAATACAACAAATTGGAACCATCATTCATGTGTTCACACGACTTAACATATACAAGAATGGTGAATTTTATTAAATAATTTAATTATATATATAATATTATAAATAATTATATAATAAGTATATATAATACATATATCATGTTTTATATTATGAAATTAATTAATTTTTGGACTATGTATGATGATCCAGAATATAAATTTATAACAGAATCAAAAATAAATGTTGTTTTCAACAAAAATATTTATTTAAAATTATATTTTAATTGAACTCGTAATATATAGTCATACTAAAATCATATATGATATTATATATAATAATATATATTTTTGAATATTTATAATAATCATATATTAATTTTATATGAGGATTGAATGTGTAAAAAGATATTCTATATTTAAAGTAAGGGTTTTCTCGTCTCACATTTATTTATCTAAAATATATGATATATTCAACAATTATTCTTTTTTTTTGTGTATATAATTTTTTTCAATGTATCAAATTAATATTAACCTTAAATTTATAAAAATTTACTTCTCCAGGTTCTGATTATTTTTTCATAGGACTGATGGTTTAAAAATTTACCAAATTGTTAAAGTAATTTTATCCTAATTTACCTTCACCGAGTCACATTTTTGTTTAGTCGCATATATTAATCTAGAATATTTATATAATAAACTGTAAAATGAAATATAATAAATATAATTCATTTAATTATATTCTATGTCATGTGTAATGTTAATATTTCATTGGGTCATGATTAAATGTTATTAAAGTGTTCTGAGATTATTTCTACAATATCATAATTCATCAAGATATTTTTAGGTTTATCATTATATAAATTAAATAATATAATACATATTAATTATATATAATTAATTATCATCTCTTATCTTTATTCATGATATATCCACATAATGGTTCCATTTTTCTACTATAATGTACATTAGATAACTACGAATGTGACTTTAATAAAATATGATTATATATCTATATTTGTTCAGAAATAATTATTTCTTAAAATAAATGTATTCTAAATATGATTTACATTTTTATGAAATTATATCAGGATATATAAATAAAATTTCAAACAATTTTTTATCTTATTAATAATTTTTTATATGGAAAAATTATCTTATTATCTAAGTGATGAAATTCGATAAACAATTTATGGCACATAGATAATTTTATAATAGTTTATTTAACGTTAATTATGATCCTAATCCATTTTAATCTAACATATAATTTTTAAAAGTTAAAAAATATTTAAGAATTTTTTTCCTTAATTTTCTAAATGTTTATTGTTTTAAAAAATTTTTTAATGAGAACTATTCCAAAAAAATTATTATATTCAATAAGGGTTTATAATTATATTCAATTCCTTCATTACAAGTATTCTAGGATATGTTAATAAAAATATTTCATTTGAATTTATTTTGGAATATATAATGTAATATATTCCTCATGATATAGTTTAATTTCATTTTAATGTAATTCTTTATAAAAATACTATTTTTATAAAAATATGAATGGATATTTTCTTTAATAAATTTTACATGCGATGTTTGAAAATCTAAAAATATATTTTATTTTATCTCTTGATATTGATTATTATTTAATATGGTTATTATCTAAGGACTCCATTTATATTATCTCATTTAATGGTATATTTTTATATTGAAAACATGATTAAGAATATAATTTCTCTTCCACAGAAAATACAATTATAAAACACTTGTGAATCCGACTACCATTTATGGTGTATTCTATAATCCAATGATTAGGAATAGTTTCACTTATCCAATTGTAAAAATATAATGAAATTTTTATTATAACCATTTCATTTGTTGAGTTTTTTTATGACTGTTGTGAAACCGATTTCTTTTTAGAGTCCATGATGTGATCTATATTTTTTTCATATATAATATATATGTATAAGATAATTATATTGTAGGTCGGCCTATATCTCTCTCCAATAATATTATAATTATTTATATCTCATGACATAATGATTAGAAAAAGTAAATGGGATTGATCTACTATTGGATGAAGGTGTAACCAAATCCATTATGATGAAATGGTTATCATTGGGGAACGTGTCGTGCCCCACCTAGGAGGTATAAATGACAATATGTTAACTACATTATTTCATAACCATTTTTTTGTGAAACATAGCATTTATTAACAATTTCAATTATCAACAAGGTTTCATGGAAATATATTTATTTATGGACCATATTATATGTTCACAATGTTATGAGTGAACCTCATTACATGTTAAGAATTTTATCAGTGGAAATAGATTCATTTCAATAAATTAAATGCAAGTTTCAGATTTCATTTATATATATTATGAGTGAACTATATTATGACTTCACAATGTTATGTGTAGACCTATTTTCATGACCATTATTTTATTTGAGAGACATATTTCATGACCAAAACATAATGAGTGAACTTGTTTCTATTTACTCATGTTCATAATGTTACTAACCGATTTCTATTCCATACGTTAATGTCTAATAAAAATTATATTCTCTCACAATTAATTCTCTTTTTTTTCTTATGATTAATTTCTTATGAACTCCCAATTTCTATGTAATTACTAAGGATTATGTTCATTCTTATAGAGGGTATGATCTCAAAATGATATTCTCAAGTTTTTGTTATGGAATTATAATATTATGATCATGTATCTCAATTATTTTTACAGTAATTAAGAAAATTATATAACACATTCTTATAATTACCTTTTATTTGTTATAAATATCTGATTTAATTAGTTTTATTAAATGGGAATATCATTAGAGTAGATTTTCTAGATCATTCACCATATTAAAAATATGTCTTCTAAATTTTAAAGACACTAAACTATAACAGTACTATTGATTTTAATTTTATAATATTATCAATATTCATATATAACTATGTAATCTATATATATAATAATACTTCGTCACTATAGTTTAATCAACAGAAAGGATTCACCAACCATTGTAAAAATGGATGAAATATCATTATTGAGATCACAATGGATATTAAGAATGATATACTTAGGGATGTATCTAAGGATAAGCCAAATATGTAGTGAATTTAATTGTATATTTCATTATATAGGAATCACATAATAAGTTTTTAAGGATTATGTGATTTTATCCTATGATAGTTTTTTCTTAAAGTATGCCTTCTTATCTTCATTTAAAGTTTGAACAAGAAATAGCATTTTTAACATTAATGTTTCAAAGGGTTAAATATTTTTCATTTTGAAATTATTTTTCATAAGATGAAATATCATGAAGACATTAAAGATGTTGTTACTAGTATAATTTTTGATATTGAATATAAAATAAATAAAATTACTTGTAAAGTAATTGGAATTTAAAATAGTATTGTTTACATAAAACGTATGATACTTGATTATATTGAGGTTGATGAAGTATGAGAAATGATTTATATTTAATATTGTCGAAAATGTGTATTAAGGAACATAATTATTATTCATGACTAGTGGGTTAAAAATGATGTTGAATGATTTAAGTATGTATGATTTAGAATTCAATATTATTTTACGAATCATGAATTATATATGGATTTATTATAGAGATTTTTTAGTAATTTAAATATTGTGTTAAATAAAACTGATGAACACGAAAATTGATATAATTGAAATGTTACATAAATGTTAGTTAACTATATTCATTATCACTAGGATGATAAGTAGATATTTTATATGGATAAAGATTTAATGATAGTGATAATATAAATTGGATATTATTTATTAATTCATAAGTAATAAATGATTTGTAGAATAAAAAAATTTATTATATTATGGAGAGTGATTACTTTATTTTATTATTTATGGAAAATATACAATGATCATTGGAAAAATAAATATTACATTTTATTAATAAGGATTTTTTGTGATCATGGTTATTACCTTATTTTATTAGATAACATGAAACATTTATGCACATTTTTCAAATATAACCACCCCGATCCCCAGGATGATATATGTGGGATTAATATAAATATGATTTTGAGAAATTCAGTTACCTTCTGTATATTGTTTTTGGTTACTATATTTAATAAGGGTTATAATGTTTATAATTTGGTGAATGGTTTAATTTTATCATCTTTTGAGGTTTTATATATTAGATTATTATCTTACCATATGAGGATTTATTCATATTGGATAACTTGTGCTTGCCTTTTGTTTGTAATGATAACTAAATATATGCATCAACTTTCATTCTGCATATGGATCAAATGATATATTAGTGCTTTATGAAACACAAAATTACATTTATTTTAGGATTATGTGATGAAAGGAAAATTGGATAAGACACAACAAAAGTTTGATATTGATCTTATGATATGGAATGAAATCAGGTTAGTATAATTATTTTTTAGAATACATAATCGATAGAAAAAGGGTCCTAAAATAAAATGGTGTCCCATTATTAATATTTTTTGGAAATTATGGCCATTTTCATCCCTATTTCCATTATAGATTTTGGATTGTTAACATTCTATAGGCAATGTTATTTATAACTCCCCATATAAATATTATTGTAATATTTTCAACAATTTACATGTTTTCACATTTCACTAAAGATCAATAATGTGTAAAATAAGTTTTTAGTTACTTTGGATAATAATTTGTCTTCTATAATTAACTTATGAATAGAACTATTAGTATCTATTTTTGAGATGATGGGTTCTATGAATGTAAACATCATGGATTTGACCATTGATTAACCAAATAAAATTAACGGATCAGATTAATTTTAATTGTGGTATAATGTAACACCTTGTGATATTCAGAAATATTTGTTCTCTAAATAATCTAATTATTATTTTATTTTACATTTTATGAAACATTGAATATATAAATTTTTTATGAATGAACAATGTTTTGATTTGGTTATACAAAACGTTATTTTATTTTGTTTCTTCACGCAAAACTTATATGAAATTTTGATACATGAAATGTCATGTTTCTTGTTATTTATAAATAAATCTTATTCCCTTCCAAAGATTTTTATTACATTCATGACTGATTATTAACGAACTAGAAAATACTTTTAGTATTTTCAGGTAAATATAATTATATTTTTTAACTATTCATTAGATTATTTGAAGAATAAAAATTAAATTGTGAAAATATGGATTCCAAATGTAAATTAGAAAAATTATTTTTTGACCAATTAAAATTAAATGAAAATAAAACACTATTGAGATTATATAAAATCTATTTTAGAAAACAATATTCATTAAATAAAACAAGATTTACATTATTATATTAATTAAAATAGTTTTGAAATTTTTTTCTAATTAAATAAATAAATATATATATATATATTATTTCAACTAGGAAATATTTATAGTTGTTTTTTATACCAAAGAAAATAATTAATAAATTTTTAATAATAAAAATATGGGTTTTTATAAATGATAACTTTATAGCCTTCTAATGGAAAACAGATTATATATATATTTTTAAAAAAATTATAATTTTTAATTGATAAAATAACCATCTTTTGGAAATATTAATATAAAAAAATTTAGTTTAATTTTTTGTATTTATTAAGAGGATTAGTTTTCTTAATGAGATATAAAAATACTGAATACTAATTGTATATAGAATTTTCACCTAATTTATTTATATAGATAAATTATATTATATATATTATTAATCTATATGTAAATATATTATAAATATAATGATATAAATTTTTTTCATTTCAATACATTTCATATTTTAATTTTATATAAATAGATTTAATTATTGTAAATTTTTTTGCATTAAAACCATGTTCTTACATACCATATAAGAGGATATTTTTAAATATATTAATAAAATAATTTGTTTTTATAACATAGGATAAATGATTATTTACATTCAAAAATAATTTTTTTTAATAAATTTATTTTAAAAATAATTTTTTCATAAGAAATATTAGTAAATAAAATTGAAATTAATTACAATGATTATGGTGAAAATACGATTAAGTAGATATAAAAAATTAACTTTATAAAAATGAATACCCTAGAAACATGTCCAAAATATATTTTCAGAATTATTGATACTACTGATACAATTATATGAATAAAAAAATATTTCATGAACATGATATAAAGGAGACCTCTCAGTATTATTTACCTTTTTATATTTAAACGAATTTATGTCCCACACCGCTATGAAAAGACAATCACACCCCAACGTCTTAACACCTGTATAAACTGTGGGATCATAAAAACCATGACCTGACAATATCAAACATATATAATCTCAAAAAATATGTCACATATTTAGTGTGAGTTTTTCCAATGAATACCTTTGGATAAAACAATATGTAGTTGCCCATATAAGCGGTAACATCCCTCAACAACTACTATTTTTTTACATCTTTATCCAACTCCATAGTAATTATTATTCCATTCATATGAAATTATTATAGTATACGTAATATAATTATATTATATAAATTTATGGATAGTATGAAAACTATCAAATACATACAACATATGTGTTACCCAATCATCATTCTTGATTTAGGCGGATTGGCACCATAGAAATTGATGTCGTTCATTCTTCTCCTACTAACTATCATGGTTTAGAATAATGATACAAATTTAAGAACACTTTTATGATATTAATGATTTATGTTTTCATTTTGAATTAAATTATTACAAAATAATTCATTATTTTCATTTGTTTAATACGATAAAATAATTTTTGGATGTGTGGATGAACTTCTTATCAACAAGATTTGATTCCTTGACACATCTCAAAAAATATATTTATGATGGATTTATTAAACATATGAGATATTTATGACATAGTAATACTAATTTATTTATCATATATATATATATATTATGTGTATATACTTTCATTTTTATTTTTTTAAAATACATCAATAAAACAGAACCATTGTTCATGTGTATGTACGTCCTACCACCTCTATAAATGATGTATATCATTTAATCAATCAATTTTTTTAATAAATATATATATAATGAATAAATATTGTATTTATATAATTAGTTAAATTATTCAAATAGTTAAGTCATTATCTGTGATAGAGGATGAAGAATGACATGTCAAAACATTAAAAAAACAAAGCAGTTATGACCATAGATTTCACGTTAATAAGAAATCGTTAATAAGTGATAAATATAATGTCATAATAATGAAATATAAGGTATCATACATAAATATATGGTTATAGGGTATATTTATAGTAAAATTATATTTATTATAGAGCATGAATTTACTTGTATACTGAATTCCATTAATTAAGGTGCGGGTATTATCTTTTTACAATTTTTTATATGAGATTTAATCTACATTCACAAATTATTATTTTATTTGGTGTATATACCTACCATTATCTTATTGTATGACTAATATCATTCAAACTATGGACATTTGAATATTCATTTTATTATCACACTTTGAAAGAAATTATTCTTCAAAACGATACCAAATCTGTATTGTAATTTATCTCAATTCCCTATCATTGCAACCCATGCCTAGTTATGCACCTATATTATTGTAAATGTTTTATGTACTACCCTCTAAATTTTTATATCATTAATAAACAAATTTTTTGGATATTTTATTATTCATGTAATGTTATTCTCTCTAGGGGATATGAATAAATTTTACGAAATTAGAAAGAGTTTATACATACACTCTTATCATTTTCGAGATTATTTATGATTAGGATTCCATTTATGAAAATATATGATCCATCTGTCATATAATATAACAAATTTCATTAACCTATATTTAATCTTTATATATTCATGCAATGGTATTGATTATCTATTATTTGGTTCTAATGAAAATAAAATTAGTGTTATAAAGAAAATATTACCTTATCTTTTTCTTCCTTCTAAAATCTATGTTGTTTAAAAATAATGCTCTATAACGAAAATAAAAAACGGAATTCTATTATTTTATGATATATAAGATATTTTTTCTAAAAATGGTTTTTTAATAAATTTGTTATTAAAAATTAAATTTCTGGTCATTTTCTGATCGAGAATATTTTTAAAAAAATTATATAAACGAAAAAGTATTTTGGTAATGTACATATCTATCAACCGTAATAACAATAATTTCATTGAATAAT
The DNA here is from genome assembly GCA_963277665.1 of Viscum album. Lineage (NCBI taxonomy): Eukaryota > Viridiplantae > Streptophyta > Magnoliopsida > Santalales > Viscaceae > Viscum > Viscum album. The sequence continues at coordinate 1,320,724,867 of OY728152.1, read as the reverse complement.
CCATTAAAAGATTATGTAGCCGATTTTTTTAAATACATTAATGTTCTCTAATATTGTAGATTATCATTAAAATATGTTCCTTTCAAACAAAATCATTTTCAAAAAGGATTTATATTTAAAAATATGTTCTAAGTAATTTATATATATTCAAATAAATATTTTCATCTTTTTTTTCAGGATAATGTTTTTAAGTTTATTTTATTTTATTATTATTAAATAGGATAGTATATTTTCCACAAATGAATGCTTTAAATGAAATTTAAAAAATTAATTTATATGAATATGATTTTATTTAAATGTATCATGATATTATTTTTTTGAGGAATGTTATTTTCTATATTAAATGAACAAAGTGATCCATTGAAATATTTCCTCATCTATAATTAAATCCATTGATATAGATTATTATACACTATGTATATGATTATTGGACCCTATTTATATTGTTTGGTTGGATGGTTTATGTTTAAATTGGCATGTAGTCTATGAGACCTTTTTCCCTTCCATTGGTTATACCATGATAAAATTTTTATGTAACCCTCCCCTATTCAAATGATATTATATAATAAAATTATTTAGAACCCTCTATATTTTCACTTGGCTATATTTAGATTAAATTTTCGTTATAACCATTTAATATAATGGGTTTTGATATGATTCTTAAAAAACCCATCTTTTATATGCTTAATAATATGATAAATGTTCTTATTCACATGTGTAACATGTATGCATAATTTAATTATGTGAATCTTACGTCCTATTTCAACCACCAATGAATTCGGTAAATATATATTTATCTCAAGAGATAATAATTTTATCATGTTGACCACCATTATCAACAATGGGAAGAAGTTACAACCTGATCTACCACATAGAATGGTATTCTAATAGAGATGGTGGTGTTTGATGCCTATGAGGTATAACAACCTATATTTGATCCATATTACATGATGAAAATGTTATGAGTGAATAATAATATATATTCAAAATGATACATGTGGACTTTGTTTAATATCCAAATTTTTATGCATGGACCTGATTACATTTTCAAAATATTATGAGTGAACCATATAACATTTAAATAAATATGAGTTGACCCGGTTTCATGTACAAGTGTTTATGATTGGAACTAATTCCAAGTTAAAATTTTTAATTTTAAACCATTTTATGTGTTCATATTTTTATTCATGGACCTGGTTTCATGTAAATAATTATATAAAAGGGCATGATTTAATTTTCATGACATAATGAGTGAACCAGTTTCATTTTATCAATGTTTATAATTTAATAAGTTAATGTATATTAAACAAGTCAATTTTTAATCTAATGATGTTGTATCAAAATTAATTCTCTTTTATTTCCATATGATTCATGTCATTTTTACAACTAATAATTATTTCATGAATCATGATTATGATCTTTGAAATTCAGGTTATGATCAGAAAATTTTATTCTCAATTTCAAAACCTTGTATCCATGTGACACTTATATATCTTATTTATTTATATACTTACAAATTTTTTAATCATACCCATTAATATTCTTCTTTCCCTTGATTAACTAGGATTTTTAGGAATTAATAAAAAATTGGGACATCAATTTGGGAGATGTAGTAGATTTTTCAACAAATTAAAATACTATGTACCCAGTATCCATTGACAATAAACATTTATAGTCCGTGGGAATTTATTTTTTAAAATTTAAAAATATTAATATAAAATGATTTAATATATATAAATGTTAATCCTGATTCTTGTACGAATGGGGTATGGTTTTGGAATTTGAAAAATAATTACAGTGTTAATGTTTTATCATGTGATAAAATGAATTTTTAAATGAAAAGTACTAATTGGAACTTTGAAAATATTTTAAACAATATGATACCCCATTTTAAAGAATTCCTAATTATTGGTTATATAGTTTATTTAAATAAATTCTGTGTTGTGTTATTTTTATTCATAATAAGATTGTGATTTTAATTGTTGTGACTTATATTGGACTTTTTTAATGGATTTGAGAGTTGATTTGGGGAGAAAATGGGATGTTTAATAATGGAAGAGACATATAAATGTTTATGATATATTGATTAAACATACCACCATTTGTTTTCATAGGGATACATGGGTAGATATGTTGGTGCCAATGTACACTTGTTTCAGTAGCTTATATTACACACTATTTTGTGTCCCTTTGTATATAACATAACTACTTTTTCAATGTGCCCCTAAATCATGCCTATGAAGGTGTCTCTGAGTGTTTGGGAAATGATTTGGGATAATAGATTATGGTAGATATTCATTATGACTTAGTTTTATAACAAATTATTGGTATTATTGGTCATCACCTTTGATCACATGATAATTATTTAAACATATGTTACATTTCATTATCATGTAGTAATTTAATAATGTGAAACAAATTCTTTACATTCCATATCAAAATAACTGTCATAGAACTGGTAATATTTTAATGGAACTTATTAAAATTTCTTCTCATTCATTGAAATCTATTTTCGAAGTGAAATGGATAGAAATATTTTCTTAATAATTTTATCTCATTAATTATTGTTTAAATTAATAGAAATATATATTTTCATTTTTTATGTTATCATACTAGAATGATTTAATTCAACTATAAGATAGAGTTATAATGTTTATTATCCTTTGAATCCGAACTACTATACCCATTAATCCTTCCAATATTCGTTTGAATTTTCCATCAGTAGTTTTTTTCTAACTTTTGATTAGTTCTTGTAGAGAATGGGCTTCCTTGGTTGTAAATGACCTATGAGGTCACATGGAGGAATATTCCAATTCTATTTTTTCCACTACATGTTAAATAAGAAAAATTTATATTAAGTTGTAATTTCATAAGATGTAGATGGATTAAATCATTTTCAATTGAGTAGTTCTTATTTCTCTATAGTAGTGGCAAAATCAAGAGGATCAAGAATGTCTTCCAGGCCATACTATAGGCATTCATGGTTAATCAGTGAAGTTTTGTCCCATGTATCTTTAATATAAAATGATTTTATACAATTCGACCATTTATTTGGGGATGCTCAGTAGTTCAAATATTTGAACCTCAAAATTATAGTTTTAAGTCTGAGGTAGGATATTGATCACTACATATTCAGATGGATGATAGATTTTATAGTTTGTTATATGATGGTTTACCCTTAAAATATGAGCTTATCTATAAAATAATTTCTTGGTTCCTATTTATTATAGAGTTTTAGTTATGGTATCGTAGTCATTGTATTATTTTTATATACATCAACGATTTTAGTGGATGTTTCTGAGTAATTCAAAGGGTTATATTGTTATTGGTCATGGTTTATAAAACCATATGTATACCATGAAACTACCTATGATGAACTAAAATGTGCTTTGCCTATTGGTGCACAACCATATAATATATTCTACATTGTAGTTTAAAATAGAGGATCTATTTATTTTTTAATTTTCATATTCCATCATTTATTGGTTTCTTTTTTTTTCTTACTAGTGTGAAGAGTTGGTTTGAGGTGTTTTCCATGGGTAAAAAAATATAAATTGGTTTTTGAAAATTGTAATTTCACTATTTCAAACAATATATTTTGAAATTAAAGTTTTGGTTTTGAAAATGACGATGTGTTTATGGACATTGAATGGTTTTCCAATGGTTGAATCTGAAATGGATTTGGAAAAAAATTGGATTTTGGAAGAACATTATTTTATGATGATTTTGGATGACTTCCAATTTGTTGGAAATTTTAATATGGGATGATTGTTTTTAGAAATTAATTTTTTTTATCATTGTGATTATTATTAATTATCAAATTTATGGATGTCTTATAGAAGATGTGTTTTTGTGTGTGTTTGAATGTGATTGGGGTGTGGAAGTTTTGTTAGGAATCTTTTATTGATACTATTACAAATTTTTATTTTAGTATATTACACATTTAATCATGATGATTTTTTAGAAAAATATACTAGAAAAAATAACATCATGTGTATTTGGTTAGTTGAGTCTTGTCATAGTAGTTTGGATGATTCATGAAATCGATCATCAGGATTTTAAGTACCAAGATTACATTAGGATGTTTTAGGAGTCGACAACCCACATTTCCTAAGGAATTCAAATACATGGATATATGATTATTCCATGTGAAACATTTAGTATATCTTCATACAAAATAATCTCCCCATAGCTATTTACATCGAGTGAAAATAATTTGATCTAGAAGGATTGGTATGTAAATGGTGGTTGTCAGTATATTAATATAAACAACAAATGGTCCAATCAATGGGAATCTTTAATGCCTTTTTCATCTAGATTTATTTCTTCAAATTAATTATTGTCTGGAAGAAGATGGATGTGTCTCTTCTTAATAAATGAGATTCTAAATTTTTGGAGTATACTAATTATTTAACATATTTGGTACTGTATCTCACAAAATATAAGTAAGATTATTTTTTAAATGACAGGTTCATTAAAAAGGACCTCTTACCATTACTATTTGTGGAAGAGTCTTATTATACTATCACCTACAAAGAATTAGTAAGGAAGAATTTTTGTATTAAACTAGGATTATCCAACAAACCAAAAGTGATTGATATCATACTGATTTTTTTCATCACTAGTTTTGGTTATATTGTATGATATTATAAGAAGCTATTGTTTTTCATATCTCTAAAATATTATAGGAGAAAATTTATGTGGTCAATATCTATATAAATATAGTGAATAAGATGTCATCTATTATGAAATCACCATAGACCTGTTGTACCTATTTTCTCTTTTGTTATATGAAATATTTTTTTGGGGGTTACTCTAGGAGGTGACCTAGAGCTAGATCCACCACATCAAAGGACCCCCACAAACCATTTAGAGAATCTTGGTGTTGATTTGGACTATATATTGGGTTTCATTATTAGAAATTTTATTATTTTTTATGGAATATATATAACGGGGTGTTGTTTTTTTATGATTGGGGGAATATGTTACACATATTATTGAAATTCATCTTCTTAGTGATGTTATTTTTTTAATTTACTTTCGTGTGGTTTTAAAATTGAATGATTTATTTTTTTGAAATTTATATCATGTAACATTGGATTTTGTATGAATTTTTGACCCTTCCCTAGTTATGAACAATTACATTCACAATTACTTATTTTTTCTAGGGAATCAAAAATTTTATTGATTTTTGTAAACCCCATTTTCCCATCTCTCATAGAGGGATAATTTCATTACCCATGTTATCTGAACCTAACAACGGTAATTGTTATACCTAGTTTATGGTTTGTGTTGAATATTTTATTTCAAATCATTCGTAGATCATTATGTTTTCCATTAATGAGTTTCAATATTTTTTTTAGGGTGTTCCATGTTTTATAAGTTTTTATGGATGTTTTACTACATTATAGAGTATACATTTTTCTAGTAGGGATGTTTCAGTAGGGTTATTATTTCAATTTTTTCATGTTGGTCTCTAAACGATGCTTTCATAAGATTTCATGAGACCCAATGTTGGAGGTGATTGGTGTAATATTTGTTATTTGTATTCTCATCATTTTACAGATTAAACTTTTTGCTAGTTAGATATCATCAATGGATTTTGTTTTGGATAAATATATCATTTTAATATTCAATTGGATGAAATTGCCAACAGTGGGGATAATTTTCAATGCTCAACACGAAAAAACCCAAATAATTAAATTATTATTGATATATTTTTTTCATTATAATTTAAATTAATAATTTTGGATAAATGGTAGTTTTTTGTTCTAGGAAATTGTGGGACACAGTTTGTGAGTGGTTTGTAGAAACCATGTTTGTCAAATTTCAAATGGTGTGTCTAAGATATTGTGTCTATCATGTCCACAGAACTATGCTAATGGTAATGCAACATATCCCTTACAACCATGCATCCCAGAGCTTCCACTATCTAGATCAGAAGATCATAATCACAACCATGAAACATCCTCTGATGAACTATTCATATCCTCAATTTTTTGGATATATTACATAGAACGATTTGTGAAATGTCTATAAAATTACCAGAAAAAATAGTGTGGTCTACCATGTGACTAAAAATCTATAATTTATTTGTTTCTTCAATAATAATATGAATAAAAAATCCACTTATTCCTCCCTTGTTAGATCACTTGTAGTTGTGGATCTCCTTTAACACATCTCTCATGAGATAATCTCCTCCTCCATAATGAAATCAGGGGATTGCATTAAGAAGTGTGGTTTGATTTCTATGTTAATCGGTCCATTTTCCTCATTTTTTCAACTTTTCAATTTGCATACAATTTTTATTACAATATGGGTTCCTAAATTACATGGTTCGTGTTAAATTTCATCTAAATTTGGTTTTTTTGTCTTCTTGGGTACTCTGGGGTTCCTTTCACTCTCTTAATACTCTTATATGTTATTTTTGGTTTATTTACCTTAGTTCAAGCCTCTATTTATAATTTTTTGATTTATTGATGTTTTAGATGTGTGGATTTTTATTATATGATATCAATATGTTATAAGGATTATAAATCATTAAAATTGGTTTACATCATCACCCAAATATTTCATCTGAATATTTAATCACGTTTCAACTTTTTCTTAATTTATTTTATATTTTAGTAATTAATATTTTTTATGGTTTAAATGGGATCTCAAATGGTTTTACTTATTATATGGGAAATATATAATAGAAGTTTCATCCTAGACTAGAATTTTAAATGTATCAGTTTCACCTACATTTTCATTAAGGGTCAAATATGTGTAATGGATAGAATTTATATTTATGTACATATAACTATATACATATAAAAATGAGGTTATGATATAGTTATATCGTACCGTTTAGTGATTATAAATGAATAGCATTGTTTATAAATGTTTTCTCAAAAAATTGATTATATTTTAAATGATGATGCTGAATTGGCACTTTAAATATGTCTGATAGATGTGGAAAACCCCTCTTATTCGAATCTACATAATTATTTATGAAATGTGGGTGAAAAATGTGGGAATTATATTATGTTATTATAGAAGATGAATATTCATTATCTCTGTATGACATCAAAAGGAATGTGTTTATTGTGGGAGTCCAGCGGTGAGGAGAGAAATGATATTTTTTAATAAAAAATGGGATAAATATGTATATATATAATATTGAAACACCTCACCTAAATTTATTATATTGGGGATCCTAGGTTAGTGAGGATTAAACCTATGTAAAATTATTTCACTAGTTGAGACTATGCACTTGCTAGAATCACTATGTAGATTACCTAATGTCCTTTATGATGTGACCCACAGTTGAAATAGTGTGGGTTTCATCAATTATTAAGGAAGTGATTATTGATAATTTGTACTAGTATAAAATGTTTATGAGATTTTATTTTATCTTTATAATCGGCCGTATATACTATAACCATCAATCCCATGAATATTATATTACTCATATGTAACAATTATTTTTTATAATATCTTTAAAATGATAATATCTCGAACCAACCAAGATCGAATCAGAACTGGGAACCCAAACATATTATTTGCATGGCCCGAAGGGAATTCTAAATCCCCATTGTACTCAATCAGGTGTTAGTCATCATTAGATAAGACACGATATCTACTTCGTCGAATTATATACATTAAAACAATCATGAAAATGAAATGGAAAACCTAATATACATTTATAAAAAATTAACTGATCATCATGTATAAAAAAAATGTGGAACTACAACTAAAAGAGATAATTAAACTGAGAAGACCATATGACTAACTAACTCCATGGGACCCAGTGGGTCACTCTACAACACAACGATCAAAAATCTCCCAAGTCGATCAATCTCAAAATGAAACATGGAGAATAGATAAAAACAAAAGTATTGTAGCGATCAATATTAAAAGTCAGTAGGCTATCCCAATAATATATTCCCAATGAAAATTATTTAAAATTAATGTAATATCAATTTCTAGTTTTAACTAAAATATATAAAATTATTTTTTACTACATGATAACTCAACAAAAATTATAACTCATTGAACTTATTAGATACAAAAATTATATTCATTGTACTACTATAAAAATGGAATTTTGGAGGAAAATTAGATGTTTATATTTTCATATTTTTTCAAAGAGTATTAAACAATTTCACATGAAAATCATTTTCAAAATCCTTATCAAAACCATCCCACCACTTTTCTATAAAACAATACATAAGAATGAACTATGAATATCACCAAACAAGGGCATTGTAAATATATATACATGAATTATATTGATCACTAAAAGCAACTAAAATCCAAATCTCCATGGGTTAACCTAGGAGATCAATACTAATTTAGAAAACACCAATTAATGAAAAATCATCCCCATTGAAATGTCACACATGATGAAATAAAACCACTCAATACGCTCGGTTATCTTTTCTCAGATTGGATGAGGGAAAATCCCATATAGATGAATCCAATATATCCAACTACTATGGCCCACAGTTCTATTTCATAACCTACCAATGCAGAAATAATTCATAGAATATTTTCTCAATAATTCAGGTTCCCATGTCTCATGTATCTATTTGGTTGAGCCGATCGATTCCATCCGAGTATCCAATCACAACATATATATAGTAATAATTCACAATAGATATCACCACAAGTCACTCCAAGGATAGATCTCATGCCATTAATCAAAAGGAAAATAAAGATTCATACCCAAGTAAATCTCATAATGGATTAAAAGGTTTACTAAGTATGTACATCCCATCCATTACATACACACAACCATGACATGATATACATCCACATGAGGTTTCCATAATAATCAATTTCACCATTTTGCACAAGGATTCCAAATAGGCCATTAGGTATTTCTCAAAACACAATTTTTACGAAGGTAAAAAATTTATATTTTAATAAATAGTTGTATACAGTTGATTTGTGGAATTGAACAAATTTCATAATTCACTTAAAACTGTCAGGTCACACATCCAAATAACAACCATTTTTATTAGGATGGAAAATGGGCCATTTTCCAGCAACTCTATCCAAATCATGTTAGTAACCAAAAAAACATTTGTTTGTACTACCCAAAAAACAAAGAAATACCATATAAGGAACCCAAAATTCAATTTTTCATTATTCCAATCCATTTATAAATCCAAACTTATCTTTTTAAAACAAACTTTTTGCATAAAAACAAACTATAAATTTACCAAACACATTACATGAAATTTGTAACAACAAATTGCATTTTAGGTACTTGAAAAGGAAAAAGATACTAATTAAATGTCAAAAATTTAATCGAGATACAGAAAATTGTTTAAAATAATCTAAATTCTATTCCATAAATTAAAATCTAGGTGTGAATGAAAATAGAACATTTAAACCAACACTTGATGTCCACTTTTATAAGAAAACAACACTACTTTTCACAAAACAATGCATACACTCCACTTTTCACACCAAATAAAGTATTTTATGGCTTATAAAACAACACTTATATTGTGTATATGTGGAAAATACAATGAAAATATGAATCTTAAATAGAAATGACATGTGAAATGGAAAACCTACCTCAAATTGTTGGAGAAATGGAAACCCAGACACAATATCACCATAAGAGGGTTTATAAACTATAATACTATGATTTATCACAAAAAAAACAAAAACCATTCCAAAATCATGTTGTTACATAACCCTAAGTATTTAATAACTAGGGAAGAAGATAAAACCATGAAATAATTGCATGAGGAGAAAATTTGAGGAGAATGGAGAAGGAATATCACCTAAGAAATTAGAAAATTCCTTATCTTGACATTAATATACACCCTTAGATGAAAGGGAATGTATTCAAACACCATTTAGGGTCTAAATTGGTCTGTAAGAACTATGGGGGAAAGATTAAAAAAAAGAGTAAAAATTGAATGATATATGGATGAGAAAAAATTCATGTTTAAATCTAAATGATTTTAGAAACCTTGATGACGATCTACCTAATCCTCGATAAATATGAGCTCCAAATAAAGTAAATGGAACAAGGGGTTTCACATATTGTTCTTGGGATCTAGTTAGTGGTGTAATCACTGAATAATATAAAAAAATATAATAGATATAGATGAAAAAAATTATTTTTTTTAAACTCGAAATATGATCACGGGCTGGCCCAATAACTGAAAAATTAACAAAAATAAAGCTTGATTATGATTTCCAAACGGGGTAAAATTAATATTGTTGAATTAATTGGTTATAGGAGGAAATTTAAAAAGAGGTTGAGTAAAAAATATTTAAATAGAAGGTGGTATATAAGAAAAAAACATTGTTTTTAAATCTGAAATGGGCTCATAGTTGGCTGCAATCTTGAAGTAACAACCCTTATATCCAAATAATCTCAAAAAAAAATAGGAAACAAAGGTAGGATGATTTAAATATTTGGAAGTTGAAAAATCCACATTCATCTCACCAAAATTACAATAAAAGGATAATTATTTCCATAAAATTAGATCAAAACTTTGAAAGAAAAACATGGTGTGACAATTCTCCCAACTATTGAAGCTCCCCCCCCCCAATATGCCATAACAGGATCCTACTAAATGAATAACACCTATGGATTCCTTATCAACAAGGTCCAACCTCTAAATAGAAGGTCATATCATCACCCAACAATAGAACATAATCCTATTGCATATCCAAAAACATAACACACAACCATAATAAGAGAAACAATAGAATGATCGAGTTTCAACCGCCAAACCCAATCCAAGAACCAGATTTTTGGGCCTTCTCCCCATGAACCCAAGGATTATTCTAACCAAAGAGACCTCACAGAAACAAATTATTCTAGGGGAGTCTGGAATGGAATCCACAATATTATGAAATTACTATCACTCGCCATATTCTTAGGATGTAACTTCATGAGACACGGTGTTGTTATCCCCAACAAGATAAACTAATGATCAATAACCAAATGAGAATTTAACATGAACTAGGAATGGGTATCTACCACATAGGCCCCACAATAATCTCCCCCAAAAACATACCATTCAATTATAAGAGTAAAAAAACATGTGCATTTAAGATACCAACTCACTCACGTAGGGGACAAGAGCTGGGCCACCACTTTCTGCAGTGATTAATATTCCCCACCAAAATGGTATAGGAACAAGCCTTGCCCAATACCATAAACCATTGATATTCTTGAGTAGGTACTAGCTTCACTCCATGAGATATTATTGGACCACATTCGGAGGTGTCTTCTTCTATCTCACAGTTAGGAAATGTTAATCCCAAATTGAAAAAAAAACATCATACGATTAGATAAATGTTAATGACAAAAAACTTATTTCATGGAAACAACGCTTCTGTTGAATAAAAGTTCCCATGGAAGACCCAAAACATTCATTACATCACAAGAACCCAGATTCGTGGGTGCTATCCGTTTCTTTCTCTTCTTTTTACCACAATCACCCCCAATTCTTCAAGGTATCGAAGGTGGGAGGACTACCTAGATTACATTTTCTGTACTTTCATTAACATTGAAAGCATGCCTAACCATATCATCAAATTATGTTATGTTGAACTCTGAATCTTTTGACTTATAATAGGTATTATGCCCAAATTCAGAACTCTAAGACATTATGGAATCATTTTCATCACACATTAAATTGTAAGGTACTATGTCTATAAAATGATGGAAATACTCTGACACCAATCCATCCCAATGCGTCAGACAACACATCTCCATCCCCTTTCTCACCCTTTCTCTATTTGATAAATACTGGTCTACGGACAAATAAATGATTATCTCCCCTATAAGTTCATCCTAGGGGTTGTATTGACACACCAACTTCCTCCAAATCCATGGTGAACCATCAATTTTGAATGATTAAAACATTACCTTCATCAACTTGGGAAACTTGAGGAGGTTAAATCTCTTTTTGATCTTTTACATAAACTCCTCCTATATAGGATCCGATTGTCAATATTATAGGGATTTATCTATTCTACAAAACCCAAAAATGAAGACTTAATGTTAATAAGCAAGAAATTATAGTAATTGGAAATTAATCGAAACCAAAATATGATCACCCATCAAAGCATCACGAGGAAACCTAATGAACTAAGAAGAACCAAGATCCAAATCATGAAAAAACAAAAAAAAATACTCAAAAAAAAAACCACATCTGTGACAAGATTTTAACATAAAAAACGAGCCAATATAATATCATAACATTCCTTATAAAAAATATTGAAATAAAATCAAAAATTGTGAGTTAAACACTCATCATTGGTATTCATTAGAGTGTCACAAACATGCATGATTCTGGGCCACCCATGCACCCATCATCCACGCCATACATGGTATTCATCCACATTCTCATATAAAACCACGAATGGGAGAAACCATGAATCACCAAAGGCTATAAAAACCACATCATTTTTCAAACCAAACCATTTATACCACATGAAAATTTATGTACTATCAAAAGACACACTAACCACCAAGTAAAAAATCATTTTAAAAAACCCCACATTCCAAAAATATTATTATATTAAAAATTCAAAAACATATTTTCAACATTAAAAATATAACCATTCCATTAAAAAAAATTTCCACATTTCTGACAAAAGGATATTTAAATCGAATTTTTAAATTTACGACAGGTCCAAAAGACCCACAAAAAGTGAACCAGTGTCAGTCGGTGACCTAACCATATGCTTGGAGAGCATAAGAAAAACATACCACCAACATAGAGTGTCTTATTAGGACTATGCCACAGATATATAAAACATTCTAGGCCCTGTCAGATCATGGATTCTAGTAGTCATACTACCTTATCGTGTCCCAAAACCTTTTTTTCAACAAAAACCAATGAATCAAATGAAACTGTAATTTACATGGACACCAGATGATCAGAACGAGAAAGTTTTCATGAGGATCTTCACAAAATGTACCCCTCATGTCCCAAAAATAATACCACATCTATCATGAAATTACCAAATAACAAAGGGAACTCTAAAAGGAATGGTCCTCTTGGATTATACAAACATAGATACCATTTTTTCACAAACATGCCTAGGTCGACCCGAAACTGGGCACCCGAACCGATCTGTGGCATGGACCGAAGGGCGTTCCCAATCCCCATGGGATGGAAACTAGCCTCAAGTATCATAACATTAAAAATATCAATGAATTGTACAAAATATGAACATTAAAACAAACAGTGGAAATAAATGGACATCCTAATACCGATTTATAAAAACTAGACGGATCAACATGTATACAACAAAATTGGAAGTACAACTGAATGATAAAACTAAACCGACCAGACTTGATGCTCAAATAACATCATGTTACCATGATAGTCACTCTCCAAATTAATTATCAAACACCTATCAAGGAAATCAATCTCATGATAAAACCTACATAATGGCTTAGAACATATAAGACCTATAGTCATAAGTTTAAATACTCGGTAGGATTGCTTGATAATCTATTGCGAAAGCACATTCTATAAAATAAAAGAATCATAAGTATCATATTTTTACTAAAATATATTAACATATGTTTTTCAACATGATTACTCAAAACGATGTACTATGAAATACCATTATTCCTTTCAAAAACTAAATTCATTCAACTACTATGCCAATTTAATTTTCATGTTGAATGTGGGGTATACATTTTCTTATTACTACTAAGAGGATAAAACTTATTAATTGGAAAACCATTTACATAATACCATTCAAAAATATCCCCCCACATTCCCTAAAAAGCAATAAAAATATATTAATGATATTAATCACACAACAAGTCCAATATTGATTTACATACATGAATTATATTCATCACTACAAGAAATAGAAATCCAAATAGACATGGGTGAAGAATAGAGATCAATAATAATAAAAGAAAACACAAATAAATGATACACCATACTCATTAACATGAAACACACGATGGAATAAAAATGATCAGTACAGTCATCCATCGTTTATCATGAAGGCTGATGGAAATCCCATATCAATAATCCCAATATATCAACATATTGTGGTCCACTGGTAAGATCCAAAACCTTCTGATGAAAAAATCATTATTATAATGTTCTAACAATAAGAATAGTTCACATGTATCATGTATTTTATGGGATGATTCATATGATTCAATCTATGCATCTCAATACAAATAAATATTAAATAATAATTCAAAAGAGACATAACCCATAGTCACTCCATGGACTGATCTCACTCCATTAATTAAATATAACATAAAGATTACAACTCATGGAACAATCAAAATGGGTCACCAGTATTAATCAGTATGTACATACCAATCATTATATACCTACATTCAGGGAATGACAAAAATCCACATGAGGTTTTCATAATTAAAAATTTCCCCGTTTTTCACAACGTTGCCGAACGAGAATTTAATCCATTCTGAAAAATAAATTTTTCCAAAGGTACAATGATCACCTTTTATAAAGAGGTGTATACACAACATTTTAATTATAATACCACACAAAAAATTGCATTCAAATATTATGGTTATTCATCCATTGCACAAACAATTTTATATGGTTGCCAAAAATACCATTTTTTGGAAAATCTATCCAAAAAATGTTACAAACCAAAGACCCTTTTTTTTATTACCAAAAACACATTTGAAATCCATTTAAGGACCCATAAATATAATTTTTAATTCATCCCTTGAGTTTATAAATCCAATAAAATTTATTTATTTCACACGTAACCCATAAAATCCAACCATGCAATTTACTGAACAAATGGAATGCACTCTATAATAACATAATTAATTTTAGGCACATAAAAAGGAAAATTATTAATATTTAATGACATAATGTTATTCAAGATACTTATAAATGTTAAAAATACAATAAACTAGGTTTTTGACATAAAAAACCCAGTGTGAATGGTAGTAAAACATTTAAAAAAACACTTGGTGTTCAATTTTTATAAAAATCAATTATTCTTTTTCACAAACCAATACACAAACACTATATTGAACAAAAAAATGTTATTGAAGGATTTTAAAACAATATTATAATTTATAGAGGATAAAAATATCAGAATAAAGATGAATATTAAAAATTACATCATGTGCAATGGGAAACCAACCTCTAATCCATGGTGGAGTGGATACAAACATGATATCACCATCCTATGGTTTATAAACCCTAAGCCCATACAGTCCATCCCCAAATGAACAATACCCCAATAATGTGATGGTATTTATAGAAAACTATTTTTAAACCCATAAAGAATATTTATCCTAATAAATTAAATTAATTAAAAAAATAGAATGATATTTATTTTTAAATTCATACAATAGATATGCTAAGCACGAGATAAGGACAAACCCAATATTACGTGTAAAACCGATATTTTTATGAAGAAAATTTTTCTGCCTTTTAATGGATAACATATCCTATTTATGAATTTTAAAATTTTGTTAAATTTAAAATTTTAAAATAAAAATTATATTTTCAATTGAAATATCAATATATTTTTTCGTGATTTTTAGGGTTTTTTTGTGAAATATTTCATTTCGGGATGAATATTAAAAAATACATGATATTAATACAAAACATATTTTTCATCTTATTTTCTTATAAAGTTAATGATTAATTACATTAATAGTACATGAATTAATCCAATTAATGTCCATGTAATAAATTTACATTCAAAATTGTATATATAAACATATAATACATTATACCATTTATATTTAAAAACATGTTATGTCTTCCAATATGTGGGATTAATATTAAATTAAATCCCACCACTCATGTGATTGTAATGTGAAAAATGGATTCAATATTTGTAGTATGAATAATTTATAATTTAAAATAAGGGAATATTGTTTTTTTTTTGAAAAATATTGGTAAATGAGATAAAAACTAATTAATGCAATAAAAATATAAATTAGAATAATAAAGGGCCAACAATTAATCTTAAGAGACAATAATGAACAAGAAACTTGTCCAAAATCTATTTCATTGGATTATTTAGACCCTAAACACCATTCGATATAATTGAATCCACTAATGGAGGACGTCTTCAAATGATTATCATTGGTGGAATTATTCTCTCGAAAATTTACATGATGGTAATGCCACTTCTAATTTAAAAAATAACTCACACATATATCTTCATCACACCTATAAATCCTCGTTGACTCTAGAATTCTCTACTGAAATAGATCATTATCATCCATACATTGAACCTAGAAGCCTCACATTGGGTAGAATTTGTAAGGACACAAAATTTTATCAGTGTTGTTTCCCTTATTATAATTATGATATATAATATTGATCAAATAAAATCACATAAAAAACACAATAACATATTTATAAAAAATAATGAATTAATTATGAATAATTAATAGAAAATAATGATCTTATTTAAATAAAATTTTTACATATTCAATAGAGCAATAACATAACCATTAGGAATAGTAATTCCACTAATTGAAGTGTTCCCCCACCTTTGAAAATAAAAATAAAATTTAATAATATTAGGAATGAAAATAAAATTTATTAATATCACATAATATAAAAATATATCTTTTAAAATTGAGAAATTATTTAGTTAATTTTTTGTGATATGTAAATGTGAATTAATTTTTTTATAAATAAAATAATGATTTAAATGAAAATTAATTCTCAAAAAATAGATTCATAAATTTATATTCTATATATATTTATTATTATAAGATAATTTTAGGAGACCATAAATAAATGTAATGTGTTAAAAATTCCGTTATAAGAATAAATAATTTATATTTTATTGAATGATCATATTATTTATTAAATAAATGTGTTATTTAAAATAAATAATATCTGTAAAATAGAGTCAATTTTGGAAATTAGTTTGTCAAAAAATCAATAGTGAGAACTTTTATGATTTTTCTAAAATAATTGATTTTTTGGATAATAGAGAAATACAATAATTTAGGTTATTTAATTGGTATATGAATTATTGAGTCATAATGATTTATTGATTATATAATATTATAATATCTAACTATGATTCATTATTTTAAATAAATTAATAATATTTTTCAAACCATTTATATGATTTAGTGAATATATTAATATATTTAATTAAATAATCAAAACAACCCTCTCATCTACTACAAACACCACCCTCGTCACATATTCAAGTCAAACCGTCACTACCAGGAAGCATGTCGATATAATTCACTATACCTCTCCCAAACAACTCCCCTAAATTCTAGTCTAGATGGTCTCACCGAAAATTCATTTTCAATAATCCTTAATTAGTATCTCTATGATAGGAATTCGTGAGTAGAAATCATATTTTGTTCTTTCCTTTTTCAATAATTATTATTTCCTTCCATATCAATTACATAACTCATATATCAAAACATAAATGACAACACTAATATATTATATATAATTAAGTTTTATTATTTTAATGTAATACTCATCATCAATCCCATTCTATTATATATTATGTTCTAAAAATGGAAACATCGTCTGTGAGCTGTCGATTCACTTCTGTTATGAAAAATGATTGTTAATTTTTATAATTAATCATTCATTTATATTCATAAAATAATTATAATTATTATGATATATTTTAATATTAATGTTAAAACTAATTTAGTTTTTTATAACCATTATATATACTTTTTATTAAATAATAAAACAAAATAAGTTCATGATAATTGAAAAATTCCCAAAAAATCTATACAGCTATCATTAATGTTTTCTATAAATAATAATCATAATAAAAGGAATAATGTTATTTAATTCCATTTAATTTTCTTTAAATTTATTTATATCATGTAATTTCATATCTGGATTAGTATTACCAATATAAATGATCATTCATACATGTATAGAACTGAACTAATCATGACAACCAATGAAATGAACCCTCCAAAAAGCCAAAATTGTATATTATATCTCAAAAAACCCATAAATTACATGAATAAAATTATAATAATTAAAATTAATGTTTCTGATATTCTTAATTAAAATATTAATAAAAAATTACATTATTGAAGACATTAATTGCATGATCCTAATACTTTTTCACATAAGGTAAGGTTTTTCTCATCTCATATTTTTCATTTGAGATCTCCTAATTCAACAATATTACTTTTATGTGGTGCATTATACTACCCGTTGATTTATAATATAATGAATCAATATATCTATATATTATTAAATTTATCATTATTTTATCATTAATTTAATGGGGTATATGGTACACATGTTTGCAATGTTGTAACAGAATATCCCCGTACCACTATTTTTCTTTCGTTTTATGATATCTCCTCTTAAATACCATATTAATTCTTATGCAATACTCATAAATTATGTGATTATATTCCAATTATATTTAACAAGATCATTTATACTATTCTTTAAGGAAAAAATAGTTTCTAAAAGGAATTAACAACAATTTCTCAAGAATTGAAAGCCTGAGTAAATGGAATTTCTCAATTTCTTCCATATATTAATGTAAACTACATAAAAATTAATAATCAACCATTATTTTAATAAAATCACTATTTTTTCCAGAAAAAAATCATTTATTTTTTCTTATTTTATGTATATATTTACTCATTTTCCCACTTTAGCGGCCTATTTATATTTTCCCTTCATCCACAATAACGTGTTACGTTTCTATTGTTTCTTAAAAACTATTTTTAGATTATTTTACAAATTTTTTTATAATTATTATTTTGATATTAATAATATATAATTTCATTACATTATCTTTTATAGGAT
Organism: Viscum album; assembly: GCA_963277665.1. Classification (NCBI taxonomy): domain Eukaryota; kingdom Viridiplantae; phylum Streptophyta; class Magnoliopsida; order Santalales; family Viscaceae; genus Viscum; species Viscum album. The sequence goes on along the minus strand of OY728152.1, from coordinate 1,320,706,088 downwards.
ATATATTTTAATAATCATATTTTTTTGAAATTTATAATTTATTTTAGAAAAGAACTTTTCATTCCAATGTAAAAAGTATTTCTCTAAAAATATACTTCAATGATTTTATTATAGTATTTTAATATATATTAATAAACCATGTCATATATAATGATTAATTTATATTTATCTCATATGTCAATATCTACCATATTTTGACTAAATGTATATTATTATTGTTACATGGGATGTAATCTAATGAAAATATTCACAATATTACTATTTTTAGTTTAATGATTGGGAATATTATTTACATTTCATATTATAGATTCAATACGAATTTATATGATGATTATGTTTCCCACCATTTATAATAGTAATTCATTATACATAATATGTGATATGTGGGCCCAGTTATATCCCCTCTATGCATCGGTAAGTCTAATGAGACAAGAAAATTGGTTTATTGGATGATGTCTTACTCGATTTTGTATAGTGGATCTCAAAATATGTGATTGTATGGGTATGATGTACCTTACTATAAATAAAATCATTATTATATTATTTGTAAATATTCCATATTATAATTCGTATTTTTGAATATCTATGGGTAAGTATCATTCTGAAGTAATTATTTATATTCCAATATTTTATCAGATTTCATTCTTGGTATATATTTTTTAATATAGGGATTTAATAGAATGGGTTTTTAGTTATTCACCATACATTGTTCATCATGTTTATTTATTAAAACTTTAATTGTATTCATTCCCTTACTAAGAACATGATCTCACGCATATTTAATATTCTTCTAAAATTTTCCACGATGATTTTTATGTTTAATATGAAAGATAATGCTATGGGAAATAATGGTGTTCTCAAATAAAATATATATTTTTAATTTTATGTCTATATTTTATTCTTTAATTTCTATTATGTATTTACTTTTTTATGATTGAAAAAATATTCATTCCCATTAGATTTGAGTCCTTATTATCATGAAAATGTAACAAAGTAAGACACTGTCAGTAGGCTACTATTGTCAGAGTCAAAATAGTTATAATTAGAGAATGTTTGTTTAAAAAATGAATAATAGATTTAGGAAGACATTTATTTGGGATATAAAACCCTAGAACATACATTGATAGTATTCCTAAAGTAACAAAATTATAATTTATATTATATTTGTACCATAATTATCAATTTCATTTTTATGTGATTAACTAGTTCTGAGATTATAAATGATGATTCACAATGGTATGATCTAATCAAGTGTATTACACTTTTTATAAATGGAACCTATTATATGTAATGAAAAATGTATCAATTTAAATATATCAGATTGGTATTTACCTCATATATATTATAATGATTTTCTACCTATAGAAATAGATAAATATGAACAATTTATAACAATATTGGGACCATCGACTAATGATATAAGAAATAACCCTTCAAATATTGAGAATCCATGTACACAATATGGTGAAAAATGTAATAACACATAATGAGAGAATAACCTACTTAATTCAATGGTACTACAAACCCATTTTAGTTAAGAAATGAATATGTCAAATAATGATGATATATCCCAATTTTCGATGTAAAAAAGGTAAAATGTAATAATGGAATTTTATTTTCGCTCTATAAATTCATATCAATGGTTAAAATTCATTCCAAAAAATTTTAGAGGATGAAGTTGAAAATATTTTGAAGAATTATATTTAGAGAATTTCCTTGAAAAAATATTCCCTTCATGAATAGTGAGTCGATATGGAAGAAAAATACTTGTATCTTATATAAAATGAGAACAAAAAAATTTCCATGTCAGAATCAAACATTATATGGTTACAAAGGAAGGGAACAGACTATATACATAATCCATTGTACAATATTGATCATTTAATTTATTGTATTAAACCAGTCCCTTCATGGAATATATCCTCCAAAACATTCTCCTAATATAAGGTTATTATATATTATTCTATCAAGATAGATAAGTAGTTAGACAAGTATTATGGTTCTGAAGGTATAAATGATAACATGATAGTTGAATATTAAAAACAGATAATGATAAAAAAATAAAGAAGGATATTTTTTGCATGTAATAATTATTGGAAGAAAGAACTTATTACATGATTGAATGGAATAGTAGTCTACTCTAAATGTGGAGAGAAAGGGCACTAGGATCGTTATTTTATGGTATGTAATGTATCATTCTATGCCAAATGATTCAACAGTATGGATACATAAGACAATGAATATAAATTTACAAGGAATCAACATAATATTACTCGGAATTATCAAAAGGGATCAAGTCTATGATTATGTTATTACTACATTATCTGTGAATTAATTAAATTATTTGGGTTTTTGGACTCTGGAATTATCATATCTCATATATATATATATATATATTATTGGAAAATAATTATTCTTTAAGGAATTGTATGAATGTGATGAATATAACCAGTAATCATGAGAAGTGATTCTATTGTACATTGATCATCATGAAAATATATGAAATGTGAATGATATACCAATTTTTTTGTATGATGATACAAAAAAATATATGATTTTGGTACACTATTGGTGACCATGAATGTGGTTTTAGATATTATGGTGTTTGTTATGATATAATTATTATATAGTGTGATTTATGGAATATATTCAAGTACATGGTATTTTATTTTTGGAATCATGGTTGTTTTTATTATTATATAGAGGTTATAATTTGATTTAAATATTAGGTATATTATAATAAAAAATACATCATATTGATTTGGGGAAATATAATCTTATGTATTCTTTTTTCTAATTAATTTTCCTTTCAATTTAAATTGTAATATTTATGATGATACATAATGATAAATACATAATGGTTGTATTGAGGATATTTTTTATTTTCATGAAATTATGAATTATCATATTGGATAAGATGTTATAATTTTTTTTGTTTTAGAACAATATTAATGTTTGAAGTTATTTAACATGGTTCATTTGATAAATGTGATTCAATAATAAAAAGTCATCTTAAATATCTAGATTTTAGTTTATTAAATGATGTATAAATATATAAATGAACAACCATAAGACAAGGTTATGATTATGACAAAGAAATAAATCATGTCTGTTAATTATCTCATATGCTTCTCTTGACTATCAAAGAAAGAGACAAATCTAAGAAAATGATTATATAATATAAATTACCAAAAATTTCATAGTGAACATAACATTATATTTTTAAATTAAAAATCAATAAAACGAAAAAAATTCCAGAAATTGAACAACCTATACAAATGAAATAGTTACATGACCATTGGAAAAATAATATAACCATAAAAACGTGATCTTGAAAATAAAAATTAACCTCACCTATAAATGTGTAAATAAAATATAGGTATACTATGAATGAAAATAAAATATATTTTTATCATGGAATATGAAAATAAATTTGTTAAAAATGATACATTGAGTATTGGAATTTTTTTGAAATGTAAATGTTTGTTCAATATTTTATAATTAAAATAATGATTTAAAAGGAAATTGCTTTTCATAAATAAATTCGGATATTATTCAAATAATTTTTTTATGATTGTAAGATATTTTTATAATACCACAATTACTTTTTGAAAGTTCCATAAATTATGTTATAATGTTAAAATTTGAATTTTTTTAATAAATAATGATTTTATTAAAAAAATAAATTTAAGATATTTTAAAAATTAATTTTATAACATGGAGTATAATTTTAAATTCTAAATGACTATAAATTCAAAGGGGTATTTTTTTAATATTTATATAATAGTTGAATTTTTGGTTAATAATGAAATATTATAATTTACAATATTTAACAAATACAATAATTTTTCCGTCATAAATTATCTATGGATGATGTAAGATCATAATCATAAAATATACATCATTATGTAAATATAATTTTTATTGGGTTCAGACTATTAATATAATTGATCTAAAATAATAATCTAATGAATAGACTGATCAAAAAAAATCCCTCTCCTCCACAAAAAATAAAACCCTCACCACCTCTTTTCCATAAACCTAAAAATCCATGAATCATGTCCAATTTCTCCCCAATCCATTTCAAAAACATATCCCCTACGTAATTTTATTTATTTTCTATCCTAAAAGGCCATTTCAAATTTTCTTAAGGATGTTATCAAAGAGAGGAATTCTAGAGTTAAAATCCACATTCATTCATCTTTTTTTTCAATAAATTTCCTTTAATTACCTCTCCATTAAATAAATACAATACACAATCATGTAATTAAACTCCATTATCATCTATGTACAGGAATAATATTAGGATAATTTAATATCATTATCAATTCCCTACTCATATCCCTTTTGTTCTATAAATGAAAACATTATCTGTTAGGATTTAATTCACCCCATCGTCCAAGATGATTATTCATTATTCTATACCACCTTCAAGTATGGTCATAAAACCAATATAATGATTGAATCATAATATTAAATTTACAATAAAAATAGATATTGTTTTCGTATATTTAAATATATATAATATTAATTAATTGAACACAACTGATGTTTGGTTATCAAAAAATGACAAAATAATATAATCTTTATCATTTAAATTTTATTTCATGAATCATCCTCACATATTGAAAAAATATGATATATAATACCATCTAATCATATATTATATAATTAATAACATATTATATCAATTTAATAATTCTATTAACACTTTACATTATCTTCCATACACGTATACAATTGTACAAATTAGGAAAACTAGGGAAATAGTCACACAAAAACAATGAAATTAAATATTATAACCTATAAAAAAGGATATATATGAATTGAATAAAATTATTATAAACAAAATGAATTTTTAATAGGTTATTAATTTAGTTATTACTAATCTAATTTCATTATATTATTCATATGTGCATGTATATAAAACTTTTGAACAATTTGTAAGTATTTTCTCATATCATTTTTATTTCATTTTGAAATACCATAGTCACCATTATTTCATGTATTCAGTTTATTTATACTTAATATTTATTTATAATATAATTAATCTATTTATCTTTATTTTAGTAAGCATTTTATTTTATTATCATTATATTTAAGTGGAATCTGCTTTGACTGCTTTCAAAGTGCAATGGGATTCACGTCGAACCACCATTTTTCATTTTGATTTGTAATCTCTCTATTTAACCAAATAAATGTCTTCTATAATCCTCCTAATGCCAGTTTTTATATTCAAAATAGATTTAACAATAAAAAATATTTTTACTTTTTTTTGTAAAATCATGTTTGATAAGGGGGCCTTTTTAATTTCTCTAATTAAAAAAACAATTTTTCAATATGTGAGGATGATTCACTAACATTAGTTCTAGAGTGTTTCATGATCGGTAGGTTTATAATGTTTTTAGACCAGATGATCTACATTGTTTAAAGAACAGTAGGTCTACACAGTTTCCAGACAGGTAGGTCTATAATGTTTCTTGATTGGTAGGTCTATAGTGTTTCTAGACTGGTTGGTCTACAATGTCTTGATACTAGAAGATTTATAATGTTTACCTAATGTTAGTTCATTAGTGTTTCAAGACCGATAGTTCTATAGTGATTTCAGACCAGATGATCTACAATGTTTCAAGAACTATTTCATCTATCATTTTTCAAATTTCCAAAATTTTCTAATTTCACCAATTACACATATTATTTAACATTAAACACATTTAAGAATTATTTAAAATAATTTAACTCCAATTATAATCCCATAACACAAAAATAAATTTTCATTAGGATCTGGACACATTTACATGGTCAACAGGTGGGGTTTAATGTGACCATCTTTTAAAGAAAAATCTTATGGATCGTAAACTACTGCTCCATTAAATCTTCTAAAGGTACCAGATATCTTCCTCTCTGGTTTTCCTCATTGCTCTACGGTTTGAGATTCTTGAACCATTCCATCATTCCCATAGGACTCATGCGATCAAAAATTCCTCCATGGATTGGTTCCCCTTGATGTTTTTATCACTACAAGTGCATCCTGTATTTCGGTCTAACCAAGTATTATTGATCAATCAATGATATAATGTATGATATATCATCATTATTTTTGGTTTATCTTATTTTATTATCTATGCTAGGTTATGTATTGCTATATATATGTCCTTAATGTAATTTAATTGTGTGTGGGGAGGTGATGTAGTGTCTCTGAATCTTTGGGTGGATGAAGTCCTCCAAGTGAAGTGATTGTGACATGTTTTGTATGTATGTTCAAGGAGCATCATAAACAATTGGAGGAGGTGGTTAACTGATTTTCTATATTATTATGTGAAACTATAGATTTATAATTTTTTATCCTACTAGATCACAATTTAATTTTCAAAATAAATATTTGAAACATATAAATAAATTTCTATCGATCGTATACTATTTCCTAATATTTTCATAGATAGTGTGATATCGATGTTTTCCTAGGTTATTAAGTCATTATTGATAGAAATTAGTAAAAAAAATAAAATAGGAATAATTTTAAATTTATATTCAAAGATAATGTGGAATTTAAATGAATCTCTTTATTCTTGTTATAATTTTATGTTAATCAAATTGTTGCAGTAAGCTAGTTTAATTGATTTTTGAAAGCTACTGTTGCTTGATTTTTAGGTTACCAATAGTTTTATCCTACCAATAATAAATAGGATAATTCTAGATGGATTAGAAACTAAATTATTGATACAATGATAATGCATCATAGGGTTGTAAGTTACCATCTTTCTATTAATGGAAAAGATTTTAATCCTTGAATTCATAAGAGCTCATTTCATGTGAGGGAAAAATGACTTGTTAAGAAATATGATCCCAATTAATTTATTATTCCCTTCTTCTTGTGATGTTTTGTGAGTTGGGATTGTTTTTGGGATATATGGGAGTAGGGAGGCCCACTATTTATTCCAGAAGTTGCTGATTAGAGTGGTGATTTGCAACGATTTATGCAAGTTTTTCTGGGGGGACATGAAAAATGATGAAAATGTATGGATGTGAATGTTTCGATGATTGCTTATTCTGGTTGATTTTTTATCTACATCACTTTTCCCACATCTCAATGCAGCTGGTCTTACATACCCTCCTTCCAAAAGGGGAGAAGACATGTGGGGTATGTTACATGATTTCTGTGTTTAGATTCTTGAGGGGTGATTGGTCTATGCTCATTATTTAGGTGGAAAAAATTTGACGCATAGTTTATCAACACATTGTGCAAAGCCCCATTGTGTACATTAGCATGGAATTATTTTTATAGATTTCATGATAATATGGGAAAATAATAACGTTTTTAATAAATAATTGAATAAATGATGTTTACCCTTTGGGTAAGAAATTGCAGTGATACAATGTCAAGGATCCAATTTAATGTTCCAATGGATTTGGGTGTTATTTCAATGAAATATATTATGGAATTGATAATTTTTATTTAATGATTAACAAGCTAATTAGAATAATGTGTAACTAATAAAAGGGGACAATGTAATCTAATATATCTCTTTAAATGGTGGTGTTCTAATATGATTCATAGTCTTAGAAGTGGATGTTGATAGAATGAAAGATGTTAGCTATAGCTAAGTCTATGAATATATTATGACCATAGTGTGGTTGTGAGATATATTGTATTCATCTTCTTTTTTCAATTTTCTAAATCAATCTTTCATTTATGCAAACAGATACCCTGGGGAATTTGAGACATGGTAGGTGTTTCTTATGGATTCTGGTGGGGGGATAGATGTATGAATACTTTGTCCTAACTTTCGTCTCATGGTAGATACTTGTTATGGTAGGTACAATGGATAGTTTTCCCCATATATATGTGTATTGGACTGTATTGTCTATTTATTATTCACGGACATATTTGTTAGATGTGTTTTTTATAATCTAATATTTCTGTAACATGTATAGGTTTAAACGGATTGAGGAATCCTACTCAGTTTATTAGATATAATGGATTGATGTTTTATATCTGATGTGTGATACACATTATGTGAGATGTGGTTTATCCCCGAAACTACCTAGTTATATTGGATGTGTGGATGTTGCTGTTTTACTACATGAGGTTCATATTTTGGTTCTTTATAGAGGTGTCTATGGGAAATGTGTTTGGTGCCCATTTTCTCGGGAGAGGATGGGAACATAGTATAACTTTTTAGGTGAGGAGTTAGTATCATGTGTTGATAATCGTGCAATAGCATGCTTTCATTACATTTTAACTGTGGCCCCTTAGGAGGATCCTACTAAATTAATATTTATACTAAGCCTACATTCATTTAATGTTTTTTTTCGAATTTTTGAAGCGTGTTAGAGATTTGGCTATTTACTACTAGCATGGGGTTGTAGTAGTTGTTCGAGCTTCGTAGTCACTATTGTCATTACATCCCTATCATATTTTTAGTTTCATGTTTCAGCTTTAATAGTTTTGTATGAAATCACATCTGTGACATGGGATTTCCTTTATGTTCTTGTCTGAGTTGTAGTTTTTTGATGTATTTCTTATCTATCTCTTTTTCATTCATTCTATTAGAGGGCAATGCCTCCCATTTCTATGTTTACTATACCCTCGGTGCTAGTCATCATCCACCACCTACTGGAGGTTGGAATCATGTGTCACTATCTACCTTATCACATTTCTATCCAAGGAGGGGTAAACCTTGTGAGTAGTGTTTCATCACAGAGTGGTATCATAGGCGTTGGTTGAAGGATATGATGGAGATTGGTGTTAGGAATAGGTGAGGTTTCATGGGTTCATAGGAAAACATTGTCAGTCATGATTATAATGTGATATAAACACTAGATACCAACTAATACATATGTATTTATGGAACCCTACGATATGATGAATAGAATAATTAGTTTTCAATGGCTACTATATAAGGTTATTCTAGTTTCATTTTGGATTTCTTAGAAAAGATCATTAATAATTCTTCTATGTGTTTCTTTTTGAATGGGTAGACCTTGGGACAGGATAACCAAAAATGAATAAAGGAAAAAAATATTTAATTAATGTTTATCATTCTATATTCCAGGTTTTGGAGCACTAACTATTTACCATTTTTTAGGTATGGCTCCACGTCGACATCGTCATCTTTTTCACACATAATATTCATAGTAGGTTGCACCAACAGATCACCATATAGAGGATTTTTATGATGAAACCACATGGAGAAGGAAACTATAAGAGTCTCAGTTCTAGAGTCTCTAGAATTATGAGGGTCCAATTTTAGATTCAGTCATAGAAGACTGGTTGGAAAATATCATAAACCCTATACTTTGATATATGCTCAAAAGGGGCACATGTAAGCATAGTTTGTTTTGATCCTGCATGGATCAGTGAGGTCGTTTTGGTTTATGTTCCTCGTAGATTGCACTGAGTCTGTGATCTCATGGGAAGTGTTCTGAAAAAGGTCCAGATTTATGTTTCTTTCTTCAACCACGAAGGTGTTCAGTTGGAAGGAGAATCATATCATTTCAAAGGAGATCTCTAGTGTGAAAGAGTTTGTAATATATTTTACAAACTATTTATGATATTATTTATAACTATTTCCTAATGAGGAGGCCAGGTCGAGGCATTTTTATGAGGTTTTTCATCCAAATATCCTGCACTAGGTCACCCTAATTATGTTCAAGACATATCATGAGGGTATGGGATGGGTAGAGGTCATTTAGATGACATTGGTCAGAACCAGGTCATCATGATATGGGAGTCTTCATGATTTTTAACGAATTAGGTCTATAGTTTGCAGTTCATATTTTTCATGGTAAAAGAACTTTGGTTCAGCCGGTGGTAGGTCTCATTGCTCATCATCTCGTTTCTCTAATAAAGGTGGATCTTATGCTTATTCCAAGGGATAATTCATGTGATTTTCTTATAGAGTCCAAGGCCTTTTTCTATTAGAGTGCAAGGCATTTCAGACCAGTCATCTTGCACCAGGTGTTCAACTCTATGTTAACCCATTGAGGGATTTCTAGCCGAGGCAAAAATAGTAATTGGCACCATCATTGGATCAATAGATGGGAGATGGGATGGGTAGAGGAAATCAGTTTCATGATCCCCTTCCATAGAGTATAGATTAAGACCGATGTGGTGCCCTTCATCTGGGTCAGATAGGTCGTGGAGGAGGTCGTGGTCAGCTTCATTCTTTATCATTTCAAGTGTTAGGAGAGCCCCACGTTGTTCGAGGTACCCTTTTCGTGTTTTCTAAATTGGTTTATGACATTGTTTTTAGGAGAAACACACTTATTCATATCACATACCATTGTCCATGGATTTTGACTTGTGGTAGAGAGGATTCTATTTCCCTTGGCGTTGAATACACTAGTTCTAGGTCAATATGACTTTTTTTTAAAATATGTAGATATTGTGAGCTTGTGATGGGGAACCAACTCTCTTGATGATATTTCCAATGTTCACAGAAACAACCATATGATTTCATCCTCTGCATGGATTGTATTTATTCAGTGAAAGATATTGTAGATTGCATTAGGAGAATGGATGTGTTCATCGATGATGATGGATAGCCAGTAGTGTTTTTTGAAATGCGAGACCCTTAGATGGGTCTGAGGCATGTTTCTTCCTTATCATCCATGATGGATGAATATTGATTAGTTTATCAGAGGTTGAGAAGTATGGTTTTAGAAGGGTTATAGAAGAGTAATCTGATTACTTTACACCACTAGTTGTTGCATTAACCCCATTATGATAGATTGAATTTGGGACTGAGCTACAACCAGGAGAGTTTATTATCTCTATTTATCTATATAAGAGGGAATCGATTGAATTACGAGAGTTACAAACATTTATTGATGATATTTTAGAGTGTTGTTTTTTCCATCTGAGTCTATCACTATGGGGTGCACCAATTTTTTTTATTGAAGAAGTCTAATGATAGTTAGTGGTTATTTATTGATTAACATCGCACAGACAATGTAACATCAAATAATCCCAATCATCTTCTATGGATTGATGATTTATTTGATAAACTGAGGGTTTCAATTTGGTTCTCAATTATCGACATCTGATTAGGGTTTCATTAGATGCATGTTAATGATGAGGATATCCACAGGGCAACTTTTTTTTGTCATAATACGCATTTCTACTTCATTGAAATTTTGTTCGGTGGGAATAATTCTCAAGAATTATTCATTGGATTGATGAATTTTTTGTTCCACATCTATGTCAATATGTATGATCTTGTTTTCATCGTCATCATCCTTCTGTACCCAAAATCTATTGAGGATAATGCAAAGCATTTGCACCACATTTTGGGAGTACTATGTTAACTTCATCTATTTGGGATATATTTAGTGTGTAATTTCTAAGCTTGAGAATATGGTTTCATGGGTTTTGTGGTATAACATTAGGGAGAAATAGTTTTATATTGGGAAGCCCCCAAGATAGTGGTATATGTGTGATGTTTCGACGGTCTCACAGGCTACAACATGAGGTTCGTAATCTATTTCTCTTGGATTGTGACTCCTCTAACAACATTTATGAAGAATTATCAAGCATTCGGGTAGACTGATCAATTTTAGGAAGCAGTCGAGTATCTAACGGAGATTTTGGTAAGTGTTCTTGTTCTTTGTCTTCCAACAGATGGAGTTCATTTTAATGTTGTTTGCGATGCATCACATCTAGGGTTGGGTTGTTTTTCTGATACGACATGGATCATTCATTTATTTTGGGTCATAGAAATTGCGTCCCCATTAATGAAACTATTCTACCCATGAACCTGAGTTGTAAACCATAGTGTTTGATTGGAATTTGTGGATACATTACCACATTGGAGAGCATTTTTTGGTTTCCACCACTCATAAGAGTCAATGTTATATTTTCTACTATTGATACTTGAACATGCGAAAGCGTTGGTGGATGGAAATCATATAAGAATATGACATTGAAATATTTTATAAACATGGAATGGGGAATGTCATGGCTAATGTAATGAGCATGCAGTCACATAGAGTTGCACTGCATGAATCTAGTAATTCCTATAGTGTGATGGATGTTCTTTCGTTATTACATCTCGATATGGAAGATGATGGGGGCATAGGATGTGTGTTTCAGAGTACGGTGTATTCATATCAGGTTAAGCAAGTGGAAGAGTCAATGATGGGGGATCGAGAGGTGGATTTATAGAGAGACTGAGTTATTTTTTAGGGAGCCCCCTAATGTTTGGTTTGAGGATGAGTAACACCTAGTGTTGTATCACAGAAGGCTATTTGTTCCTATAGAAATGCATGAGATGGTTCTCAGAATGTTATGTAGTTCTCATCTAGTTGTGCATCCATGGATTATAATAATGTACCGAGGCTTGAGGAGTTAGTTTTGATTTTCTGGGCTAAATCCTGGAGTTTTATAGATTTTCTATAAATGTTTGTTCATCCAAAATATGAAGGATGATCACCATGTCCTTGGTGGTATGCTCCATTAATTATATATTCCTCAATGGATGTGGGAGGACATCTCAATGGGCTTTGTAACTGGTTTACATCGATCACCCGGATTCCATTATGAGGTTTGTGTGCTAGTTGATCGATTAACAAAATCACCCCACGTTATAGTGATAATAAATTGAGATCTATAGAATTTCTATCGAGATAGTATCTGGAAGAGGAGGTGAGACACCATTGAGTCCGGAGGATGATCATTTCTGATCGAGATCTTCATTTTACCGTTAGGGTGTGGAGTGGTATTCATAATGATTATGGTTTTCAGATATGCCTTATCACTAAATTTCATTTGTAGACTGATGGTCAAATAGAGTAGACTATCCATACTCTTAATGACATGTTTCCCTCGAGTGGCCTATATTTTGGAGGTTCATGGATGAAGCACTTAACCTTGGTGGAGTTTGCATACAATTATAGTTTTCTCTCCATCATTGGTATGCCACCATTTGATGCCATTTATGGCCAAAATTTCCATTTTCATTGTTTTGTAATTGGATCGGAGAGTCAACAGTTATTGATCTTCAACTATTGAAGAATATGAAAGAGATGGTTCAGGTGATTCGTGAGAGGTTAAAGATAGCACAAGATCGTCCGAAATCATTTTATGATCAATGGAAGAATCCATTGGGGCTTGATGTTAGGGATCTTGTATTTTAGATGGTGACATTCCATTTTGGGCATCAATGGATTGGTAATAGAAGCAATATCTATCCATTATTTCTAGGCCTTTGGAGGTGTTGGTTAATGTTGTTGCCACGGTGTATGAAGTAGCACTTCACATGATGATGATTTGGATATACGATGTTTTTCATGTGTCACATCTCCATTAGTATATTCATGATAACACTCATGTAATTGATTATGGAGAGATCTATATTGATGAAAATTAGAACATCATGGAGTGGACAGTGGAAATTTAAAACCTCTAAGAAATTCATTGTAGAAGGGTTCTATCCCCGAAGTTCATGGCTTGTGGTGACACCGTGGTGCGTAAATGAGTAGATTGAAATGTGAGTCACAAATACATACTCAATAACTTGAGTTAAGTGATGTTGAACTCTTCACATGATAAAATATTCTCTTTCGGGTTATAGACTATTCATGTTTATGATATTCCATTCTTATCTTGCATCAAGTGTCATTCTCTCTTTCGAGAGGTATCTCGATGGTTTTTTGTTCAAACCCCTTTTAGGTTTCTCTCATGGTTGGTTTCGGATTCTTGAGGATGAGAAAGTTTTGAGAGGTATCTGATGTAATGGAATAGACCACTCTGGTCCATTCCCTTGATGAATTCTTGTGGTTGAGATATTCTGGGAGGTCAAGGTGACTCATCACCAACTCATTTCCAAATTTCCAATTCTATGAATAGTGTACCTAGGACATTAGATCTATAGTGTTTCCTAACCGGTATGACTACAATGTCTCCATACTGAAATATCAATAGTTTCTCCAAAGGGTATGTATACAGTGTTTACATAGTGTTAGGTATATTTTTTCTCTATACCAAATGATCTACAATGTTTCTATAATGGTTAGCCTAAATTATTTTCATACTAGTCAGTCTATAGTGTCTCCATACTGGAAGATCAATAGTGATTCCAGAATATTAGGTCTATAATATTTCTAGACTACTAGGTCTATAGTGTCTGGAGGTCAGATGTTCTGTAGTGTTTCTAGAATGGTTGGTCCAATGTGTATCTAGACATGTAGATCTACAATGTTTCAGGAACAGAAGATCTACAGTGTTTTTAGATATATTTCCTATTATATTTTTCAATTTTCTATATTTGTATACTTTCACTTATTTAACATTTTCATTGGCGTTAGATGTATTAAATTCCTTGTATTAATAGATTTAATGCTGATTCAAATAACATAACACTTATATTGATTTTCATAAGGTTCATAATACCATTATATGGTCAAACTGGAAGGTTTAATATGACCCAATTGTAATTGAAAATCCAGTGTATCATAAATCGTTTCTTTGTTAAATCTTCTAAATGGATGTGATAACTTCCACCTTTATTTTTACTTCTTGTTCTCTAGTGTGTGATTCTCCAAACATTTTTTTCTTCTCATATGAGTCATGCAATTTTACTTTCCTACAAGGATTTGTTTCCCTTTAGGTTCATCGTGATGCAAGTGAACCTTTTGTTATGGTACAACAAAGCAGTCTCAATCAATATTTGATATAAAGTATGATATATTTTCATTATTTTGGGTTAAAATTTTTCTATTTCTCCTTTACCTATTATGGAATGATATCTCCACGTATTTAATGGACTTTTTGTGTGTGTTGGATGTTGTGGGGGTGTCTCTACATCCTCGGGTGGATGTAGTCCTCCAAGATTGGTGATCATGATATGTATTTTTAATCTTATCAAAGAGAATAAGAAACTTCTTGAGGTAATGGATTTGATTCTTCTTTATTTATTTATTTGAAACTATAGAGTTATCATGTTTTATCCCATAGTATCACAATGGAATTTATATAATTAAAATCTGAACCAGTAAATAAATTGGTACCAATCACATGTTATTGCATCTTTTTTCCCAAGATATTGTGATATCGATGATTTACATGGTTTATTTGTCATTATTGATTGAAATGGAAAAATTACGTAATACTAGATTAATTGAAAAGTTGTTGTCAAAGATATTTTTCCATGTATATGTCTCTATTTATTCTTGTTGTAATTTTATGATAATAAAATTGATGTAGTAAACATGTTTAATTGATTTGTGATAGATGTGATAGCTTTCAATTTAGGTTAAAAACGGTTTGAACCAACAAATAATAAATCATTTAATTCAAAATAGTTTAATGAAACGACTATTTGATAAAAATTTAATGCATCATACGGTTCTGAATTAACCTCTTTCTTATAAAGGCCTAGAGAATAATGCATGGCAACGGGAATGCTCATTGCAGGTGAAGGTTGAACGCCTTGTTAAGTGCCAAGAGGCTTGTTTCACTGTTATTCTAGACATATTGTGATGTGTTTTCAGTATGGTTGGATTTTGCGATATATGGGGGTAGAAAGGCTCATTTGTTGTGGTAGTGGTTGAAACGAAGAAAGGCCTGATGCGTCAATGATTGCATATGGGTGATGAGGTGGATACCAAAGATGATGAAATGGGGTGGATGATAATGTTTGGATTTGTTATGATTCTTTTTTTTATCTTCATTACACTCCCCACTTCTCAAGGCCAATGGTCATGCCTTCCCACAATCCAAAAATTGAAAGACATGTTGGCTATGCCACGTGCCTTCCATGTTTAGCTTCTAGAGAGAGGATAGTACAATGCTCTTGATATTGGTGGCAATGATTTGATGGGTAGTTCATCTAATCACCATGTTGATCCCCTTTATGATAAGTTGCATAGATATATATTCTAGAATGCCTATGAATAAGGTAATGTAATAATTATGTTAACAAACGATTTATTAAATGATGTTATCTCATGAGGTTAGATCTTTCTTGGATACAATTTTATGGTTACAATTTAACGGAATAGGGAATAGGGTGTGTTATTCTAATGAAATAAAATGTAAAAAAAAATTCTTAATTAATACATAAAGAATTAAATAACATAATGTGAAACTTATAAAAGTGGATAAGGAAATATAATGTAGATATTGAAATGGTTGTCTTCATATAGGATACCTCATCTTAGAAGTGGTAGTGGGGATTCTGAGAGATGTTAGCCGTAGTTGAGCATGAGTCTAGGTTTTTCCTAAAGTGTAGTTTTGGGAAATAATATGTTACGAACTATTTGTGTTTCTATACACTACTCCACATCGTTAGTTAAAGAAACTGACACCTTGATGATATTCATCCAAAAGGGGGGGGGGGGTGTTTTCCCCAACATTAAAGTGGGAGGATGGTTGAATGACTAACCATATTGGCCCCACTCCATTCTCTGGTTAATACATGTGCTAGAAGGCACAGTGGGTAGTTTTCCCCATATATGTGTGTAAAGGGATATAATATCTTACAATTACTCAGAGACATATATTATGGTTATTGTTTTCTATGGACTACTATATGTGTAATGTGTATAGGATATAATGTCTAGTGGAACCCAACTCAGTGTATGGGATATAATGGTTTGTGGTTTAATACAAAATGTATGATTCATGTTTTGAAAGCAGTGGTGGATCCTCAAAACAACCTGGTTAAGTTAGTTTCATGGATGTTTTGGTTGAACTGCATGGGGTTCATGTTGTGTTGCGTCTCTGAATTATCAATTGGAAATCCTTTTTAGAGAGAGATTCTTAGGACGTGCAGCATTGGGGGAATGCGACAAACTAGTGGGGAAGTAATAGCGCGTATCTTGATATTCATTATTATATTATATATTCTTGTATGTGATACATGGTTCTAGTATACATGATGAGTCTGGGAACATATTATACTTGTTTTGGTGATGAGTTTTGTTCACATGTTGTTCAATGTGCCTTTTCATGCATTCATTGTGATTTCATGAGAGGCACCAGTGAGGATCCAACTCTGTATAGAGTTATACTCACTCTACATATATATAAACTATTTTTCCAGTCATGTAGAGTGGGTAGGTGATCAGGCCATTTACTACTAGATTGGGGCTGCATGAGTTTTTTGGACCTCGTGGTCACTACAATTTTCACTTAACATTGGTACTTGCTATTTTTTGTTTCAGTTGTAGTTGTTTTGTATGAAATTGAAACTATGTACATGGGATTTCGTTAATATTTCAGTATATGTTGGAGTTTAATGGTGTCAATATTATCTATTCCTCTTTCATGAATTATCTTAGATGGTAATGCCTTCCATTATTGTGTTTATTATTGCCTCAGTGCTAGTCGCCAACATGAGGCCTACAGATGGAGATACTTGGGTGGTAACTATTTCCTTTATCACATTATCGGCATAGAAGGGGTACGACTTGTGGGGAGTGGGTCATGAAAACTAGATTAATAGTGATATTTTGGTATATTTTACAATGAATAAATTTATCATCCACAATGAAAATAAATTATATTGTAATTAGTGTATTTATTTGTAATACAATGCCCATGAACATTCCTAGTTTACCATTCCTAATAAACCCTATGATCCTATAGGAATTGATAACTTGTTATAATATCAATATAATCATAGTGGATACATAACCCTATTATCCTATAGTTTGGTGACTACACATTGAGAGATTTATGTTGGGATGTGGTAGATAAAATTATAATTTAGATCAATTATAGAAATTTGAACTCATTTTATTGGGATGATTCTTCATAGGGAGAAAATATAGTTGTTTTTCTTATCCGTGAAGGATCATGAGATTTCATTAGTCTCACTTATTCAAAAAATATAATAGTTACTATAATGTGTTCATTATTTTATAACCAAATAATCCAGTTTTTTATATACTATTTCAAATCGATCGTGGAGTTCCAACATATAGGTGTTATGGATATTTTTCTAAACACATCCCAAATAAGATTCATTGAAACATTTAGACAAAGAAACAATTTTGAGGAATTTTGGGGAGACATAGCATAGGAATATGTATTTCTTGGATACCCCATTTATGTTTTTTCAATATATAGGATGTTCTTCATATGTTAGAGGGAACTAATAGAATGGATGTTAGGACTTTATCATCAAGAAATTTGACTCGTGGGAATCATTACATAGTAGTGATTTAGTATATGGTTTCAAGTTTCAAATACTAAATTGAATATAAAAATTTGTGCTAAGTCCCAAGAATCACAACTTCATTTATTCATGGTTGTTAGATTCTAGGGGAATTCTAATAGATAAGATATAAGTTTATCATTTGGAGGTTGATGCCATCTATTTTTAGTGTTCCTTTCAGTTATGGGAATGTATAATGCAATAAATTTTATATTTTAAGATCCTCTATTGTGTAAGATTAATTCAAGTAAGTAGGTATAGCATGATCCAACATTGGATCATTAGATAAGTGATGAGGTATGTAGTGGACATACATTAGATAACCTATGTCATTAGTGTTCATAGATCATCCATGATTATTTTCTTAATAGGGGTCATATAATATATGGGTAGATTCATAAATGGAATTTTCAAGTTCCATGTGACAGTAAATTGATAAATATATTCCTAATATTTTTTCTAATTTGGTGAATACATAGTTTCACATATGATATACACACACCACCAAATCACCTATACTTATCCATATTTTTGAAAATAGGGTTAAGAAGAATCCAAAATATTTATCATTGAAATATGCACATAGAGAAAGAGATTTAGTTTATGAATATTGAAGTGCCTCTGAGATATTTTTTGGCTGTATTGATCATAGATGGACATTATATGTTTATATGTACGACTGTATTTCATCCCCCATCGCCTGGATGAGATATATTTATTTCGGGATAGTGTAGATTTTATTAGGATTCATTTAATGCACAATCATGTTATAGCGATTCGAAAATGTGTATTGGAGAGTTAGATCATCACATGAATATGGGGAATGTATCACACTTATCAAGGTTGGTGGATTAGCTGATACTCAGTTAGTTTATGAATTATCTGATGATGTTTATATAGTTGTTTCTAAGTCGAATTATATCTTCCTTGTTGAGTTTTTATTATTAGGACTTCACTGAGTGACCGAGTTGAGAATATATATATAGTTAGGATGTTATATGATCATTAGGAAAACACATGAGATTGAGACATATCGTTTACAAGAGTTACATTTATATATCAATTACCATTATCATTGAGATAAAATTTGGCAGATAATGCCAACTTAGCGTCTTCTGGTAATGTTCGTAATGATAATCCATATAAGGATGTATCAATCAATCAATAATCATATTTCTATGTAGGTTCTTGAGAAAAAACAATCCATTTAATAAATATATGATTTATTGTGTCAACTTATATAATTAAATTGGTTTTTAATTAAATAATTTTTTCATTCTATAATCAAATTTGGGAAAAAATGGGGAAAATATTATTACAAACATATAATTTATTTTTTCAAATTATGATTTTTTGTGA
Source organism: Viscum album (assembly GCA_963277665.1). Lineage (NCBI taxonomy): Eukaryota > Viridiplantae > Streptophyta > Magnoliopsida > Santalales > Viscaceae > Viscum > Viscum album. The sequence continues at coordinate 1,320,686,568 of OY728152.1, read as the reverse complement.
TGTAGTTTGTGGCAGATAATTATCCAATTATGTAATTGGTTTTTAATAATGGAGCATTTTATAGATTTTATATTGGTTCATTTTAGAATCGTTCAATGACATCACTAGGTACATTGTGTCTGGGGAGGATATCCTATGAAATCATTATTTGGATTTGAGATTTCATCATCATCTACATCTATTTATAAAGTTGTGATTTTTGTGTTATAGGACAACGAACATAATTTCATGGGGAATTTAATTCCCCAAAATGATATAACAATAGACTAATTAATGATTGAATATGTATTTTTTTGGTGAAACAGACAAATGAAATTATAAATTTTTTGATTTCACATAGTCCTGTAGGATTTTATGAGAGGTTCATAGATGATTTTATTGGGTTACAACTAAACCCTCGGGAATTATCGGAAAAGGGTTATGAATTATTATGTTCTGATAAATTTCAGAAATATATTGAGTACAGAAAAAATGTGGTTAGTACTCATGTACATCACTTTTCAAAATATTGGGTTCATTTCATGGTTTATATTAACAATTGACATCATTTTGTGGTATTAGTTGGTATGAAATAGATATTGGTTGTTTATTATTGGTATGTGATTTTAATCTCACATGATATTAAATATTCCCAAAATGACCCCAATATAGTTGATTTTTTTCTTGATGTTATGCTAAAATTTCATTATTTAGAAGCCTTTTCCATTTTTTTTGACCACAAGAGCCGGAGCTATGTTATCTCCAAACATAACGTGAATAAGGGAGGGTTATAATGCGTATAATTTAAAACAATATTTGACTTTCAAAAACATTTATACATAATTTATATATAATTTAATAACTATAAAACCTATCATATAAAGAATACTATTATTTTTTGGAACAATGTATATTAAAAAAATCTTAATATAAAGAATCATCATCTTTATGTAAAAAAATCTTAACATTCTGTCACTTAAAAATGTATCGGATAACCAGGGGATATACATAAAAAATAGCGTGATATAAATCCCAATATGTGTATAAGCATGTAATAAGGTAATTAATTTTATAAAATTGACATATCAATTGGGGATAAAAACATTAATATTACACCATGATATTTAATGTTAATAATAACTTGGGAAATGTGGAATCAAATTAAAACACTACATCATAAAAAAAATTCAAAGATAACTACTGAGTAATCACAACAGAAACAATTAACATAACGTAATTAGGTTCACTCTCTTTCCAAACTTGAAATATCATGTTAGTGATCATTAACCAATACATTAGAGTACTGTATTATTATTTCATACCTGTAACTATTATTTCTGTTAATGGTTGATTGTTCCACATAGATCAAACCACATGGATTAATTCATTATCATAATTTATCCCATTATTTAGGAGAGCATAAAAAATATATTTAAATTAAGATTATATGAGGAATAAATGTATAATGTTGAAAACCACTAACATGAAATGTGAGTGGTATATAATACACAATTTTTTGGTGAGGAAAATCACAAAAAAATTTCAGTAGTATAACAACATCACATAAGCATTCATGATGTGTGTTGATGATAAAGAATGGTTTATCACATAATTAATAATTAAAAAATTTAATAAATTGGGACTTGAAAAGACACATCCCAGTATTATGAATTTTAAATAGAAGGAATAATACAACAAAGTAACTTGAATAGTGGAGTGAAGGAACTGATCCCGTACTTGAGTGAGCCACTCCAAATGATTGGGATAAGACTGTTGAGAACATGGAGGAACTTTTTGAGGGATCTAGAGTTTGTATGGATGTTTAATTATGAGATCCATGGAGATAGAGTTATGATAATTCTTATATATGGTGTGTTTTTGTAGGAAATGAGTGGTCATTTCTCAATTATTATTCATAGATAGGTTTTGGACAATATATAATAAAATAACCAAATCCAAAAACCTACTCATAGAATTTACAACATAATCTATCATATGGGATTCATTTTCATTATTTCATATTTCCATGGTCTTAACATAAAAAATACTATCAATTTTTATGTGGATAAAATCCACACTTTTAATGAAACGATTTCAAAACCATAAAATATATTAATGGTTTTGGAAGATTCACAATGGAATTATAAGATTAGTCACATAAATATGAAATAGAATTATTTGAAATGGAATCATATACATGTCCATTGATACACTTTCTATTATGTTTTACATAACTTTTGGGTCGCTTTTTTTCAAAATACACAAATTATATATTTAGGGTGTTTAGTTTTTACACTAGAAGTATATTAATTTTTAAAATTACCAACAATTTACAATTTGATAGTTATAAAAAATATAATTCCAAAAATATATTTCATATTATCTACTTAATTTTGTAGAAATTTTATTTTTTACTTTTAATATAGGAATCAAAATTTTTTATGAAAAGAATAGTTTTTCAAGAATAATTTTTTTCATATTCCAACATTTTTCTATAAGGAAGCAATATACATACACATGAAAGACTGTTTTTTTTCTAGTTTACGAATTAATAATTTTGTAATGGTTATTTCATTTACATAACAACATAAACATATATGGGGGATACTTATTATATATATCATCATTAATGTAAAATTAATAATGTAACATCCTAGATAAATAATGTATATGGTGTATTCAAATCGATTAATATTTGTGAATTAAATATTAATTTTACTTTAATAGGGATGTGGTGTTTTATGGTGTAACCAACACTCAACAATGGGTTTCCCCTAAATCTCTTATTGCACACAAGGCTATGTTATACAGAAAAATAATAAAACAATATTATTATTTTAAATGGTAGTTAACACATAGTTGTTTTATTGGCGAGAATGAACATAAATAACTAAAATATTATTATACATGTTTGTTGAATATTTTTACAATTATATAATAAATGTTAGAGTCAAAAAATGTGAATGAGTCCAAGTTTAAGCACAAATACACTAATATTTATTAAATGGTTGACTTATCGTATTTTTATGGGGAACCATTTTTAAATATGTATTTTTCCCATTTATATTTACTATTTTTTAAAATAAAATTATTCTTTTGAATCGTGGAATCAATATTTACTTTTGTTGAAATTGTGTTATTTTTATGATAATTATAAATTTTTAATGAATAATGAACAATACTTCAGTTAAATTAAAAACATCCTTTTAATATAATTTATTGATATTGATAGATTAATTTTTTACATAATTTTAATGTCTAATTAGATTATATGATTACAAATAAAACCAATTATGGTCATTATATGTAATTTTACATTGATATTGCACAAAAACAAATGTCAATCATTTGATAGTTATTATTTCATAAAAACATTCTTTTTATTTGGACAACATGAGTTCAATTAAAAATAATTTCCTCCATTTATATGTTTTATATTTTGGAAAAATTGATTTAATATTTTGAATTAAGTGGTCCAAATTGTGTAAATAAGTATCATTTATTTTTATACAATATGAATATTTACTTCAGTATATATTCTATTTACCATTGTTAAAGTGTAAATCTGGTTAATAAGGGTAAAAAAATAATATTATAATAATATTAAATTATTATAAAATGTTTCGTAATCGTATTTGTTTATATAATTTCTTCCATTGGCATCTATTGGTCATTTTTGGGGCTCCATGGATCCACTTGGGAGTGAGAATGACAATTTAAATTAATTATTTTAATATCATTGCAAAAATGTCATAAACATATATCTTTTAGTGAAATAATTTTTAAATGTAATTATATAAGTTCTCTCCTTAGATATAAATATTAATATAAAAGGTAAAATGATTCCCAACTTCATGGTATTTTATTTATCATTTTAGACATCAAATAAATAAAAATATTTATGATACATTGAAAACGAAAAGATTTCATTATTAATGAATGATTTAAATAAATGAGATTATAAAATTTAAAAAAAATATAAAACATGTACAATAAATAATGGATGATTCTATTTAAACAATAATCATATTATATTCTAATATAATTACTTTAGGTCCTTTTTAAATAGAAAATACGTTTATAATAAAATATTACCTTCAATGATTCAGAAAGAGCCCATGATCCCCCTTATAAAAACCCATCACCTCTTAACCAATACTCAAGACTCTCAAGCACATTGTCTCATAAAAATTCTTCCCAATTAGACTCCTTACATCCATCAATTACTCCTAGATTCCGTCCTGTTTGACGAAGGAAATTCAAATATAACTTTGTGTTCAATCCAAAGGGAGATACCCGATTTAAAATTAATGTCTTCTATTATGATCTTTTCTTTTATTTTACTTCTCCTGTACCATAGACTCCTTTTATTAATTTATTTTATAATAAAGAACTAGTATAAAAAATATACTGGGTTTTTTATAAAAAATATTTTAATTACACTTCAACACACCTCTATCTACTTGATAAAAACATACAATTTCTGTAGATGGTGAACTACTCCCTCACGAAATACTGATTGTTCAAATATCTCCCAGTACCTCCATGGTTTCCATTATGATGAAACTATATTTATATATGATATATTTTATGTAAATGTTTTCTTTATTATTTTGTATTATTCATTTATAGCATACCTTTATTGTATCAATAATGGGTAAACAAGATAATTACATTTCATGAAGTGTGGTCCACTACCCTCTAAAAGTGATATGACTCGTTAATGCCATACGTGGGATGTATAAAGTATGAAGTTAATGAAATTATATATGATATTATAAAGGTATTATAATGTACCTATGTAACATTATTAATTTATTCCATTAAAATACTAAATTGAAATTAAATTATTGTTCATGCGTATGTACGGCTTACCGTCTCTATGAATTGTTCATTTCATTTATTTTTTCAAAATTTAATGTAATTTTATAAATAAATATTTATAAAAGATATATTGGATATATTTAATATATAAATCATTAATATCAATATAGAGATAAATGACTTTTTAACACATTGAAAACATGTAATTATATGAAGTTCTTTTTTGACTCAAGTACCAAATATCTGTAAAAACGACAGTTATTAACTTAAATTATTACGTAAGGATTATAACATTGAAATAATTAATTTAAAAGGAATAATAAATATGAAAATAGTTTTTAATAATTTATAAATTAACTTTAGTTTATTATTCAATATATTATATAAAGAAACATCATGTCAGACACGAGGTAAGGGATTTCATCTAAATCACCTTTCATTGAAGCATATTTTTATTTATAAATTAATTTCTTTTAGATTGCATATAAACCCATTTGAATTTTCATTTCATTAAAATGGAATATTTTTCTACGTGTCAATTTAATAAATGATGAAGGGAATTCTTTTTTAACATACTCGATGAAAATTACCTTTCCACCTCCGCAAGCATTTTTGGATTTTTGGCTTCCTTAACAAACCATTATGTTTTAAAAGGAATATAAATAACATATTCTATTTTACATATTTTAGTATTGAATATTTTTATGATTATTGATTGATTATGTCAATATATTTATGTGATATAATTTTATTGCAATGGGGAAATGATATCTTTTCTTTATGTTTGTTTTATGTGTTGTGAATATGTTATGGTTATTGGGCATTGTTTATGCTTACGGGTGGTTATGGGGTAAAACTAGGAAGGGTGTGCCCAACATATATCTCTAATACATTGGGTATTGTGACATAGTTAAACGTTAATTTCCTTCCTATGTTATTGATGTAAAATAATGTGACTCGTATTCTAAATGTAACTCTCTACATAGCTTGGAAATGTACATTGTTTGTTTTATATGGATCCCACATGTTACCTTTATGATTTATGATCTCAATGTGTAATTCATAAGACTTATGACTTAATGATGTATGTTAAAGATATAATTTTTGGTATGTATTGATAAACTACTTTTTTTTCTTTTTTTTCTTTTCATACTGAACATTTTACTCTCATCTCATGGTTTGAATTGTTTTTCACATGACATAATGATAAATAGGGTCAAGGATGGGATCCAGGAAAAGGCGTGCTATCTAAAACATAGGACTATACATGACTATTTTCAAGTGTTTTTATTTTTTGAATGAATTAGAAACTGAGTAGAAGTGTCTAATTTTTTATTTTTTTTATTTAATGTTATAGTTTTAGAGAAATACTCTAAAACTCTAAACCAGGAAAGATCTTCAATGTGAATTTTTTAATTAATTCACAATTACGTAATTTTTTAAGGTAGGGTCCTTATAGTTGGTATCAGAGGTCAGTTTAGACAACATTAGAAGTTAGAATATTGTTACAATTAATATCCAAAAATTATTTTTAATTTATTTAATATTAAAATGATATAACATTTACAAATTACAATGTTACCCACCACAAATATTTGAATATTTTGAATGTTTTTTTGTATAGGACACATGTCAGCTGTGAGGGGAAGGCATACATAGCTGAGTAACTATCAAAATCAGTATCCTGAGATGGTTGGAGTTGGATTAGAACAATTTATTTCATTAATGGATCAATTTAATCAGGTGATAAATGGTGGTTGGGTTTATAGATGATATAAATGTATATTATAAAAATAGATACAAACCTGAATGAAATATATGGGTTGTCTTGAGAACCTAATAATAATATATACTCTGTGGGAAATTCTACATGTGTGAGTTTTGGTTACAAAAAATTTCATTCCTTCATCACATTGTTTCAGAAAACGTGCTATCTACAAATTCTACTCTAACAAAAATTATTGAATAATAGAATAGACCTACCAATATCACATAGATTCATAGTTTTCTTGACTGAATAGGTTATTAACCGAGGTTTGTTGAATCTTTTTCATGGTTAACAAGCCTTGTGATGAAGTTAACATGAAAAGGTGTTAAGTTCATTTTGAAAAAAGAATGGGATGACTGTTTTTAGTAATTGAAAATAAGATTTGTGAATGCTTATGTTTTGACAATGCTTTCAATAAATTGTGAGTTTGTTATCTATAATGATTATTTTTTTGAAATTACAAGGTTGTGTTCAAATGAAGAAAGATAATATATTGGTTTATGCATCTAGTTAGTTGATACCTCATGAGTTCAATTGACCTACACTAGATTTTTCATTATCTGTTGTTGTTCTTTCATTTAAAATTTTGAGAAATCCTCTATATGAAGTAAAATCTTAAATATATAATGACCATAGATGTTTGATGTATTAATATACTCAAAAATAATTGAACCTGGGACAATGGAGATTACTGGAGTTAATTAGGAATTATGATTACACAATCCATTACCATCTGAGAAATATAATAAAGTGGCTGATGATTTATGTGAAAATAGTAATAATAAAATAACCATGTTATGTCTGTAACAACACCCATAGATTAATGATTTGATGAACGTTGACATAGAAGTTGTTAGTGCAGGAAATTATTATTTTTTGTTTCTAGTGTTAGTGAAAACATACCAAGCAAAAAAAAATTAAGCAAGAACAAAAAATGAAAATGAGTTGTAGATAACGGTATAATTGGATAAAAATGGTGAGACAAATATTTTTAATTTTTATAGAGATTGTGTTTTGAGATTAGGAAAGAGATTATTTTTCCCTGTGATTCACAGTTAAAGAAAGAGTTGTTATGTGAATATAATTATTCTCTATTTTTAGTTCATCCTTGTGGTACTATGATGTACAAAGATCAGAGGGAGTATTATTGTTGGGATGGAATAAAGAGAGACATTTTTTACTACACTGTTGACTGATTGACTGAATTTTCTCATTTGGTTCCGTTTCGAGAGACATTGTATCTAGATCAACTTTCTGTATTGTATGTTAAAGATATACATATATTTCTTGAAATTCCCCTCTCCATTGTATCAGATCATGATTTTAGGTTTACTTTTAACTTTTGAAAAGTCCTTCTAAAGATGTTGGTTGCTAAACTAAATATTAGAACAGCTTTTCATCCACAATCTGATGGGATGTCAGAACGAACAATTCAGACCATTGAGGATATGCTATGTTATTTTCCACTGTATTATTAAGGAATTTGGAACCAACATCATTCATTGGTTGAGTATTCTTATAAGAACAGTTTTATTTCCAGTATACAGATGGATCTATTTAATGAATTGTATGGAAAGTGATGTTGAACTGCTGCTTTTTGGGATCATGTAGATGAAAGGAAGCTGATTAGACTATAATTAATAGTCCATATTGTAATAAAAGTTAAGATAATTTAGAGGCACATGAGAACAACTCAAAGCAGGGAGAAATTTTATGTATATATACGATGGAAGGATCATTATTTTGAGGTAATGATCATGTGATTCTCAATGTTATTCCATGTAAATGTGTGATGTGTTTTTTATGAATGTATAGCTGAGTCTGGGGTTCATTGGACCCTATGAAATAATAGATAAATTTAGATTTGCTTCATACAAAGTGGCTTTGCATCTAGGTTGATCCCATGTACTCAATGTTTTTCACGATTCAATGTCGAGAAAGTATATGACAGATCCATCTCATGGTTTTAGCCCAGAGGTAGTACAGTTGAAAGAGATTATCTCTTTTGAGGAACAACTAGTCTAGATTCTGGACTATATAGAGATAGTGATGCGATGTAAGGTATTTAATCAGGTAATGATTTTTTGAAAAAAATGTATGGATAAAGAGTCAACTTGGGAAACTGAAATTTATATGAGGGATAAATACCCTCAATTATTTGATATGTAAATAAAATTGCTAGGATGTAATTCCAAAGTGGGGGAAGGATGTAACATCATAGGTAAATAGAGAATATGAGGTTTTAATATTTATTAATATTTTATAATTAAATAATAATTTTACTATAAACTTGGTTCTATTCCCTATGGCATACGCGACACACTATAATGGGTTTTCATTGAAATCTCTTTTTGCACACATGTCTGAGTTATAGTGAAAAATAATAATATTATATTATTATTTTAAATGGCAGTTAACACATAGCTGTTGTAATGGTAGAAATGAACCAAAATAAAAAAAATATGATTACACATTTTTTTAATTGTTTTTTCCATAATCTAATAAATGTTAATGTCATAAATTATGTGTGTGTCCAATTTTAAGCACAAATACTCTAATATTCTACAATAGGTCGATTTACCCCCATTTTATTATGAACTAATTTTAAAAATAGATTTTGTCACGATTATATGTTTTAATTTACAAAATAAAATTCTTCTTTTACACCGGCAAATAAAAATTTACTTTCGATGAAATTTTTGTATTTTTCAGATAATGTTACTATTTTAATGAAAAATGAAAAATACTATAATTTTGTTCATAATTTTCTTTTAATTTAATTTATTTATATATATAGATTTACATTATACATGGATTTCATATGTAGTTAGATTATATATTTAACAATTATACAAAATTTTTTCTTTTATGTAATTTAACATTGAAATTGGCTATACAAAATGTCAATCTTTTGAAATTTATTATTTCATAAAAACACACTTCTTAATTTTGACATGGCCTAGGGGACTCATTATGGAGCTTCAAAGTTTGATCCGAAATTTTCTCTGGATAGGTTCAATTCATGAGCACAAGCTCATTACTGTTTCCTGGAAGGAGTGCATCAAGCTTGTTGAGCATTGGGGTCTTGGGATTAAAGACCTCAGGAACTTTAATGATGGAATCATTGGGAAGTTTACCTAGGGCCTAATTTACAAATATAAATCTGGTGATTTTTTAGTTAACTAATTCAAAGACAGTTTAATGAATGGTTATAAATATTATCTTTCTCCATCTGTTTGGACTGCCCTCAAATGATCCTTCATGCAGATTATGCATGACACAAAAATGGTTGGTTTGTCGTGTCTCTAACCTGAATTGCTGGACCACGAATTGGCTTGATAGGCCAATTCAGGACACTATGAATATTCCTTCTAGTGCTGGGAATTTCTCTATTGCTGAATTTGATTCTAACAAGCATCTATTTGAAAGCATGATACCTCCTCAGGTGGAGATGGAATTTTAGGATTATGATTTCATGGACTGTGACACGTTGATATGGAAGCGTAATAGGAATATACAATTTACCAGTCGGGATCACTATCATCTAGTTTGTGGGGGCTCTAGTAGTCTGCCTGCATGGCTCAAGAAATACAGGCCCACTTTCATTCGTCCCCCTCGTTTATTTTATTATGGAGAATTTGGTAGAATTGTGTTCCCAGTCATGATCAGATTAAGCGTTCTGGGTTTATGTTTTCATCTGTATGTCATTTATGCATGCACATTGAGGAAGATGTTCAACATCTGTTTGTGGAGTGCGAATATTCCCCAAGTTTGTGGGATTATATTGGTGATTTGTTTGGGCTACAGGTGCACTGGCTATCTGTGCTGGACCTACTGGCAGGGCTATCCATTTTCTGCTGTAGTGAGCAGGTGTAGAACGTTCTTTTTGGTGGCTGATGCGGCCGTGATTGCAGCCATCTAGGCTGCTCGGAATGCTGCCACATTTGATGAAAGGAAAGTGCCCATTCTGGATGGCATGATGGTGGTTCATCTGGAGGTTTTTGTGGCTTCGAAGAACCAATCTTGTGTGATGTATAACACTATTTTAGACATGCATGTTTTGTGTTTACATGGGATTTCTGGGCAGCCTCAGAAGCCGAAAATGACCAAGTATATCCTCTAGATTCCTTCGATCAGTCAGTGGCTAAAATTGAATGTGGATGGAGCTACTTTTGGTGCACCAAGAAAATTGGGGTGTGGTGGTTTTTTTCGTACGTATTATGGCTTTGTGAAAGGATGTTTCTATCACTTCACTATCATTGGTGTTGCTTTTGAACCTGAACTTTGGGAGATTGTTCATGCTATCATGTATTCTATATTATATAATTGGAACATGATATGGATTGAATCATATTCTCAACTTGTTATTCAGGCCCTACAAACAAGAACCCGGAATGTGCCTTGGTGGATACATCCAAAGAGGGTTTAATGTCTCACTCAAGTTAGTCAGATTAACTTGATGGTCTTGCATGCTTATCGTGAGGTTAATCAGCTGGCTGATGTGCTGTCAAAGAATGAAATCATGGTGGCAGGTATGTTTTGGTTGTTCACGATCCTTGAGTATTGTTCTTCATTGGTGGAGGTAGATAAGTGTGGTGTTTTTCACTCTCAGTCTTGTAATACCCCTTTTGTTTCCTGGATCTATTTTTCATTTGATTAATAAATTTATTGGGAACAGGTTGACTAGATCATGGAATTTCTTGGTATTTTGACAACGAGAATTCAATTTAAATTATTTTCTTCAATTTAAATTTTTTTAATTTATAAAAATGGATTTCATATTTTGAATCAAGAGGTCCCAATGGTGAAAATAGGTAACATTAATTTCTATAAATTATAAATAATTTATTTTTGTAAATATTTGATTTACCTTGGTTAAAGAGTAATTCATGTAAATAAGGGTAAAATATTAATATTATCAAAATTCTAACTTACCCAAACTTTGATAGTAATCCTATTGGTTGAATCATTCTGACCAAGGGTATCCTAGTATCGATTTTTGGAATCCATGGAGCCACATGAGAGTGATAATGACACTTTATATTAATTAATTTAAAGAAATGACAAGAATGACATCAACATATATCTTTTAGTAAATCAATTTTTACATGTGGTTATAGACGTTATCTCTTAGAAAATAAATATTCATTTTAAATTTAAAAATATTTCCTAAATCATTTTATTTTATTTGTAATTTTTAAAAATAAAATAAATAAAATTATTTATGACCCAATGATGATGCATTTATTACCTTATTAATGAATCATTTAACTAACTGAGACTATAAAAATTTTAAAAATATATAAAACCTGTACAATTCTTATTTAATTATTTTATTTCTAACAAAATTATTCTTTTCTTATAATTTAATGAGTTTTGGACCATTTGAAACAGAAAATATATTTATAATAAAAAATACATTCATTCATTTCTAAAGTGCCCCTCCCCCCCTTATAAAAAGCCATCAACTCTAAACTATTACTCACACCTCTCAAGCCCCTTGGTTCATCCATGATATACCCAATTATGGTCCCCATTTCTATAAATTCCTCTTATAAGACTTCCCCTAGGATGATAGAAAATCTATTATGTTGTACCTCTCATATCCCCTTGTGGTTTAATTTTCATGATCACAATCAATTTCTTATTTATCTAATTGTGTTTTAAGTGTTTTTGTTGATAGGCAATTGATTGCCAAAGGATTGGCCCAAGAAAGCTGGCAAAATGGACTGAATTGCAGTCCACCGGCCAACCGGTGTGATAGCACCGGCCAGCCGGTGGTACCCAGACCAATTGGCCACCTACTGTCTCCCCACCGGCCAGCCGGTGGCTCCTCCACCGGTCAGCCGGTGGAGCCTGGACCAAAAATCTTCCTCTCTGCCAAGGCACCAGCCAGCAGGTGGAGCTGTACCGGCCAGCCGGTAGCCCAGTCAAACTAGCCGTTGGCTTTGACCAGTCAACTCCCACTTGGCTCCCATCGGCTCTTTAAGCCTCTCCAACGGCTCCGAAGACTCCCCAAGGCTTCCATGCCTATAAATAAAGGCCAAGGAAGCCCCTGACACCTACCAGAACTATACGGAAGCCCACGGACACCTTGTTGATCATTTGGCGTACCTCCGGCGCATTCCTCCAAGGGAACCCCAAGTGCTCCATCCAATTCCACATCCAAGAGAACCTTCAAAGAAGCTTGGAAGCGGCCTTCAACATCTCCAATCAATCAAAGGCGCCCAAGGCTTCTCCCAATTACGGTTTTTAGTGTTTTATTTATTTTGAGCTTAAAATTGGGTTTGTGCCTACAAACCCCAAACTTTTCTCATCCCCTCTTTCTTTTGGGTTTCACATCACCACTAAGGTGTGAAGAGGTTTCTTCAAGCCTTTCCTTTAAAAGGATTGTGTCATAGTTGAGCTAGCCTTCACCTGTAAGAAGGCTAGTGGGTTCTTGCTAAACCATTTCAAAAGCAAGCTGTAATAGGTCCTAGTGCTACCTCAGAGCCTAGTGGGTTTCTTGCTAAAACCATTGAAAAGAAAGCGGTAGGAATCTCTCAACGGTTGAGTTGGGAGCGGAGACGTAGGCCGGGTTTTTGGCCGAACTCCGTTAACAATTTCTTGTGTGATTGCCTCATTTAATTCCGCTGCATTTCAACTTTGATTTTAATTTGTTAATCTTTTTTAAAAAGGCAATTCACCCCCCCCCCCCTCTTGCCATCCTTCCCCTTTTTCTCCGCCTAACAATTGGTATCAGAGGCAAATTTTGAATAATTCCTTAACCGGTTTCAAATTAAAGATCCTATTTTTTGATGGCTTCTACCGCTTCTTCCTCTCAATCCCCCGAAGGACATTCTTTGGATCGTGCTCCATTGTTTGATGGAGCCGATTATACTTTTTGGAAAACCCGCATGTCAACTTTTCTTAAAAGCATTATCTATCCTATTTTTAGAATTGTTATTCATGGTTTTACGCTCTCTTCTCCCGATGAGTCTAAATGGACCCCCGCCGACATTGCAAATTTCGAGCTTGATGGCAAAGCCATGAATTCTCTTCATTGTGGCTTAGACCGTAATGTATTTATTTGTATTTCTTCTTGCACTACCTCTTATGATATTTGGAAATATTTAGAGCTAACCCATGAAGGTACTAGCAAGGCTCCAAAGCAAGAAACCGCTCAAGAGCAAGAACCCGACGAAAAGATCAAGCACGTTTGCCCACTTCACAAGAAAAGGGCCAAGAAGAAGAAAAAGAAGAAGGCTTCAAAGGAAACATGAAGTGATAGCTCCTCCTTCTCCTCCTTCTCCTCGAGCGAACAAGGTAAAAAATGCCTAATGGCAAAACATGAGGTATCATCATCCTCTTCCTCTTCTTCATCCTCTAGTTCTTCTAATTCTTTCAATCATTTGTCGTACGAAGAACTCCAACATGTGCGAGACCAACTTGAAAATGGTTTTCACGAACTTTCTTCTAAATTTGTTTCTTTAAAAAAGTCTTTCAAAAAACTCTCCTCCGAAAAAGACCATCTTCTCAAAGAGAAGGAGGAACTCTCCCTAAAAATCCAAAATTTCCCCAATGTTGATTCTTTGGAATCAACCATTAAAGACCTAAGGGAATCTTTATCCAAGTTCACCCAAGGTGAACAAAATTTGTCCAAACTCTTAGGTTCTCAACGTGTTTCTAGAACCACACATGGACTTGGCTACACCAACCAAGCTTCCTCCTCCCATGCTCCAACTGTTTTTGTAAGGGGGAGCTCTAGTTATAAATTTTGCAATTATTGTAAAAAACTGTGGCACCTCATTTGTGAGTGTGATTGCAAAAATGCCCGGTATGGTCAACCCAAAAGTATTTTCTTTTCGGACGAATTTTATAGGAGAAGACCCGCCATGAAACAAATTTGGATTGAAAAATCCATTTTGGCGAGTCTCTCCGGGCCTAAAATAGTTTCCTTTCCCCGGTGATTCATTGTTTTTATTTAGGGGGAGAACATTCTAAATTGTTTTCAAACCTTGTTAAAAAACTCTCAATTTCAAAAATTTTATTTGGTTTCAAATTTCAAAATTCAATTGGTTTTTGATTCAAAACTTTCAATTCAAACTGTTATTCAAATTTTCTTTTCAATTTCAAAAATCTCAATTGATTTTTTCATTTCTCATATCTTGTTTTTCAACGCTTTCCCTCAATCAAGTTTTATGCCCCACGCTATTTTGATAATCACAAAGGGGGAGAAATTTCTTGATTGATTGGGGGAGAATCCTTTTCATCATGCTTAGCATTTCCTTTCAATTTCAGTTTTTTACATTAATTGTTTCGGTGATTGTGATCATCAAAATAGGGGGAGATTGTTGTACCTCTCGTATCCCCTCGTGGTTTAATTTTCATGATCACAATCACTTTCTTATTTATCTAATTGTGTTTTAAGTGTTTTTGTTGATAGCCAATTGATTGCCAAAGGATTGGCCCAAGAAAGCTGGCAAAATGGACTGAATTGCAGTCCACCGGCCAACCGGTGTGATAGCACCGGCCAGCCGGTGGACCTGGCAGAGGCATTGCCCACTGCCAGGTTCCACCGGTCAGCCGGTGGCCTGACCACCGGCAATGGCCACCTACTGTCTCCCCACCGGCCAGCCGGTGGCTCCTCCACCGGTCAGCCGGTGGAGCCTGGACCAAAACTCTTCCTCTCTGCCATGGCACCGGCCAGCCGGTGGAGCTGTACCGGCCAGCCGGTAGCCCAATCAAACTAGCCGTTTGCTTTGACCAGTCAACTCCCACATGGCTCCCAACGGCTCTTTAAGCCTCTCCAACGGCTCCAAAGACTCCCCAAGGGTTCCATGCCTATAAATAAAGGCCAAGGAAGCCTCGGACACCTACCGGAACTATACGGAATCCCACAGACACCTTGTTGATCATTTGGCGTACCTCTGGCGCATTCCTCCAAGGGAACCCCAAGTGCTCCATCCAATTCCACATCCAAGAGCACCTTCAAAGAAGCTTGTAAGCGGCCTTCAACATCTCCAATCAATCAAAGGCGCCCAAGGCTTCTCCCAATTACGATTTTTAGTGTTTTATTTATTTTGAGCTTAAAATTGGGTTTGTGCCTACAAACCCCAAACATTTCTCATCCCCTCTTTCTTTTGGGTTTCACATCACCACTAAGGTGTGAAGAGGTTTCTTCAAGCCTTTCCTTTAAAAGGCTTGTGTCATAGGTGAGCTAGCCTTCACCTGTAAGAAGGCTAGTGGGTTCTTGCTAAACCATTAAAATCAAGTGGGTTCTTGCTAAACCATTTCAAAAGCAAGATGTAATAGGTCCTTGTGCTACCTCAAAGCCTAGTGGGTTTCTTGCTAAAACCATTGAAAAGCAAGCGGTAGGAATCTCTCAACGGTTGAGTTGGGAGCGGAGACGTAGGCCGGGTTTTTGGCCGAACTTCGTTAACAATTTCTTGTGTGATTGCCTCATTTAATTCCGCTGCATTTCAACTTTGATTTTAATTTGTTAATATTTTTTAAAAAGGCAATTCACCCCCCCTCTTGCCATCCTTCCCCTTTTTCTCCGCCTAACATATTATACTATTTGGTTCAAACCAAAAGTAGATACCCGATTTAAAAGTAACATCTTCTCTTATGTTCTTTTCTTTTATTTTAATTCTACAACCCACTAAACAATCGTTATAATGTTATAAGATAAAAACACCAGTTTCCTCAATATACTAGGCTATTTTTAGGATAATTATTATAACTAGACTTCCACACTCCTCAATAAAATGGATACGATCATACAATTTCTGTGGACGACAAACTAGTGCCTCCCAAAATAATGATTTTTAAAATATCTACAACCACCTCTCATGGTGTCCATTATGATTGAATTATATTAATATATGATATATATTATGTTAATGTTTTCTCTATACTTAGGTATTTCTCATTTATATCACAATTTTATTGTTTCCATAATGGGTAAATGTGATAATTTCATTTAAGGTAGTGCAGACTACCCCTCCTCAAAGTGATATGACTCGTTCAAGCCATGAGTGGGGTATATAATGGATTTAGATAATGAAATTATATATGAGATTATATTGTAATTATAATTTACCTATGTATCCTAATTTTTTCATTCAATTAAAATACGAAATAGAAATGAAAGTAGCATTCATGCGTAAGTACAGCTTACAGTCTCCATGAACGGTGCATTTCATTTCATATCACAACATGTTTATAAATAAAATATATATATGATATATTTAATATCTAAATCATGAAGATAATTATATAGATAATTAGCATTTTACCACATGGACAACATGTAATAATAAGAAGTTCATTTTTCACTAAAGTACCAAATATTGACATTACAACGTTTATTAACATAAATGATTATGTAAGGATTATAACATTGTAATAAGTAATATAAAAGGAATATTAAACATGAAAATGGTTCTTAAGAAAGTATAAATTAACATTATTTTGTAATTTATTTTATTAAAGAACGAACAATTCATGATAGACATGAGGAATGGGATTTCGTCTATATCTTAATTCATATTGTTATATTTTGATTTACACACAAAAATACTTTATAAGGTGTATAAACCCAGTTGAATTTTCATTTCATTGAAAGGAAATATTTTTATATATACTGTTTTACTAAATATCATATGGATTGTTTCTTGTTAACGTATGCGGTGACAACGACCTTTTTGTCATCGCGAGCGTTATTAAATTTCTGGCTCCCTTAACAAGCTGTAATGTTTTTAGAAAGAAATTAAATACCATATACTTGTTTACATATATTGGTATTGAAAATGGTTAGGATAATTGATTGATTATGTGATTATAATAAAATGATATATTGTGATTGCAATGAGGAAATTTTATATTACCATTATGTTTGTTTTATTAGTTTTAAATATGTTATGGTTCTTGGTCATTGTTTATGAATTCAGGTCATTCTATGATAAATATTCAGTGGGTGGGCCCATGATAGATCTCCAATGCACTGGGTAATGTGATAGAGGTAAAAATTAATGATTTTTTAATGATATTTATGGAATATTTTGTGATAGGTGTTCCAAGTATAACTTCCTACCATGTTGTGAAAGCTAGAATGTAATTTTTATATGGACAGTTTAATTTGCCTTTATGATTTATGATTTCTAAGTATATTTCATATGTTGTATTATATAATGAGGTTTGTTAAAGTTCTTATTCTTTTTATGTATTTATGAACTAATGTTTTTATTCATTATATTATAAACCTTACTGAACATTTTATCATCAACTCATGTTTTGAAATGTTTTTCATATGACTTAATCATGAATAGGATCATGGATGGGATCAAGGACATGTAATGCTATCTAAAACATGTTACAAAACATGAATCCATTTTATAAGAGTTTTTATTTTATGAAAAAATGATATTTAGTAGAAGAGTCTAATATTTAATTTTTGAGATGTAATGTAATAGTTACGGACTAATACTACTAAACTATAAAACTAAAAAGATCCTCAAAGTGAATTATTAATTAAATTTGGGATTATGTAATTTCTTACGGCTCGATCATTATAGACGGCATCCGAGGTCAGATTTGACAACATTAGAAGTTATGATATTGTTAGAATTGATACATATAAATTACTTTTACATTGTTGAAAGGTTAAAATGATATAGGATTTAAAAAATACCATGCTGATTCACATAAGATATTTTAATATTTTGAATGTTTTTTCTACATAGGAAAATGATCCTCTATGTTGGGAAGGAATTCATAGGAGAATAACCTTCCAAATTAGTAACTTGAGTTTGTCGGAATGAGAATTGAATTGTTTGATGCAATGATGGATCAGCTGAATTAGGTGATAAATGGTGGTTGTGTTTATTGATGATATCATGGTATATTCTAAATTTATAGAAGAAAATAAAATAAATTTATTGGTTTTCATGAAAACCATAAATGAAAATAAACTACAACGAAAAATTATGAATGTGTTGGTTTTGGTTGCTACAAATATAATTCCTTGTTCATATTTTTTCAATAAATGGCATAATTGTTGAACCTGGTAAAACAAAAGATGGCGATGAATGGCCAATACCCACCAATATCACAGGGATTAGTAGTTTTCGTTGTTTATTATGTTATTACTAGAATTTTGTTTAAAATGTTTCATGTTTATCTTGCCAAACGAAGAAGTTAACTCGAAAATGTGTTATGTCCATTTGGACAATTGAATGCGATGATTGTTTTCATGAATTGAAATGAAGAATGGTGAATGGTATGGTTTTTGAACTGCCTTCCAGAAATGGTTTGTTTTTTATGTTTAATGATTCTTTGTTGAAATGACTAGGGTGTGTCATAACTGAGATTGATCAGGTAAATGGATATGATTCACGTTGGTTGTAACCTCATGAGTTAAATTATCCTACACGTGATTTGGAATTAGTAGCAATTATTTTTCTTTTAAAATATTGAGGAATAATCTATATGGAGTAAAATTTGAAATATATACTAACCACAAATTATTGATTTATATATTTATTCAGAATTAATTGATCATGACATAGAGGAGATGGATGGATTTTTTCTGGGATTAGAATGTTATGATACATGTCCATCTGGGAAATGCAAATAAAGTGGATGATTCTTTGATTTGAATGAGTAATGTTACATTAAACATGTTACATTTGGAATAGGATTCATTGATTAATGATTTTATGAACATTGGTATTGAAGTTTTTTGGTGAACAAAATTATTATTTTTTGTTTCAAGTGTGAGTGAAATCATCCATCTCAGACAGAATTAAGAAATCACATAAAGATGACAGCGAGATGCAGAAAAGGGTTGTGTTGGTTCAGAAGGGTATGTTTCCTGGGTTTAATATTGATAAATACAATGTTTTTGAGATTTTGAATGAGATTTTGGGTGCCATGTGATTCAAAAGTAAAGAAAAAGTTGTTATTTGGAGCTTATAGTTCTCCATTTATAGCTAATCCTGTTAGTACTAAGATCCACAACTATCATAGGGAGTATAACTAGTGGGATTTAATGAAAATAGACATTTTTGACTTTATTGTGAAGTGTTTGACTTGCCAAAATGATTATGTAGAGTTTTAGTTAGTGAAAGGGATGCTTCGTCCATTAAGGGTGACATAGTGGAAATTGGAAAATATATCCAGGGTCTTTATTATGGGATTACTAAAGACATCACGAGGTAATACTGAAATATGTGTTATTGTTGACCGATTGACTAAATAATCTAATTTCCTTCCTATTTGAAAAACTTTTTCTCTATACTAACTTTATATATTGTATATTAAGGGATTTTTAGGTTTCATGGAGTTACCCTCTCCATTCTATGTGGTAGTGATCCTCGGTTTAATTATATCTATTGAAAAGTCCTACATAACACTTTAGCTACTGAATTATATTTTGAATATTCTTTTCGTCCACAATTATACGGGAAGTCCAAATGAAAAATTCAAACTATGGAGGATGTTCTATGTGCTTGATAGCTTTAATTAACATGGTTTTTGGGACCAAAATCATTCTTTGGTTTAGTTTTCCTATAATAACTGTAATCATTACCGTATAAAAATGGCTCCATATGAGGCATTTTATTGGTAAAGATGTTGAACTATTACTTTTTGGGATGAAGTAGTTGAAAGAAAGCTAATGGGACAGGAATTAGTAGAAGAGATGGTATTTAAAGCGTAGTTGATTCATGAAGCACATGAGAATAGCTTAGAGCAAGAAGATAATTTAAGCAGATAACAAAAGAAAGGATCTTTCATTCGATGTAGGTGATCATGTCATTCTCAATGTTAATCCATTGAAAAGTGTGATGTGTTTTGGAAAGAATATCCAACTGAGTATGGGGTTCATTGGACCTAATTAAATATTAGATAATTTTGGTTCATAAGCCTACATAGTGTCTTTATCTCGATATTTATCCCACGTAAAAAATGTTTTTCATATTTTAATGATGATAATTTATATGTCAGATCCTTCTAATGTTTTTAGCCAAGAGGTAGACCAGCTGGAAGAGAATGTCTCTTGTGAGGAACAACCAGTCCATATTCTTGATCGTATAGTTAATGTATTTCATAATAAGGTAATAATAAAGTAATGGTATTTAAAAAAACCGAAATGATTTAAGAGGAAACATGGGAATCATAAAATATATGAGGGATAAATACCACCACTTATTTGATAATGGAATTGAATTCCCATTACACAAATCAAAAAAGGGGGGAAGGATGTAATGTCCCTGGTCAATAAATAATACGATGTTTTAATTTTTATTAATATTTTGAACTAAAAATAAATTTTACATTAACATTGATGCTATGTTTGATGGAATTCCTTACATGGAACAATGATATTCTTCGACATCTATTGTTGCACACAGGGCTATGTTATAATAAAAAAGACAATATAATATTATTATTTAAAATGGTAGTTAACGCAAAAAAGTTGTGTTGGAAAGAATGAATAGAACTAACTAAAATACTATTACACAAGTTTGTTAAATGATTTTATAGTTATCCCATAAAATTAATAGCCCTAAAATGTGAATGAGTCCAATTTTAAGAACAAAAACTCTAATATTCTTTAAAAGGTCGATTCACTGCCTTCGGATTGAGAACCCATTTTATGTCTTGTTTTTGTAACTTTTATATATTATATTTCACAAAATAAAAATCGTATTTATAATCATGATATCAAAATATAAATTTGATGAAATTTTTGTATTTTTCTGAAAATTTTCGTTTGTTAATGAATCGTGAAAAATAATGCATTTTAATTCAAAACATCTTTTTAATAATATTACTTTTTTTCATTAGATTACCTTTTAATTTTTTTAACATTGTAATTATATTATATTTTTTCCAATTATTCATATTTTGGTAATTGGAATAATTTCTCTTTGATATTGGACATAAACAAATATAAATATCTTGATAGTCATTATTTCATAAAAACATGTATATTGTTTTGACAACGAGAATTAATTTTAAATTAATTTCTTCCATTTCTATATTTTCAATTTGATAAATTTGATTACATATTTAAAATTAGGATTCCAAATTTTTTAATTTTTTAACTTTTATGTTTACGAATTAACAATATTTACATCAATAAATATTTTATTTAACTTGGTTAAAGGGTAATTCTGGTAAATAATTGTAAAAAAATATTAAATTGTACTAACATATATCTTCATACTATTGGATTATACATGTCAGACCAAGGGCTTACCGGGGTCAATTTCAGGACCCCATAGAGCAACATGGTAGTGATAATGACACTTAAAATTAAATAATTTAAATTAAATACAAAAATTATATTAACCTATATTTTTTAGTAAATAAATTTTTACGTGGGGTTATATATGTTATCTCTTTGACTATAATTATTCATTTTAATTTTAATCAAATTTCTAAAAAATAAATTTATTTATTTTTCATCGAAATAAAATAAATAAAATTATTTTTGACACAATGATGTTGTAGTGATTTACTTATTATTGAATGATTTAATGAAATAAAATTATAAAAATTTAAGAAATATATGAAAAAATAAAATTATTATTGGATAATTTAATTTTGAAAAGTAGTCATCTTATGATCAATTTTAATGACTTTTGAACATTTTTAAACCTAAAATATGTTTATTATAAAAAAAATACGTTCAATCATTCCTAAATATCCCCTCATCCACCTTATAAAAATTTATCACATCTATACCATTACTCACACCTCTCATACCCCATGGCTCATCCATACTGTACCCAATTAACCTCTCTACATTCCGATATTCCTCCAAAAATCCTTTCCTTTAGTGGAAGGAAATTCATGTAAATTATTTGGTTCAAACCAAAGGGAGACACAATATTTAAAGGAAATATCTTCTCCTAAGTTATTTTCTTTTATTTTAGTTCTCCAATCCCATAAACACTATTTATTATTTTCTTTTAAAACTATAATAGTATCCTAAATATACTAAGTTGTTTTTATGATAATTATTAGATCTTAAATTCCATACACCTCTATCAAATGGATATGAACATACTGTTTCTGTGGACGGAAAATTACTGTCTCACAAAATGATGATTGTTCAAATATCTCTAACAGCCACTCATGGTGGCCAGTATGGTGGAAATATATTTATATATCATATATTTTTTTATTTTTTCTCAATGCATGTGTATTTTTCATTTATATCATACCATTATGGATTCCATAATGGGTAAACACGATACATTTATTTGAGGAAGTGTGGACTACAACCCCCTGAAAATGATATGACTTGTTAATGCAATACTTGGGATGTATAGAGGATGGAGTTAAGGAAATTATATATTATATTATACTATAATTATAATATACCTATTTATCTTTATATTTTCATTCTATTAAATTATGAAATAGAATTGGATGTAGCGTTCATGCATGTGTGCGACATATTGTCTCCGTGAACGGTGCATTACATTTCTTATCTCCAAATGTTATATGCAATTGTACATATATATAAATAATTTATAGATATGACATATATAATATCTAAATAATGAATACCATTATGGAGATAATGGACTATTTACCACATAGACAACATGAAATAATAAGATGTTTATATTTGACTCATGTTCCAAATATTGATGAAACAACTTTGGTTAAATTAAATGATTATGTAATGTTTATAATATTGTTATAAGTAATATACAAGAAATATTAAAATTTATAAAGGTTCATAATAAAGTATAAATTAAAATTAGTTATTTATTCAGGATATTAAATAATGAACAGGTCATGTTAGACAAGAGGTTTGAGATTTCACCTCAATATCCTTTCATTGAGGTTTATTTTTATTTATACACAACATTAGTTTTTACGGTGTATAAACCCCTAGGAATTTTGATTTCATTAGAAGGGAATATTATTCTATATATAATTTTATTAATTAAAAAGGGAATATTTATTCTTAACATACACAGTGACAATAACCTTTTCACAGCCGCGAGAGATATTGGATTTTTAGCTTCATTAACAAGAAGTAATGTTTTTAAAAAGAAAATGAATAACATTATAAACTTCAACGCATTTTTTTATTCAAAATGATTTTTATAATTAATTGATTATGTCAATATATTTAAAATATATATTATGATTCCAATTTGTAAATGATGTATTTCATTTACGTATTTTTTATGTGTTGTGAATATTTATAGTTCTTGGGCATTGATTACGCATACAGCTGCTTCCCTGACAATCCTAGTGAGGGTGAGCCTGAGATATCTCTCCAATGCACTGGGTAATGTGGCAGAGGTAAATGTTAATTTTTTTCCTAAGATATTTTGGGAATATACTATGATGGGTATTCTAAATGTAACTCCATATATAGGTGTTAAATATTCAATGTATGATTGATATAGATTCCACAAGTGACCATTATTATTTATGATTTCTATATGTTATTAAGAAATATTATGATTTCATGTGTTGTGTTACAGATATTATGTATTGTATGTATTGATGACCTAATATTTTCTTTCATTGTTTTATAACCATTACTGTGTATTTTATGTCCATTCGATGTTTTGAAATGTTTTTCACATGACATAAAGACGAATTCTCCGAATGATGGAATCAAAGAAAATTAAATCTCTCTAAAATATGGAACTAAATAGGACACTTTTTTAAGTGTTTTTATTTTTTGAAAAAAATTGAAACTCAGAAGATGTGAGTACTATGTAATTTTTGAGATGTAATGTAATTGTTATGGCCAAATTATATAAAACTCTATACCTAAAATGATCCTTTATTGAATTATTCATATAATTTAATATTATGTAATGTTTTAAGGTTGGGTACTTTTAATTAAGAAGGTATAAGAGGAAATGAAACAATGAAAATTATTTAAGAACAATACGTTCTTTCATACAACATCATTAGGTTTATATATATTGCCTTTCTAGAACAGTTTTTTGATAAAACCGTAGAATTTAAGTCATAGAGAGAGATGTAAGGAATAATTTTTTGTAGATTTTATTTTATAATTTTTTTTTATGTTTGGTGAGGATAAAAGTGGATGTGTCCTTTTATAAATTGATGAGGTGACCCTGTTAGAATCTTTTTATATGTGTAAAAATTATAAGGAAATTTACAAGAAAAGTCCCCACAAATTATAATATAATTTATTTTATAATATTTTATGGTTTAACTACGTCTATAAAATAGTTTTATTGTTTCATTAGTTAAAAAAACTATTTCATTTCTCTTTGGATGACCCCCAATAAACTCATTTAAAACATAAACATGGTTAATTGTTTATTAAACTAAAAGATTTATAATTTTACATATAAGAACACATTATTTTCATAATGTGGAAATTAAGTATATTGTATACTTTTTATCATCCAAAAATATTTATTTCATGTTTCTTATTTTTTTAATACAAGAAATAATATATTATTTTATATAAAATATTTATAATATCATTTTTACACTCATCATTAAATTGGAAAATGAAATCATGATAATAACAATAAATTTAGTTTACAATCTGTTTTATAATAATCATTTGATAATTATTTACTATACAATTATTTCATATCAAAATATCATAAAAAATATATAAGATTTTATGTATTATAAATTATTTAACATTAGTTTTCACCGTTTTAAAATTTGATGTGACGAAGATGTATATGTGGTGATGGTAACAACATAATAAAAAATTACATTAAATTTAAATATTTAAAATAACTTAAATATAATTAAAAAAATTAATATTTATAAACAATCTTTTTCAACCATATGTAAAAATTTACCAGTAATTTAAAATATTGTGATTTAACTTTTCTATTTTTCATTATATAAATTAGTAAATTTTTATATTTCCATTCAATATTTGAAAATATATAATTTATTCATTATATTAAAGTTTTATGTAAAAACAAAAAATCATAAATTAATATTTATGAGGGGAAATATTTCGTAATCTCATAGTACTGCACTATGTTAACATTATTTATACTTTTACCATAGTGATAATTTTTTACATTTATTATAAATCATTTCGATTAGAACTATTACTATATAACATAAATTAATTAGGATTATTAAATATATAGAATTAATTTTATAAAATAAAATTCCTATGTGTGGATGAATGTAATGTAAACATGTCCCCCTCATATTATCCGAATTGTGTTTTTCAAATAACTAATTTATAATTCATAAGATAATTAATCATTAACTCAAGGACAAAAAATATTAATTATATGAATTTACATAATATAAATAAATATATATATATAATTCATAAATTTAAATAAAATCATTACTTATTAGGGGATATTTTTAAAACATACCATTAAATAATCATAGTTTTTTGACCCTCTTATATGTGGTTACATTTATTGGATGTAATCATATAATGATTTCATTATTTTTTCGTATTTAATTAATATTTATGGGTTTGTATATGGTTCTCTAATTGTTTTAAAAACCATGAAACCATCAGTCGTACACATTCCAATATCCTAATTAGGGGAGCATATGTAGTTAATGGTTAAAGAAACAATGAATATAAATAGTGAAAACTAAATTGAAGGGCTCAAAAACTTTGGGATCATTTAAATTAAATGTCTAGAATAACACAATATCTCTTCTAGTGGCTATTTTTATGAATCAATGATAGGATCACAATTATTAATAACTATGTTAATGGAACACATAATCTATTGGATGCAGTTTTAGTTCCCCCAAAAAAATAATTAAAATCAAAAACCCTAGAAATTCATCCTAAACATATCCTCTTCCATCATAATTGTATAATTTGTCTTTCCGGAGACCTCTATTTGAATTTAGGTTCCCCTAACCTTATCATGTGGAATATATATGAGTGGATCAATATAGTGATCCTCTCTTGGTGAGTAATTTTATTATTCTCATTGATATATTTTATTTTCTAATATATTTATTCCAAGAGGATAATATGTACAATATGTTTGTTTAATAGAGCATTGTTGATATGGAATTCGAGATATTAGATCTAATCTCACTTCTATTGATATGCCTCTTCTTATATATAGTGATATCCTTTTTATGAGAAAAATCATGGATTCATTACTGTTTGATGATTAATATTCCTTGTATGATTCTATATGATTTATAATAATTATGTATTTCATTTTTCTTGTGAATTGATATCTACATATATATATATACATATATATATTTATAAATTTATCAATATGTTACACATGATAAATGATTGTTTTTTCTTGAAATTCATTTTGAAACAATCTTTGAAAATCTAATGTATAAATTTAATTTTTACTAAATGAAATTAACTTAATCATGTTTTATATTACATTTTTTCATTTTTAAATTCATTAATTGATTCGAATTATTTTCAATATACATTTAAATTATTCTATTTTAAATGATAGGTCGTTAGATTATGTATTAATTTATATCATTAAAGTCCTTTATATTACTAAAATGATTAGTAATATTATAATTTTTTCAATGTATTTAAAATTTATTTTCATTAAAATTTTCCAAATAACCCTTTGAATTATTTTACCATTGTTTTAATTATATTTAATAATTTTAAATGTTTTATTTATTCATATGATTAGAGGGTGTAAAGACCAGATTTTAAATGTCCATAATCCTTTATAAACTAAAATATTACTTTGTTTTACATTGGATGTTTTTAATGAAATTAAATATCCAAAGGTTCATTTAGAATTATAGTGAAGATCATAGAAGTAATTTTTTTTCTTCATATTATCAAAATTTGAATTGATTGAAATGTAAAGAATTGAATTTGATGATTCTTAACGGCCTGGAAGGCACTTTATGATGGTCATATCAGGTAATAATCCATTATTGTAACCTATTTATTCTTTTTTAATACCCATTATTGTGTTTTGATGAAGGGATTATTTAAATTGAGGGATATCAAGGGTTCTTTTCATATAGTAATATAGTTTATGTTCAATTGATTAAAATGATTAGGAGAGGTTCTTGTGAAGTATGTTGACAAGGAAGACTATGTGATCCCAATAAATATATTATCAAACTCTATTTTTTACTATTAATGGTATCCTTGATAGTATAATGGAATAAAATGTTCAATGATCCATTTTATAACTCACATCACATCTCATGGATTGGTAGAGAACATGAATGGATCATCATATGGACTTTCTTCCATGAAATATGGTATTCCTGTAACTAGATTTCATGAGAATCATTATAAAAGATATAAGACCACAGATTATTAATGATTACTTTTAATTCACTTTTCTATAGTGGTAACACTATCATCATTATTTTATTCATGAAACATCCATATTCAAGGTGCTCGATAAATGAATGTGTATATATTAACTACTTTTAATTAGAGTACCCTTTCTTAATTGATTACTTCCCTTTATTTATTTATTAATTTTTATTTTTATACATTAATTTATTATATTGAATATTGTAAATATTACACTATCAGTTTCAAATTTATACATTGGTCTATTAATTTTAATTTATTTGGTTAAGTGTTTTTAAAATATTTAAATCTAATTTTTTGATATAAAATGTTTAAATCAAACATTTTATATATTTTTCTTGATAAATTATTTTTAAATGTTTAATTTACATTTCAAAATACACTTTTAAAAGTAATTAGTGTAAACCTCACTTAGAATATTTTAAATTCCATAGGAACTCATGATATACACTATTTAGTGGAATAATATTGGGCTTTATAAGTCACCCCATACTTCTACTTTTTGTTTTTTATACCTCTTATTGTTATTTTAGGTTCTCATCTAGTCATAAACTACTATTATAAATTTGTGTTCTTTTGAAAATGGATGTGTGAACATATACATGGTGGGTGTTCATGGACCACTGGCAGATACGTTTTTGAAATTATTTTTATTTAAAATATAATTTAATTTTCATGAAAATTATTTGATAACATTGTGGCGTGTATATGATGATGTTTTCATAGAGTAAATTTATTAATGTTAATTATTTGTATTAATGCATTGAAATTTTTTATATCTTGACACCCGCCATATTGTCACCAGACCATGGAGATCGATAAGAATATTCCGGATAGTAGGGAATTTTCTCATATATATATATATATATCTTAATCCATGATAATTCATTTATAGTGGAATCAGATTTTGACAATTACTTAAATGAATAATCTATTACATGTAAGACCTTATGTTACTAGGGGATAGTCATTGTATAATGGAGGGACTGAATTTTTTTGCGGCTCTATAGGTAATTCATGAGTTTGTTCCAGATAACACCATTATCGAAAATGTACATGGGTTACTAGGTAAATAACAGAATTATTGTATTTAATTTTGTAATTGTGAATTATATTCCTTATGATGTTGTCCTTGTTTTTCTGAATTTATTATTATTATTAGTCTAGAAGGAAAAGATGAAAAAGTCACATTGTGAATTCTCTTTCCACTAAACCATGAGTAACAATAGAAACATATCTTGAAGCCATTCTAGGAACTATTTTTTGGTTCATAGTTAACCAACCCAAGTGATTTAGCATTTAATAGTTCTACTCGATCTCAAACTTGGATCCACGTTAATTATTTCAAGAATGTGTTCAATCATCTGAGGTATGTTCCATGGGTTATAGTTTGGAATGGAAATTTTATAGGTGATATAAATATATATCCTATTTAGTTTGTTCAGCCACGATCCCATGATAAAAATCATAAAATTCACTATCAAATAATAGGTCATAACCATGTTTATTGTGGTTTTATAAAAAAACAATTACAAAAAATTGTATTTTATGATGTTTTTTGGTATTTTTTGACAATCTATTTCATGATGTGAAAGAATATTGTTTTATAAAATATATCGATTCATAATGGATTTAAATAGATATTTTTTTAAATTATATTATTTAAAAAATGTTTTAATAAAATGATGAATTTTCATTAGACTATAAGGGATTGATGAAAAAATTATGATGAATTTATAATAAGATATATTGTTTTCATGGAAATATTAAGGCTTCAAATATTTTTAAATAAGATGTTTTATAAAATTAACAATTCATTATAAATGTTTTGTATGAATTGTTTTAATTATGTTGTATTTCATCTATTCTATTTTGAATTTTTTCTATACATGGTTTTGTGTGACATTTTTGGTGATTACAAGAAAAGGAACTTGGGATTATTTTTATGAATTATGTAATGTATATTCATCATTAAAATTTTATTTGTTTTTCTTCATTTTTTAGAGATTATGCTTTTCTTTTCAATGAATCTACCCTGAATCCATATTATGTTGTCGATCTATATGATTTTTATCCTTGAAACTCCATCCTCAAAATCATGGATTGTTATCCACCTTTTTATAATGGTTAATGAGGTTATCATGATGTATTAATGATGTATGAATAATTTGGTGGGATCATGGATTCCCTCGTGTATATTGAATCTCGATGAGTTATAAAATTCAATTAAATGATTTATGAATCATGAGAATAGTGGGGGGACATTTTCATTATCTCTCGTATTTATGGCATAATAAATTGGGAATCCATTGACTTAGTCTACAAATAGTTGAAGTTCTCTAAGAAAGTTGAGAAGGGAATAATTTTTGAGTTTTTGGTTTTTGGTCAATATAATCCATAAAATATGGATTGTTCCTAGAAATTATTATTATTTATTTTAAATAGATTATTTTTTTAGTTAAGTCATTATATATTTTTTTAAATATATTCACTGATTCCATTCAAATTTCTTTCATGTAGTCTTGATGAATTATTATTCAAAGATACATGATTGGGCTCTTCAATAGAATGAAATCTAGAAAAATGACCTGAAGATAATATTTCATTGCTCAATGTTGAGAAAGGGATGCCTTCACAATGATAGAAGAGGCATGTAGAGTTCATCCAATGTGGATTACATATTTATCCTACAATGTTGTGTTTGATTGATTAGAGAGTCTATAAATAGTGTTTCCATTTGGTTCACCTTATGGTTCTAAATATTGGGATACAAAATTTGAGGCTTCTGTTAGTGTTCATCAGCTTTTTATTATGAGGATTTAAATGAATTATTTTAAAAGGGCTCCATCTATAGGCATTGGAGTGATGGTTTCCATAAGTATGAGGTTATTTTTGTTTACAAGTGTGGTTGATATTGATCCAACTTGTATTTTTTGATAATAGAATGACAACAAATATTGGTTTTCGATGATGTTTATTTATTAATATATGAAACCATTTTTTTGACATAATGGGTCTTGTTTTGAGCTCTTTTTTAATGAACTCTTTTATCCTTTTAAGTTATCATGTCAATTGTCTCATATTCATGTTATATTGTGGTTTTACATTAAGGATACAAACAATTTTTTGTTTATAATTTTTTTCAAATAAATTTTGTTCATTTATGATCATTATTATCCTATTTATAGTGCAGAATCATATCATTAGAATCCTTAAGAATTCTATGGATGTTTACCTTAGTAATCTCTCTTTTTACACGGTGTAAGATAGAAATGTTGACATTTTGATTGACCTCCAATATTATTTTGTAGTTACTTATTGTTTATCATATATGATGTTTATAGTAATTCTTTAATGAAATGGATATCAAATTTTATTTTACTTAGTTGATAAAAATGACGTGAATTCCGGATGGAAAAATCACCTTGTGGTGATGAGTTCTGATTCATTTATCTCTTCAAGGGGTGATGCTAAGTGTTGAAAATCCAATGTTAACATTGAGTACATTCCGTTAGTATAAATCATTATCATTAATTTTTTTTTTCTGCTTTCGGATGTCTGATTATAAATATATATATATATATTGTGAGTGTCTAAATTTTCTTCTTCGAGTCCATAGGATGTGATTTTTTCCACCCCATTTTCGTGATTCTTAATATGAGGAGGATAGCTATGATAGTTCTCAATCCATTGTATGGTGTGGAGATATGTGATATTAATATTTTGATAATCATTGATATGTTTTCATCATATTGCATTGGGATTGTTTCTCTTCTGTGATATATAATTTCCACCTCACAAGATGACTTCAGATGTTCTTCTTCATAAATCTTGTTTTATAATTTTTATTGGAATATTTCGTGGGATGTAATGTCTTATGGGGTGGATTTTATATCACCATGTTATATAAAATTATTGTTTTTAGATAATTTCATTGAGAAACCTTATATTTTATATCATCATGGGTTGGATCTAGTGTGTTTTGGTGTTTTTTATTGTTTATATTCAATTTCATAGTGGGATAAATTTTTTGAAAACCACACTTCCAACATCGGAAACGTTTCTAATAGGCCTGGTAGGGGAATATGTCCACCAAATGATTAGTAAAAACATATAGAAGAACTGTTCAGGCTTACTATAATGGGATTCATGGGTAGTTATATGTTTATCCAACCACTTATCCTATCAATATATCACATTCATTTTTACAATTTTGGGCTCACGATTAAGGGAATAACATGTTCTAATAATGTGAACGAACACAGTAAACAATGTCACTGACTTTTTGAGACTTGATGTTTTTCATTAAATTCAACAAAGAACTAAAAATAATCCAAAACCTCTCTAATTAATAAATCTTCTCATCCTTGGGATTTTGGGATATTCTAGATGTGTTTTATCTCTCCCAAACTCATATCACGGTATATCAAATTGCTAGTCAACTTGATTACCTCCATAAAATGGGATATTTCATTTTCAAATATTAATAACTCTTAATTAATTTATAATATCTTTATAAAGACTATGCTATCATTATATTTTTTTAACCTCTCATAGATGATGTGGGATTTTTTGGTATAGGATATCTTCTCACATATAATGACATCCCTCCTCCAATATCTATTCATCACCAACAGAAGTGGCACTTCTAAAATTTTCTATATTGGATTCTGAATATTCCATGAAGTATTTTCCGTGATTTTCTATCGTATTCAATTTTGTTTCATCAACTGAATTCATATATACTTTTTTCTTAATTTGTAACATATTTTTAACAATGTTATTTTTTAAATTATTTTTGAAATATTCATCTACCCTAAAACTATTAAACTTTAAATTTTATGAATTAAATTCCATATGGCTTTATATCTCTAACCATTAATTGTATTATTAGATTCCTTATTTTTTTTATAACTATTCATTTAAATTTTAAAGGATTCTTTGCATATAGTGAAATATTCGGCAATATTTTTATCCTTAAATGAAATTTAATGAGTTGAAATTTATTATTTAATATATTTAATTTATTATAAGATGTCTAAAATGATTCAATTTTTTAAATGAAATTATCCATATTTGAATGATTATATGTTTTATCTGAAATTGGATTTCATGGGAAATTTGAAATGTGTGACATATTGAAATTGAATGATTCTGTAAACACATTTTTTATGTTATCATAATAATCATTAATAATAATTCACTTCATGAATGATGTAGGGATGTTATAAATAAAATTATAATTTTATAGGTATGTTTGGAATTATAGTTATAAATGTGAAATAAATAGTGCATGTATACTATATTATATGATGAGTTGAATTAATGGATTTTAACTGAAAATCATAATTCATGAAGGCAAATTTGTATATTTAATATGATACAATATTGAAATAAGTCTTAGTGTAACTTTTTCAATCTGTAAAATTCTATTGATGGGTGTTGAAGAGTGGATTATTGACATTGACGGAGCCCGATAAAGATTGTGAGATAATACATTGGGGGTGTTCCTTAGATTGAAATTTTTAGGAAATGAGATAATGGTTGATTTGTATAAGGGCCCCATGTGATCCCCATAAAAATATTATCAAACACCATTATTTTATAATATTCATAGAGATATGTATAGATTGATCATATTACCTAGATATGTTTTTCATTATCATTATGGCACCCTTTTTTGTGGTTCTTTAGTGAACATGAAATAATAATGTACATACACGTATCCATGAATGTAGATGTTCAGGGAACTAGTTTTCATGAGACCAGTGATTCTACATATATATGTAGAGATTAGTCATTATTCATTTTTATTAGATATTATTTGCTGGACTCATTAGCTTACCCTAGTTTTTCACATGAAAAACATATTCAAGATACACAATACACAATATACATCACTCTCACAAATAGATATTGGGGTATACTTTGTTGATATATTTAAAATCATTTCATCTAAATTTACTGGGATGTTTTGAAAGATTCTATTCAATTTACCCTCAGACCAATACTTGAACCGTTCTGTTACAAAAATGAAGGGAATTTTCTATCCCCACACTCTATTGAAAAACACCCAGACATAAAAATAAAAACCAAATGGAATGATTTATCCAAACTTAAACAAACACCTGAAATATATATTCACAGAGCGCGAAGAAATAATAGAATGCAAAAAAAATTATTACATAACATTATGAATAGAGGGAAAAAAGTTGTAAATTTTTCCAATTTAAACATGAGACAAATCCAATTGTAATGTACCAAAACCCAATAGAAACTTTGTATGATGAAGTGTAAGAACACCCACCATCTAACCAAAAGCTACCGAACTCAGTAGACATGAATCCCCACTACCTCACCATGGGGCCTTGACATTTCATGTATTGGAAGACCAACAATGGTCTACTCTCCACAAAAGGGTTATGTAGCGTGTCAGCTAACAAGATCAATAAAATCCCACCCAGGTGTTCCACAACATGTATATGTACATCAATTATTATATGAATATTTCAAATAAATTTTTACATGAAAATAACTAAAGATGTTTTTATAAAAAAATTGTAAAATATTCATTTTTTCACATTTCTAATACAAAAGGAAGAACATCCAAATAAAGGAAAATTATCCAAATAACACATCACAGTAATAAAAATGAATATCAAGGATAAAACAACAATGCAAAGGAACACAAAATAGAATCATTTCTATAAAAAACAAGGATCGCTATAGATCAAACAATAAAACTAATCGTACCATATTCAATCATGTATACAATGCAGTTCCTAAAAGATGGGACTATGAAGTAGAGTAATAGCCCATTTGTAACCCACGAAAATGTAAATATCAATCCCTTAGAACAATTATACTTAGAAACATATGAATTACCCATTATAAAAACTATCAATAATAAAAAAAATATGGATGATGGCCTCAAGCTAAACCTTTCACCTACATACATAATGTAAAAAATGTTCTCATTTTCAATATTTATTCAAATGATTTGAAAACCATTTCAAAATGAAATAACTAATCAATTATAATTCTTCTATAATATCTCATTTTATTATATTTATCTATAACCAAGGAAAACAATTATTCTTTTATTACTATTTTCATCACATAAAAGATGAAATAAAAATTTAATATACAAATTATTTTATAAAATAGGAATAATAAATATAATCAATATAGTATAAAGACGGAATTGAAAACATCAATAAATTTGATGAGCACACCAACAATGGGATCCAAAAGAAATGGAAACTCAACAATTATGATGAGGTCCCTATATACTAGTATACACATCTCAGAATTGATCTAGTTGATTAATAGGGTCAAGGATGAAGAGGTAACAACACATAACTGAAAAAAGAACAACCTTCAGACTACATCCAACAAAGAAACAATAACCAGAATGAGATAGTACATCCTATCAGTATGTAGGCATGCGTAGAACCCATTCAAACAAAAAAATCTGATAAGACAATGCCATGGTGCTACCTTAATGTTTTGAAAAATAAAATAGAAAGGTTAATAATAATGAGTGAAACACCACATACTCGATGAATATCCTCAACTAAAAATATCCATTGAGATGTAATATTGTATCCAAAAGTCAAATTAGTAGAAATCATGGGGGAGATAAAAGAAGAAATCATTTCCAAATTGGAACATAAACCCTACACACCAGTCTAAAAATCCTTAATTGGGAATTTACAAGATGTGTAACACATTTACAAATTGAGAACTCTATGATATCCAAATACACCAAAAACAAATTTTCTTCGATTAAAATATGATATTTAATTAATTCATGGTGGGTAAATTCACCACACATGTTGTAACCATTCATGGAATGCTTGATGTACCCATATGAACACTAATAGCATAATACATCATGTAGAAATGTTACACATCTTGTTAATCTAATAAAACCTACACAAAATAAAGAATCCAAAATCAAAAACATCGAGAAAATAATAGAACATAGAGATAGAAAAAGCATACCATATCATGGTAAAGGGATATTAAAAAATCCCAAACATAAATACTATCATTCCTCTGGATTCCTTGAGGAATATGAAACCCCAATAAAAATATGAGATAATTGCTCCTTCATTAATAACTCACATTCCCATGTCTCATGAGAATCAGATCAATATTTCCATAAAACATTGACCAACATAATCAAAATACCCTGCCTGAATTTCACATGACAGTAAATAATATCACATTGTTTTTCCAAAACCAAATTATTTGTTTCTAACACAAATTATAACCACCCCAAAATTTGAGTGTGATTAGAATGATACATCTAGAGCAGAAATATTTTGAAGAAATAATGAATACCTATCAATTAAACCAATAATGCTATCATATACTCAACTTGATAGAGCTTCTCATTTTACTCAAATGTACCAGAATATCTTGAAACAATCTTAAAATATTATCCACACCAACTGTTACCCAATCAAGGAGAATCAATAAATAGAACAATGTCAACCACAAGAAACTAAACAGGACAAATGTCGCTAATCCACATATGATTTCTTTCAAATCTATGCTTTACCCAGGTGTTTATTTATATCCTAAAGCATTACTGATAGATCCTAGGACAAATTATTGTTTAAACAATAGAAATGTATGATCCTAATCCCAATGGAGATGTTATATGAATGGGTGACTAGATAATGCATTAAAGGGAACAATTATTATTGATTACTGATAAATGTTTTTATATAAACACTCAAAAAAACACATATGGTCATACCATTATCAAATTAAATCCATTACCAAGGCAAAAATAATTTATCCTCTGATCATAATAACACCCCCCATATGATCATCAATCTTCCGATGGAATGTTTTTCTCAACATTACATGACTTCCCATCACCTCTTAGTGAATCCTCTAGAACCATGAGGTAAATATCTGATCCCTTTCAAAATCAATGGTAGAACAAATCCTATTAACCCTTATTATCTCTTTCACATAATTATTAACAATATAATCAACCATTATGGTATCCTTGGTCTGAAAGAACAGATAATACATTGTGAATTTATCAACAACATCCCATGTGAAATTCCTCCCTCGGGGAGTCTATGGTAATCCTACAAAAAAAATACATGGATACCTCATCCCATTTCCATATCGGTTCTAGGAATGCTATAGGAAACAGGAGCTATTCAATTCAAGGATTTTATAAATTTTCAGGTGTAAGAACGAGAGAGATAATCTTCAATGACATCTTTCATACATGGACACCAAAATCATCATTTCATGTCATAATACATAGTCATGAATCCTGGATAAACGACCCCTAATGAGATATATCAATTAAAAGGACTAGTATCATCATAGTTTTTGGGGTGACAACCTTCTTCATAATGTACAGAAAACTATTTTATGAAATAGATGGACCAAAAAAGAATTCCACTATGTAGAGGATTTCTATAATTTCACTAAACTTATTATCATGATACTGAATAAATAAAATAGACTCTATGAATGATAATGACAATTGAAATATGATCAAAACCATACTCAAAACATCTTCTTGTACATGTAGATTAAATTGATTTAAAATGCCTATAAGGTTCAAATAATCATTCTTTTATAGGGAACCATGGGATTGTATGTTCCGGCTATGATAGTATGAAAATTTATTCCCCTTTAATGGGGTCTAGTAAATATGAAATTAAAATTTCTGATGGTATTCTACCAATCATATCAATATGAGGATCAACTATTTATGATAAAAAATGTATCTCAATCTATTATGATGAAAAACGAATATGAACCATTTCCCAAAAATAATGTGCCATAATCATTTAAATGCACACATAATTGAATCATGTTCTAAATACATAGTGGGGTAATTATTCTCATGAAGACGAAGATGATGAGAGCATTAAGTTACCACAAGATCCTAATGTATAGTCACTCATCCTAAACTATCATTAGAAGCATAAAAAACACCACATACCACATACTGGGATCGAGTATGATCATTATAGGAGTTGATTGCAAATGTCAAATCAGTCATTACAAATAAGTCTAACACATAGCATCCCATTTGAATTTTTCCGATTTACTAATAAGAGTTGTCATTGTTTCTTACATCTTAGTGAAATCCATAACAATCCATCAATAGTATCCAGGAACACCAAGGATGCTCTTTATCTCTAAGAAATTATATGTTTCATTCCATTGAAGGACAACCATCACCTTGTCTGGATCAACTACTAAGACATTTTCAAAATTCCTTTTCCATAATAACTGTATTTTTGGAATCTAGAAACTACATTTAGAAAGTATATAATAAAAAAATTACATCTCATAAATTATAGAACAAAAAATTGATAATGAACGTTCTCATGCTAGGATATCAAATAAACATGAATACCACCCATGATCACTACCACATAATTTTTTCCATGTTGATCGAATATTTGATTCATCAATACTATAAAAACTATAAGAGAATTAGTCAATTCTAATTGAATTGAAAGATATTCATAATTTCCATACATCCTTCTGAATGTTTTCATTAGTATATAAATCTTCAAAACATAGATCTGATGATAACTCGACTGATGATCGATCATCTAAAACACATTTCCACCTTAAATTTAGAAAAAAATCATCCACACGATACATAAGATATTTGTTTTTAATTATTACACGGTACTACATTATAGAGTCTACACACTACCAAAGAGAACCATATTCCACCTTGTTAAAGGGAAAATTGGATTTCCAAGGAAATACAATAGGGGAAATAATTATTTCAACATTTCATTCATATTATTCTTGTGGTTTTCAGCTATAATGGTTCCATTTGAAAAGAAGGTGCCAATATCAACTATGTAAATAGTGACATGTCAATCATAAAATCAATCACTATATTTGAAATAAGACGGGAGGGATAGTTTGGGAAAACATCAAAAAAGTACAAAACAACTATAGGATGGCCATCATTGGTAGAAATATCATCAGTATAAATGGAAATAAAATACAATTATATAATATGATCTAGGCAGAAACGTCCTACATGACTAAACCATGGATCACAAACCCTTTAGAACACACAAGATCTTCCATTAGTAGTATGAACTGAAACACAATGATTCTAATAATCATCCAAATATCAATGAGATACACACAAATCCAAATTGATGATGACATCAAACATATCTAGATCAATATTGTGAAATACCAGAACAACACAGAATCTTTTATTCTTAACATACAATAAGGACATTTAAACCCTCAATCACCCCATACTAAAATGTGTCACTAAATCCATTAGATATGACACATGTTCCAATTTATTTTTATGAATATAAAAAAATGTGCCGATAAAAAATAATGGGAGGCACAATTATCAAATAAAGCTATTACTAGGAAATATTAAAGAAAGATATTACCTCATTGTTTGGGGACCTTCATAGACATATGATGGAAACTAATTTATTAGGTCAACTTTCTGCACACCTATGGCATGTGGATAGATTTTTCTTCTATAAGTCATCTTATTTAATGATAGTATCCTTTTAAGCTGATGAACCATGAAAATAATTAAATGTAGTCATATGTTGAATGATGCACTATAAGTACACAATGAATCAACTGTTGCAGCAATTCTTCATGGGTATATCACAACAACATCTTTTGTATTTGACCATTCCAATATCATATAATGTTATAAGTATATTGATATCTATATTAAATGGTGTAGAAGAGGTTTTTTAATGAAATCCACCTCCACTACATCATAAATGATCATTACTCTGACTCATCTTCCCATAAACACCATTTAAACTTCCATTCGATGGAAGATAAGGGGTTCAAAATTCACACATGGCTTCTATATTCACATTATAAAAAATAGATATATTAACCATCCCCACATATATATTAATTATTAATCTAAATAACTTCAATCTAATATATAGTCACACACCATAGTGGTACTTTTGTTTCATTAGATGGGAATTTTTTTCAATAACTGTATCAAAACTAACAAGATCAGATAACCATTTTTCATTTGAAGACACCGAATGATCTCACTACTAAGAATAAAATATCTACATATGATTTGAAAATATCAAGGATTATTAAAAAATTGTTAAATGGTCAAGGATTTGAAACCCCATGAATCCAATTCCATTTTTCTATCTTCATGGACTATAGAATCATACCGATATTTATGAGAACCCTCGAATCTGGACTCTACCTAATATACCTTGAAATATGAAGGTGTAACTAGGATTTAGATGATTTTATGGATCATATCGATATTTTAATATGTCTATCAGTTTCATTTATTCCTTTGAATCATGAAGTATTATCATGAAATGATTCCCTAGATCAATCTTTCTATCCTCCAGCTCATGGATGTTCTTCAACAACTACATTTAGAACTCAATGTATGTAATAATAATTAAAAGAACATCATATAATAGATCATTAAATATATTTTGATTCATAGGTGTATTCCCATGAGGAACATCATATGAACCCTCCTTAGGAACTTGCGGAAGACATATTAGAGGAATTATATGTCATAGTTAAATAAAATAATGAAGAGACAACAGAATAAATATCAATTCAATACATGAAACCCATAAGAAGAAACTAATATTTAAATAAATCTCCAAAACTAGAGAAAAATATACCAACATCTAATGGAATCATGAGTCTCTTAAAGACATTATCTGGCCCTGAACATATCTCCACATACCTCTCAAATCCAAAAAATCCACTGTACCGGTTAAAAGGTGTCCCAAGTCAGGCATTGTTGGGGAAAATCCTCAACATACCCTCTGTTACCATTTTGAAACTAATCGACCTGAGTGTCCCTCAATCTTATCACCTGAACTGCTCATTCATATACTGGAATAGTGCTCCCAATCCTCACATGATCGAAGAATGCTCATGGGAATTATAAATCAATTTAAAGGGAATGATTTCATAACAGCTGAAAAAGGACATGGAATATATATAGAGGTTGTTGGAAAGAAAAACATAATAATAAAAAATATTTTCCATAAAAATATGAATATATGGGAAGACAAACAACAACAAATATATACATGATTCCTATGAGAATGTCCCACATTAGAAGAATAAAACCCTATAACAATTCTATATGGTGGAATGGATGAACTCCCACCATTTCCCCACAAGATAACCTACTCAACAAAGAAGAAATAGCATTGCCTCATTGTGATGAATTTTCATTCCCTACATAGGAAGAAATACATAGGTATAAACAATACCGAAGGTATGAATATGGAGTGAGATGACATGATCAATATTATCCCAACAAGGGGTTCCTTAGTAAGTCTCTATATAACAATTCATTTATGCTCATTTCAAATAAAACAAGGATTGATTAACAGTGAAGTAGTTTTTAACAAAAACCTGGAATAAATTCCAATTATTCACATTTCGAAAACAAAATATTGTATATCTATTTTTAATTACATATTCCTTTTCATATTTCACACGAATAATCATTAATAGTATGGATAAAAAAATCCAATCAATAGAAAACCGAAAAACATGTATCAACACAAAGGATTTATATAGTTTATACTACTAAACTACCATACCAAAATCAATAATGTGCAAAATTTTGTTTGTAAATGATATAACTTGGATGAATATGAATACCGTATGTGTAAACCCCTACAACAATGTCAATAATAGTCCCCATGAACTACATGACTAGGAAATAGAGGAAACAACCATGAGCAAACATCTCGACAATCGAAGAAATATGGATGATGACATAAACTAAAACAT
Organism: Viscum album; assembly: GCA_963277665.1. Classification (NCBI taxonomy): domain Eukaryota; kingdom Viridiplantae; phylum Streptophyta; class Magnoliopsida; order Santalales; family Viscaceae; genus Viscum; species Viscum album. The sequence continues at coordinate 1,320,644,893 of OY728152.1, read as the reverse complement.
CCACATAAGTACTCAATGTATCCCATGTTCTCATTTTCATTATTCATTCTAATTATTTTAAAAATATTTCAGAACCAATTTACTAATCCATTTCAATTAATTGAATATTACCATTTTCGTTCCATTTACCAACAATATAGGAAAACAATTTTTCTATTAAAAATGTTTTCAACATATAAAAAATCATAATTTAAATTCCATGTAAAAATATATTTATTAAACACAGAAAATAAGATTCATTAGCATAGGTTAGAGGCAGCACCCCCTACCACAAAACATTGGTCACAAACATCCATAATGGGTCCTCTTGGATTGGAATTTTGTGGATCATGTATCAGCCATAGGATGTATATTGTGTGGATATGGGATATTTTTGGATTCTAAGAGGTTATTACTTGGGAATATGGGCATCTCTAGATTCGAATTTGGCACAACATTTCATTATTTTGTAAAAAAGGGGTTCTGAGGATGTTTCAGAGTATTACGTTCTGGATACCCTTACAAAAAGTTGTGTCTTCCTATGAATAAAAACAATGTTTTATTTCAATTTGTAATATAAATATTCTCTTATGTACGCACTATGTACATGGAGGACACAATATGTTATAATTGACTGTGTGTTTTGCATTTTGAGATATAACAGAATTTGTTTGTTTTTGTTTACTGCACACCATGTACGGTGGGTACACACCATATAGTTTTGCGTAGGTTGAACCTGTGTGTCTATGTCCATATAGAAGAACATGTCTAGGAGGGAGAACATGAGTACACACTATCTTTCGGTCTGAAATTCCATATACCTTTGATGTTTATAATCCTTGGTCTGCGGGACTACACACATTTGTAAAAGTGTGACAGTATACACAGTGTGTGGTTTATAAACACTTTTTATGTCTTTTCATGTTCCTTTTAAGTTTTATTTCCTATTTTATCCCACTTTGTTAGTTTTAGACATAAGAATAGTCATTTTTACATGATTTCTTTGTAGATTACGATTGTTAATCCTCTAGAGTATTTTGATGACTCTTAATGATTGTTTTGGGGATTATTTCTAAATGGAGTGGTTCTTCATGCAGTTGTAGTTTTATTTTTCTCCTGAGAGTTTACATTTCATGAATTACATGTATTGTGTTTGTACAATCCTAGTCGAGACCTTTGATATGAGATGATCTATGTGTCATATCTCTTGAATAATTCTTTTGAGGATGTTTTGTATGTGAGCATACCTTTCTTCACCATGTGGCTGTGAGACGTATTGCATTTATGGATTCCCTAAGAGATTATTTTTCTTATATGATTTTGAAGGGAGACCCTTATTGGATCTATCATCAGTTTACTGTTTTTGGCGATCTATACTGTAGGGTACCTCTGTTGTATATATTATAGGGATCAGGTGTATGATTTCTCAGTTAACATTTTAACAAAGGATACCATGTAGTATTCATTTAATAGTGGTACCTAAAGGATCTCGAGTGGTATACCTCTCAATGTAATGGTTTTTATGCATTGTAAGAAGATAACATATTTTAGATCCATCCAACAATGGTACTACTGAGGTGTCATTTTACCAATTTGGATGTTGGAGACTTTAATGATTAGTCCCATTTTATGATGGGTCATTGTTGTATCATGACCCTTGAAATGGGAATAATTATTGGGGAATTATTATTTAAATAGGTTAGACATGACTCATAAATGGTTAGACACATAGGTTTTTGTGTGACCCTCTCATTCATGATGTGTTGGGTGGCATGGTATGGTTCTATTTGTCTAAATTTTTTTGAGGATGTGCTTTCGAGCCAGTTCATTTATGAACCATCTGGTACTAGGATGTGTAGGGTGAAATCCTTTTAATTGTACCAAATATGTGTTGATTTTTGTTATAAACATGGGGAAGTATATTCTGATATCTGTTTTACTCTCCTAGTAGTATATGTTAAAAATGAGTCATCGAGTTTGGTTATATCTTTGAGATTTGTGAATCCATGTCTATTCTTGGTCATCTCTAGAGTTGAGTGACCATAAAAATTTGGAAGAAACATCATCCCACATAAAAGGAGGACTTTTGGGGATATTGATGTTTTTACATGTATGTCCTTTTAATTTTCATCTTTCATTCCAAAAGATATAACGATGTGATCGTGGTTTGTCGAATGGAATTCATGCGTTTAATTTGGTTTTAATCTATTGCGTTTTAGAGTGGTTGGCCCTTCTTCATGAAATTTACGACAATCCTTGCTTGGGAGAATCACATTTGTTCTATTTAATGGTTTTTTTTCTTAAAAGTATAATGATGTCAATTAAGGACCATTTGTACATGGTCGTTTCTAATAAAATTCTATTGAGGCTTGCATGCCCGGTTTCATGATGCTGATTTCTGGAGACCATGAGTATTGTCAGTGATATCTATTTATTAATCTCTTATAAGGATCTGATGATCATTGATGGACCTTAGAGGTTATCATAGTCTATCACTGAAATTCTAGGGGATAATTTCATTTTTATCAGTTAAATGATGATGTGTCAGCAGGTGATGTTGAGTATTATTTCAATTGGCCATCTTGAATTTGTTCGAAAATCCATAACAAGTTATTTATAAGGTTCTCTTACTATCATATTCCTTAAGTGGTGATCACATACACAATATTTATTTCATCATTGATTCAATAAGAGAGTGTCAATTATATGTCAATCTACAATTGAACGTCATTGGGATAGTTCATGATTTCCATCATTATTGTGAACATGATGCATTGTTTTAAATGAGTCTTAGTTAATCCTGAGTGATTCAAGTGTTCCCCTGTAGGATTTTCATGGACGGACTCAAGAATATCTATCCATCTCTTATGCTATACTTCCAAGAGGATACCACTCTAGGTTCAGTCAGTGTTCTTATGTGGACTTTGGGACTTGTAACAGTGTCTCATTAGTAACGGGGAGTATGGACCACCATTGTGATTTCCTAGGAATCCATGTTGTTGGATCTATGGGGATATAAAACATGTATTGGGGCTCATATGTGATTAATTTGAAATATTTAAGGGTTCTAGTGGGATGAATATATTATTACACATTTATTTATATGGTGGAATTACCTTTTAATTGACCCAGAGATGGAATTAAAAAAGTGGGTCACTGAGATATAGGTATGAGCATCCGTGAACGATATTGTTGTGCACCTATGGTTCCCTGGGAACAAGCATTGTGTTATATTTCTATATTATATCCTTATAAGTCATGGGCTTCTGAGATAAGTTATCTAGTGATGGTTTGAAAAATTATCCATTGTGTTCTTCTTTATTGGTTTTAGTCGGCCATTTTAATCATTATTCTAGCTGAAGGTGGATGTAGTTTAAATGTATGAAATTCCTTTTATGGAAATATTTCATGACCTCTTTTGATGAGTTTGATTGGGGTTCGACCATTATATCCCATGAGGAAACTTTTATGACCCCAGTGATATTCGGGTTTCAATAGATAAAAGAAAAACCATGATGGTAGCATCACGAGAATTATTATGGTGTTCTTTGTTTTTTTAGATGATGGATGTGTCATGGTAATGATACCATATCAGTTGTTTTTGAAATGGTCACAATGGTTTCAAATTTTTTTCCAATCAAGGAAACATTAAGTGTTGATGTGCATTTAAGGTTGTACATCTGTAAGGTTGTACAACATCATGGGGTCCTAAAATCTATCATTTCCTATAGGTATTTATAGATTATTTTTTGTTTCTAGAATATTTAATATATTTCTTTGTGTACAAGGGTGATTTTGAGTAAATCATACCACCACCAGTTAGATCTACAGTCCTATGTGTTACACCGTGGATGTGACATTAGATGGCATAAATTCAGGGTAATCCTTCAACAAAATATATTCAGCCTTTCAAGATTCATGAGAGTTTCTGGATGGGTTCCTATTGGAAACAGTTACCTCATATCACAATGTTGGATTTGGAAGCCTATTAGAAACAAAATCGTACATTATTCATTAATTAATACATTATGAAATCTTGATTTTTCTTCTCCGTGACAATGCATGTGATAATTACATAAGGATAACTATTTCTATAATAGGTCATTGTAAATCCCTGCTTCGATGAGATCACAGAAGTTCCATAGCACTTTTCATGAATATATATTCAATGACCGGATATTGTTAATTTATAAAAACAAATAATACAACCATTATGGGTGAGGACTCATAAAACATTGAGGCACTTTATCATGGGTTGTGCCCTTGGTAATATATAGGAGTTTATTAGGGGAGTGAGACCAGCTTGTATGATATCCACATTTTATATTGTCATTGGATGTTCCTATCTGCAGATGTGTGTATTTCTCCTTATGCATTATATTTATTTTTAATGGGTATTAAAACTCGCACACTTCGTTGTATTGAAGAAAATTGTGATGACACACTGTTCAAAGTAAGTTAGAAAATGGTGGGTGTGTAATGAGAAATAATGAATTAATAGATAATGCCTGAAATGATTTGTACCTTCTGTTCCATAATGGATTTATAAATATGAATCCCTTTATGGAATTGATATACCGAAAATAAATCCTTGGACATGGATCCATCGAGTGTTTCTAGATGCTAAAATTGTACATTAGGCATGATACACCTAATTCAACTGTGAAAGACTCTTATAGTGTCACACACTAATTTTGTCCACTTATCTTGGATAAATATTAATTTAATAGGTTGAATAAATTTTATACTTGATTTTGTTTTAATAATTATTCAAGGATTCCTAATTGAATTTATTTCTACAGTAGTTATTCAAGAGAATATATTTAGAGAAAAATAATATATTTATTAGTATGTAATTTAGTGATGTTTATTTGAGAAATATATATCCATTATTCCAGGTATAATGAATATGGTGGAGGAAATAATGAAAATATAACAAAAAGTACACATCATATATATTAAAATACACACCAGCTAATTATTATAGTTATTTGTGAGAAATAATATTATTTATTTCATTAAATTATATTAGGTGTAATTTGTGTGGCAAAATTCATGTAATAATAATAATTAGCTGTTATTATTAGACATGGTGTCTTAGTTAGAATTAAATGAAATAAAACAATTAATTTAGGTAATTAATTTATTTTAATTTTCTATTTAATTAAAATTCCTATTATATTATTTTCATTATCATATCCATTTTTTCATTATCAGAATGTTTCTAGAAAAATATCTCAAACCAATAGAGAATTCATTTCTTCCAAGAACGCTCTCATGGTCTGAGAGAGATCCTCCTACACCGGGTCAAGGAGAGCACTTTTCATGTAACTATATTGGTGATCGAGGGAGGAAATTTCATGCGAAGGATCATCCATGACACCGCTTTTTCTTCTGTTCTTCATTCTATTCGGATGATCTGGCATTTTATTATTATGATAGATCTCTAATAAATCATCGTTAACAACAAAAAGTAATGTTTGGTACACCCTCCAACACGCTTCCACTACTCCGGATATTTAAAAGTGTAATCATAGGGGTCATATATTATATTATAATTAGTTAGTTTTTTTTAGATTTATGAATTTAATAATACAGTTGTTTCAATTCATGTTAATCATTCTATAAATCATAATATCAAGAACTATTCCTCCTATTTTGTTTCTCGATCACCATAAATAAGTGAATTTTTCAACTATGTTTGATTAAAATTAAGCAAATGTGCTCATCCAGAGGTTTCAAAGCTCCTTGGCCATACAACACAAGAACACATGACTTGTATTTGGCAGTAAATGCCATGTATTATAGGATCCATACAACAGTATGGACTTCCAAACACAGACGTGACATTGGATTCAATCTATTTCTATATGACTTTGTGTGTTGACCATGAACATGTGACATATGGTTTCTAGATTTCATGTCGTGTGGAAAACTGAACTCATCATGTAGTCCCTTTGGGTTAGGGTTGGACTGTGTACCCCATACATAGTTTCCTCAGCAGAAAACCATGTAACGTGGATACCACATGGCGTGTGTCCCACTGAACATTCCATGTACAATTAAGATTTCTGTTGTACATATACACTCAGTGTCCCTCATGCGAGTACTGTGGATGGATGGTTAAAAAAAATACATGCCATGTAGTCGGAACAACATGCCCTGTAACCATCCATATTAAGATGATTTATTATAATTTATTATTATATTTTACGAACCCTTGAGACATGAACCATTATACAAGTGTGAAGATCAGGCACAAAACATGATATGTTTTATATATATTTTTGTTATATTGAACATTTCGATATTGTTCATTTCTACTCATTAGGAAGTTATGCATGGAAAATCCCAAGGTTTCTTCCTTGGTAAATGTTATGTACAAAGATAATTTATTAAAAAATATATTTTAAAAGTTATGATGGATGAGAATGTCAAGAATATTTGAAAAAAGGGTTTAATATTGAATGATTGATTAATTAAATATAATTAATTAATTTGGGAATTATTTGTCTCAAACAAGATTGATTAATGAATTTATTGCTATTTTTATTTATTCGTAGATATCGATGCATGTTTGTATGTTCATGATCTAGAAAAAGGCCTTTTATGTGAATGGATTCTTTTGATTTATTTTTTTAAATTACATTTATTTTCCTCTGATCTTCTCCTCATTAATATGTAGTGTTTGTGTGCCTGAAGATTCCTTTATTTAAAACCCTAATTTACACATCTACTGTGTGTGAGAAAGAAGCATATGTAATGGATGGAGCTCCCATGATAGTGGAGGTGACTCTAGTTAGCAGCCTTACTGAAACCAATCCAAGGAGATACAAAGGAGGACTAATGTAAAGTTGTAAACAAGAATCAAAAAGGATCATGGAATTTCACTCATAGTTCTTGAATTAGTGTATCAAATATTAGATGAACTAACCAATTGAACATGATCATGATCATACAATTTTTTTTTTGTTTCTCAAAGTTGCATGGATTATTTATTGTGGGTTTCTGTCCATGATCACATAATTAATGAATTAAAAAATCAGGAATGCTAAAACTAAAATTAGACAATCATATGGGTAAATATTATCATAGGAATGGTTAATCACCTATGTATATCCCATATATTCTTAATAATCATGTAATAAAAGAAAATATATTTTCAATTTATATATAAGGGTAAAATCCCAGAAAGAAAATACTATGTCAGTATAGTCTTCTATAATCTTGGATAGAATTGTAAAATAGATCCATGTGCTTGACCAACACTAGTTGGGGTGCATTAAATTATCAGAGAAATATAATTCAGGGATTATTGTAGACATTACATGGATCACATCAAGGATTGACTGCCATAGTTGGAATTGGTTAGAACATGAGGACCAGGATGAGGAAATATAAAATAAATGAATTTCAGGGTTGGGGAGTCCCCTCATCAGATTAAAGAGCTACAAGTTAATGCAGTTTTCATTTGGAATGCCTACATAAAATCCTTCATGGTGCTTGAACATTCCTTTTGGGGTAATGCGATGGGAAATATGTATCCATTGAACATGAATATTTATGCTTAAGAGTATTCTGAAGTCAATGGCTAGAGCTATAATATTCGATAAAATAGTGGGAGACTAATAATTATTAATTTATGCATTTGTCTCAATTTTATCATGATAATGTATGGAACCATTTATAATCATAATTTGAAGAAAAAGAATGAAAAATAACATCAAACATATCTTTTTGAACCATAATTGAGAGGTAAAACCTTATTACCAGAAACGATTTCCAGGAATGGTAGAGTCGTTTAGGCGTCATCCTTCACAACTAGAGGAAATTTTATGTGCTGGAAGTTCTTTTATAGTCACAACTGTAAATGATTCCAATGATGAGGAAATATATATCTATATGAAACATATGTATAATTATTCATATTACCAATGTTTCATGATATCATCCATGTCTAATGAGCTCTTGAATAATCTTGAAAATGTGGAAATGTATAGCATGATGTCTCACCATAAGGATATCTATCAAGAGAAGGTGATATAGGTGGGATATGAGACATAAAATTCATATTATTCAAGTAATTATGGAGGGTTTTCACTGATTGGGCCTCATGTATTCAATCTTATTGGCTACATTGAATGCATGTACATCATGGAGATTCTGTTCCTGGAAGTGTTGCATACAGATCTCATCATATCATCACATTCTATGACCTTCACTAGATTTATTTTCATCTATTACCATAGAAATAATGAGAAGAGTCAATTAGAACATTTGAACATAATTCTCTATGTAGATAAGGACACTAGGACTGAAAAAACCACATTCCATGTGGTGAAAAAGAAAAATAAGGACAAGGATAAGGGGCCAATGACTTTAAAGGGTTTAAATCCCCCAATAATTGTCCATCTATAAAGGGGAAGATCAAGAGGCAGGGCAAGGAACATGAGGTGGTGTGTTTTTCAAGTGGCATGCCAGTCCACTAGATGAGGAACTGATCCCAGAATTGTGGGGATGTGAATGGTGTGTTTGTTAACAAGTGAAATCCTTCAATTTCTGCACATGGGGTATTAGATACTGCTTGTAAGGCACACATCTATATTCAAATTCATGAACCAAGTATATTTAGAAATATTTCCATAGGAGATGTGGATCTTCAATAATCCAATGGTGTGAGGTTGGATTCATTGGCCATTGTCGATTAAATTATCTCAATGCCAACTAGAATTATTTTGGTTTTACTAAACTGTTATTATGTACCATGGTTTACCAAGAACATAATATATGTATCCTATTAGGATATAGATTGATAAATTTTCAAATATGGAAATAAGGGTTCTTTATTTTATATGAACCTGATATGTTATGGTATGGAACATCTGAGTAATAGTTTGTATGCATTAAATTATGAAAACCATGTGTTGGAAATCCATAATGAAACAAATTCACAAGAATCCTAAAATATCCACTTCTGGAATCACCATCTTGGTCTTGTAAATTAGAAGCGCTTGAGAAAGATCTTCTAGGATGGTTATTTATACTCTATTAAGGTTAGAAAACTTGAAAGATATCACACATGTTTACAAGGTAAAATGACCAACTTGCCACTCGGTTGACACGGTGAAAGGGCCACAAAGATTCTAGGATTGGTGCACACGGATGTGTGGGGACCATTTCTAGTAAAATTTAGTGGTGGATATTATTATTTCATTAGTTTTACTAATTATTTGACTAGATATGTCTATATCTGCTTAATAATGTAATCGTCAGAAGACATAGAGAAATTTATGGAATTCAAGAATGATTTATAGAATTTGCATGGTAAGAATATATTGATGCTTTGATCAGATTAAGGTGGTGAATGTTTGAACAAAGAGTTCATTTATCTTTAACAGGAGTATGGGATTCAATCGTAGCTCACTGAACCTTATACACCACTGTGTAATGGTGATTGTGAAAGGTGGAACAACACCTAGTTGGACATGGTGAGGTTGACAATGTTTCATTAAAGTCTTCTATTTTTTTGGGGATATGCATTACAAACTACATCATACATATTAAACAGAGTTCAATTCATGTGTAAAATGTTATTCCCTCCAAGTTATAGAATTTAAAGAAACCCATTTTGTTGAACAATAGTGTATGGGGATGCGAGACACAAGTTATGTTATTCTCCGGAATCCAGATAGTGCATCGGGGCATGAAGAGTATCATTATAGGATATCCCCAGGAATGGAAAGGATATACCTATATTACCCTTCTAGAAATAAAGTGAATGTCACCAGACAATCCATATTTCTTATGAGGGTGAAAATCCTAAATAATTATTGAGAGAGTATGTTTGATTTTAACGAATTTGATGCTTAAGATAAAAATGAGATGGTATAATAAAATGTTATACATGTCCCCATTGAAGAGTTTCCAGAAACAAATGTACTGCATTGGATCTAAAGAGAGGTAAGATAATAAGAGAGATTTTGATTCATAGTCCCCAAGTATAGTGAATCATTATTATCAGACAATTATGAACCTCTCTCTTATAAGGAAGACACGTAAATCTCAGGTGCTACAGGTTGGATAGAAACAATTAATTCTAAGATGTATTTTATGTTTCAGAACAATGTCTGTGTTCTGGTCGATGAGCCAGTTGATGTAAATCATCTTGGATTCAAATGGGTAATCAAGAGAAAAAATAGACAAGGAAGTTCAAGTTAGTACATGTATATCAAGGCTAGTGGATATAGGATTCTGAAAACATCCATGAATTGGTTACAATAAACCTTATCCACAGTTTCCATGTTTTAATCAATAAGTATCAATCTTACCATAGCAGCATTCGATGACTACGTGATTTGGAAAATGATTGTCATGGCAGTATTCCAAAATGGGACCATTCTGGGAGATGTCTATATGTCACAACTAGATGGTTTTTTACATCATGTGAAGACAAACAGTTTTTCATGTTGCAGAAATCTATTAATTGATTAACGAAATCATCCAAGTCATGGAAAATTCAATTTGATGAGGACATAAGGGAATTTGGTTTCATAATAAACGACTGTGAGTAATGTGTTTATAAGTGGATTAATTGGAATGGGGTCGTTATCCTCGTATTATATGTTGATGAAATATTGGTTTTTGGAAACAATGTACCAGACTTACAGTCTGTTAAGGACTGGTTGAACAAATGTTTCCCCATGAAAGACTTGGGTGAAGTATCCTACATTCTTGGGATCAATATAATTTGTGATTTATCCAAGATGCTACCTAGACTATGTCAGGGTATATACATTGAATAGATACTAAATAGATTTAGTATGGAACAATCCATGAGGGGATTTGATCCAGTTTCACATGGATGGCATTATTCTAAAAACATATGTCCACAAAAAAATAAAATAATGATTGAATGTGTAGGATCCAATACAAATTGGCTATAGAATCTATATTGTATTCCTTGTTTTGTATCATGTTTGATTTTTCCTATGCACAGACCATGGTAGGCATATATCCCGAAGATCCAGGATGAAACCATTGTACTTATATTTATACAATCATTAAAAATATGAGAAGAACAAGGATATTTTCCTAGTGTATGGACGAGACAATGAGATTTTCATATGAGGGTATGTTGATGTTGATTTTAGACTTATGATAAGGATCTGAAGTCAAAATATGGATATATTTTTTGTCTCAATGGAGGAGGTGAGGGTTGGAAGAGTTTAAAGAAACATGTTATCTATGATTCTATATGAGAGTGAGAATAAATAGTCGCCTCAAATATAGCCAAGGAATCCATCTGGATTCGGAACGTTGTCTAGTATCATTATGTGGTTCCTAGCAATAATGATCAAATCATATTGTATTGTGATAATAATAATATACTGGCTCTTGGAAAAGATCCTAGGCCACATCAATGGAAAATGTCATACACTGGATGTATAACCTCATGAGGGATTTCTATCAATGGGTTGATGTTATAGTGAGATGAGTGTCTATAGTAGAGAATGCAGATGATCCCATGACTAAAGGCATATCTCACGAGATGCAAGTATATAAAGTGTGATCTAGTGGGTTAGCAGTTGTATTTAGTTTGATCTAGAACAACTAATTTATTCATTATTTATTAAAAAATACCTTATCACATATTTATTGTTCTACTTCATGAAATTTCAAGTGATTATGTCCTAAGGATAGCGGTTACACTTAATGGTTATATCAGATCTCAACTATGTTGAGAACCTAGAAGTTCCGTAAAACTGTTCATGAATATATGTTCTATGGCCGAATACTTCTATTTTATAGACACAAATCATACCATCCATTAGGGTTGGAGAATCGTAAAACCTTGTGGATCCTTTTCAGGGTCTATTCCCTTATTTATATCCGTGAAGATATTATGCGAACTATACACGCTAGTATGAAATCCACATTTCATCGTGTTATTGGATTTTCCTATCTACAGACGTGTGTATTGGTCCTTAACCCTTAATATTATTATTTATGTGTTTTACAACTCGTGCACATAGATGTATTGATGAAAACTCTCATGGAACACTATTTGCAGCAATGTAGGATACATTGGGTGAATCGTTGGTAATACTATATTAATTGATAATGAGATAAAGTAATTTTCCCTTCGGGTCTGTAATGAAAGTAGATATCCAATTCTCTTTGATGTAATTGATATAGCCTAAATAAATTCAATTACATGGTATATACTTCCAAAGTAAAATTTAAAAAATTCAAAGAATGAATAATTGAGCACATGGGTCGATGGAACTAGCATGCAACCCACATGATTCAAGATATCTAGACAAAGGTATTAGATTACAAGATAAGCGTTTGTAGGTTGTTACATGTCATTGTAGTGTTAACTTCTTTATAAATGGGTCCCTTGGTGGGTTGATAGACGATGACCTTGTAATTTATTTTGGATCTAGCTTATTTTAAATAGAAATGGTTCTAGAGGGCCACACACTATGTGTTTCCAAGTATCTCAATTGTAAATTAATATCATATGTTGAATAATGATTATTCCCGATTGCGGTTTAATAATTTATCAAGGATGCATGATTACATTTATTGCGACAGTAGTTATTTGAGAGAATATACTGTGTGAGAAATAATATATTTATTAAAGAGTAATCAAGAGATATTTATTTAGGAAATAAATAGCCATTATTCAAGGTATAATAAATTTGAGGGAGGAAATAAAGAAAATGGGAAGACAGAAGTAAATTTCATGAATATTAAAATACACTCCATTTTATTTTTTTAGTTATTAGTGAGAAATAAAATTATTTCTTTAATTTAAAAATAGTTGGTGTAATAATTGGGGTTGTTGTCATGTAATAAAAATAGTCATTTGTTATTATTATATATGAGGTCGTACTAATGGTTAAATGAAATTACTAAATGTTTTTGGGTAATTAATTCATTATATTATTCTAATTAATTAAAATCCCAAATATATAATTCTCATTAGCCTAGCCATTTTTGGGTTTTAACAATATATCGTGAGAAAGCTCTCATGCCAAGAGACAATTATTATCTTCCAAAAATACTTTCATGGTATGATAGATATCCTCCTACATTGGATCATGGAGAGCGCTTTTCAAGCCGCTCTCAAGGTGATTGAAGAAATGCATCGCAAACAAAAGATCTTCAATGCTACCAACTTGAGATCTCTTCGGCCATGTCCACATTTATGTGTAGAATGCGTGGATCACCTCTAGAGTAATCCTACCCTTGGATTCTACAACACAATAATAGATCATATCAGATCATGAATGGAAACATTTATAGAGAAATAATTCCATCCTGGTAATTCTAATCTTTTAATTAAATTAATTATAATCAACTTATGATGATACTCACTATGGTTCTAGGACTCCCCTTTTTTCTTTCGTTCTTCATTATATTATGAAGATATATAATTATATTATCATAACAGATCTTTTATAGATCATCATTGTCATAAAAAAATTACTGTTGGTTACACCCACCAACATGCTTCCGCTACATCTAGAACATAAACAGAAGGCTATTCAGGAATTGTTCCACACTTCGCAATTTTTATAATACCATTCAGACATGTCTCCCACTTTTCAACCCAAGGAGTTTGAGTTCCAAGTAGATGGTTCCTTTGAGGATCATCCTATTTGATTTGTTAATCGTAGCACAAGCACTATCTATGACGGGTCCATACAATATGTAGGGGTGCTATGGTCGCATGGTTGAGTACATGATGAGACTTAATAGAGGGATACTGATGTTTGATCACAGTCGATGGATATATTCATTGATATTTCATCACCACCATTATAAAGGGAAATTAATTGATAAATTTATTTATGGGGGGATGTTTTAAGCACACTATTTTTCCTTTATGGACAAGATCATTCATTTTAGGATGGGTTTATTTTATTGGAGGGAAAATAGTATTAAATTCTGTGCATTTTTAGATACCCACCATGTAAGATTGGTACATGCCCAGTACATCCCATTACACACTAGGTGATGGTGTTGCTCGGACCTTTACAAAATATGGAAGTACACAACATTTAGTTTTACATTCAAGCAATTTAATTTTTTTAAAGGTAAAACAAAACGTAGTCAGATGTTTTGTCAAATGAACAAAACCCTCACATGGGTTCGCGAATAGCATTGCTGAGGCCATTTTCTTTCCAATTATGCATCTGAACACACTATTGTAAATACGGTCTATAGCAATGATTTTAAAACGTGGCTATAGGTCCTCAAACCATGGATATAGGTCTAGAAACACAGTTCAAGCTGTGGTAATATATCTATATCTATGGTTTATAACAATGGTTATACTAGATGAGGGACAACATTTATTTCCAGGGATAGAAACCGTGGCATTAGACATATATCCACAGTTAGAAACCATGGAAATTGTAATGGCATGGACCTCTACGGTCCTTTACTTTTTCAAAAGAAGTTCACAAAGTGTTCTGGAGGGTAAAAAGGACTTTTCCCACACCTTCCAGAATTTTGAAACTACACGCCGTGTAGTTTGAGTACATGTCGTGTACTCCCTTTCTGGGATTACCCAGTGTTGCAAGCTATTTCCTTGCTGTGTGGAATAAATGAGTACACACAGTGTGACCAGTTCTACACGTCGTGTAGTCCCTCTCCGCGTACGCGTTACCAGTCAACGACCGTGTGCCTTTTTGGAGTCGTGTCCTTGCCATGTGCAATAAATGAGTACATGCCGTGTGTCCAAACTACACGCCGTGTATTCCTTCCCCGCGTATGCGTTACCCTAAAACAGTGTGTTGACCAGTCAATGGCCGCAGAGCCTTGTTGGATGCCGTGTGGAGACCGTGTGAAAGAAATGAGTACATGACATGTACCATAAAGTACATGCTGTGTACTTTTGCTTTTCATTCCTATAAATGTAGGGGTCCCCTCCTCCTTTTCAACACACACCTCTCCTCCCCTCTCCTCTGAGAAAAGCTATCTTAAGAGACATGAATGCTCTTCCTTCAATAACTTTTTCGTTCGAGCTCCGATTGTTGATCCGTCAGCGGCCATGGGATCATAACAACGAGGCAGAGCTTCCAAGCATGGATTTTTTTTCTTTCCTTCGGCCTTTCCTTTCCAACCTCCACCCGAGGAGGTTTTTTCGGGACCCGACAGAAGTTACGGACACTGACATACATCTTCTAAGGTCGATTCGGGTGAGCATTGCAATCAGGAACCTATTGAGAAAGGGGTCATACCTTCATATCTCTTATTTGTGCATCATTCGGGGGGGATAGCCTCTTGTATTCACGAGGAAACTTTGAACCTTTAAATAAAGATAATAACTGGTTAAAAAACGGGGATGGGAAGTTGTGATTGTTGTCACTTTATATCCTGTGATATTTTGTTGTGAATTGAATAAGCTCCTGCCTACGGAAAATCATTGTCGTTGGGGTCCTTTTATTATGCAATTAAATGTCGCCCTCCCCTTTTGGATTTTCTTATGGATGGAACATTGTGGAATATAGAAATTGGTTAATCTCGTAAAGTTGGCTGTTAAATTCTGGAACCCTTGTGTGATCACCCCAGTTAAACAAAATGGAATTATGAAAATGTGGGTGTTGTCTTGTTACGTGGCATGTGATGGGGGTATTTTTTGGGTTGTTCTGAATAGGGTGAGCAGCGGGGCAGTGGTTGACTTGGTTGTGGGTTGGTGTGAATGTTGTGTTGGTAATGAGCAGTGGGGCTGCGATAAATGGTATTAAAGGGATGATGATGTGCAAGTTCGGTGTGGTCGTGGTTATGGTGTTTGGCAGCAGGGCTGCAAGGATGGGTTTGAATATGAATGGGATTTGGGATGTGATTACTAAATAAAAAAATGGATGAGTTAATGAATGGTGGGGTGTGGTAATGAAATGAGATTAATAATCAATGGGTTGGTTGGTTAATAAGAAGTGATTTGTTGTGCAACTTGTGTTTTCCTAACATGATTTGTGGATGGCAGAGATATGTTTTAAGAACTATCGATGTGATTGGTTGTGGATAGTTTCACAGTAGTTAAGGAAATAAATAAACTAAATCTACTGAAACCTGAGAACCTAAATGGGTTTGGGGTTGTTTTGTTGTATGCATGATTCGTAGTAGCAGTGCCGAGGAATGTGCTCAGTTTCTCTGTTTAGAAGCCATAGGTTGGGTAGTGTGGTTGGTATATATATATCTGTATCTTTTGTGTTTTATCACACCCCACCCATGTTGAGAACTTATTGCCGAACACAACCATTTCATTGGAGAGGGTGTTTTTACCTTAGTTAATAGATCCTTCCTGCTCCTTCTCCCCTAGGCTATGATTGCTTGAGGAAACCTTACACCTAGGAATCTTCAGGTAGGTTTTGATTGGATTTTTTTTAGCCCAAGACTCTCCAGGAAGGTTTACTGTTCCCAAGAATCGTCGGGATGAGGCCCAGGTGTGTGCAGGAGGGATACGTGGTTGTGAGGCCCAGGTGTGTGCGAGCGGGATACGTGGTTGTGAGGCCCAATTGTGTGCAGGAGGGATATGTGGTTGTGAGGCCCAATTGTGTGGGGGCAGGATATGTGGTTGTGAGGCCTAGGTGTGTGCGGGTGGGATACGTGATAGTGAGGCCCAGGTGTGTGCAGCAGGGAGAGTGTGGAAGCGTCAGGACGTTCTCCGTTAGGAAGAGCATCTAACAATAATGGAAATGGTGCGGGGTACCCAATACTCTTGTTTCTTATATACTACTACATGTTGTGATTGTGTTTTTGATGAGTGTGGATGGTGATGTTGGTTGGATAGAATTCCTTTCTTGGTTTCTTTTGTTGTTCTCACGGGACATTAGGATGTCTCCCCACTTGGCACGAGAGATTTAGGTTTCCCTACTGTGTATACTTGTATGCTCACCCTACATTTACTTTCAGGTTTCTAGGAGGACTACCAGAGCCGTGCGTGACGCTACTAGTCGGAAAATTGGTGTTTTTGTTATTGTTGTACCTTTTTTTCTTTTGGTATTGTACTTTGAGCTTTCTTGTACTTGTACCTTGTTATATAATTATTTAATCAAGCATGGGGCCTGGTTTGGATTTATTTATATACACTGGTTCTTTTCCTTTTGGTGGTTGACTTGTCCTATTTCCCGATCCTAAATAATAATAAAAGGGTAATGCCTCCCATATTTGTGAAAACACATACCCTTGGTGCTAGTCTCCACCCCGGGGCCTACTAGAGGTGGGACTCAGGGGTCATTATCTCCCTTTCACCATTACTAGCTCAGGAGGGGCATCTTTGTTGGGAGGGGGTCGTGACAGAATGGTATCAGAGGTGATGGTTGAGAGATAGGATGGAGTCTGGAGTTAGGGACAGTGAGGTTTTCATGGGTTGTTAGGGTAACAGTGTTAGTTAATCTTTGTGCGTGACATAGGCCAGGGAAGACCGGCTAGGACACCGGATTTTAGGGCCCCCCGTGATCCGATGCAAGGACTCTGAGCCTACCAAATGGCCACGTGAGACTATATTGATTGAAGGGTAGAGACCCTAGGGAAGGTACATGCATCATCATGATTGTGTTTTACATTATTTGGGTGTTCTGGGAAGGAAATTGAAATAATTGATAAAATGAAACCTTTAGTTTTTCCTTACTACTTGGGCTCAGGCGATCCTTGTTTACCATATAGTCATGGCACCTGGACATCATCCCCGGGTGGCTCAGCCGGCCAAGGCCCAACAGATTCAGGAGGTCGATCATTTGATGATTGAACGAGAGGAGGAATATAGTGAGTGTCAAAAGACTCTCTATTCTTTCCAGTGGCAGACCATCAAGATGTACGAGGGTAGTACTTCGGATACGGAGACAGAGGGGTGGCATGAGGAGCTAGGGAACACTTTTACCTTGATTTCTGCTCCGAGGGAGTACTGGGTTCCCCTACTAGTTCGTCAGCTGAGAGGTGCGGCTCGACAGTGGTGGACACTCTACCTTGGTGGGAGGATAGAGTTAGAGGTTCCATGTGCTGACATTGAGAAGGAATTCCGAGAAGAATTCCTTTCTTCCATGATCAAGGCGGAGAAGCGACATGAGTTACTCTCCCTTCAGCAAGGGAGTATGTTGGTACGGGAGTTGGGGATCATGTTCAAGGATCTCCTAATCTTTTCCCTGGATCACATTCCGGATGAGGAGTCTCGGGCGAGACGTTTTGAGGAGGCACTTCGTCCATCGCTCCAGTATGTTGTCACCCCCTTCACCCTTCCGACGTACTTGGTAGTACAAAAGAAGGAAGAGGTTGTAGAGAGGATGCACTCACTGGGAGGTGCACCCCGAGAGGGGATCCACAAATTATGTCTAAGGGGAAGGCATTCAACAGTAGGTCTCCTACGATGGGACCATCTAGGTTCAGGCCAGTGGGGAGAAGGCCCTAGCAGTTCCAGTTTAGATCTTCAGGTCCTCGTCTTTTTTTAACGAGCCCAGGACCAAAGTGTTTTTCTTTTGGAGGTTTCAGGCATGTTCGGAGTTGGTTCCTGACCCAATCTCAGTACGGTGGAAGAGGGCAGGTTATGTTCCCACCTCAGCAGCACAAGTTTCTAGTCAGGCCCTTCCAGCAGCAGCAGGACCATGCCCCTCTGAGGGCAGACTTTGCAGGAGGAGGCTGACCTCAGGGTGCCTCTCAGGGACCTCAACCAGGGCATGGTCGGGGAGGAGGATGACATCAGAGAGGTAGAGGAGCTGGGCGTAGATAGTTGCACTCAGCAGAGTTGACAGCTCCAACAGTACTAGAGGAGGTGTAAAGTAATATTTGTTTGTTCAACACTTTTGTTTATGCTTTGATCGATTCAGGAGCCTCGCACTCCTTTGTTGCACCTGGTTTAGCCCATTTTATGGGACTAGACGTAGAGAGACTTTCTGTACCACTGGTGTTGAGTACACCAGTTGGAGGCCAGACCAGCGTATCTTGTGTTTACAGGGGATGTGGGATGATGTTGGGACCACATCGATCTAGTGGGGACCTTCTTCTGTTAAAGATGCAGCCAAACGATTTCATCCTAGGAATCGACTTGTTGTTTTCTGTTAGTTCTGTTATCGACTACATCAGGAGAAGTGTCGTGTGCTCCGGCGAGGATGGGCAGCGCGTATCTTTTGTTGGCGAGAGGAGATATCCGGGATGAAGTCGGCGTATGGTGCCTTTCCATTCCTTGTTAGGCAGGTTATCAGTGGTTCGAGCTGATATAGATATGATGGATGTCCCAGAAGTTGTTGGAGAGTTCCTCGATGTTTTTTTCTAAGGAGTTTGTGACTCTCCCCCCACCCCCCGATGTGACGTTGAGTTTGGGATAGACATACATCCTGGTGCCCGTCTGATTTCGATGGCCTCTTATCGGATGGCACCTTCGGAGTTGCGGGAGTTGTGGATTCTGATTGACGATCTGATGGAGAAGGGTTTTGTTCGACCCATTGTGTCTCCATGGGGTGCTCCAGTTTTTTTTGTGAAGAAGGTAGATGGTGGTCTCAGGCTATGCATAGACTACCGAATGTTGAACCAGGTAACAGTCAAGAACTGCTACCCCTTTCCAAGGATAGATGATCTCTTCGAAAAGTTGAGGGGAGCAGGTTGGTTCTCTAAGATTGATCTGCGATCGGGATATCATCAGGTGAGGGTCAAGGACGGTGACATCTCGAATACGGCTTTCAGGTACAGGTATGTGCACTTCGAGTTTGTAGTGATGTTGTTTGGAGTTACGAATGCACCATCTGTGTTCATGGGACTTATGATCATTGTCTTCTGAGAGTTTATGGACCGGTTTGTCATTGTGTTTATCGATGACATCCTGATCTACTCAAGGTTAGAGGAGGATCATGTTAAGCATCTCAGGGAAGTATTGGAAGTCCTTCGACACCGCCAGCTTTACGGGAAATTTTCGAAGTGCAAGTTCTTGACGCAATAAGTACACTTCCTTGGGAACGTGTTGTCTCAGTATGGAGTATCATTAGACACGTCGAAGGTGGAGGTAATTGTTTCTTGGGCTGCACTAAAGAGTGTGGCAGAAGTTCATAGTTTCCTGGGGTTTGCAGGTTACTATCGGAGGTTCATCATGGATTTCTCTCGAGTTGCTGCTCCTTTCACAGCTTTGACGAGGAGGAACCAAGTCTTCTTGTGGAGCGAGCAGTTCCATAAATATTTTGACTACCTGAAGGAGAAGTTGGTCAGTGCTCCCTTACTCAGGTTTCCAGAGAAAGGGTTGTTGTATGAGGTGTTTTGTGATGCTTCTGGCCTTTGTCTGGGGTGCATCCTGATGTAGAATAAGGGAGTGATTTGTTATGGGTCTAGGAAGTTGCGCCCTCACGAGCGTAACTATGCCTCCCATGACATGGATCATGCAACAGTATTTTTCACACTGAAGTTGTGGCGACATTACCACTTTGGGGAGCACTTTGTGGTCTTCTCAGATCACAAGAGCCTGCGTTATATCTTCTCCCAGTGTGACCTAAACTTACAGAAGCATAGATGGTTCGAGTTTCTCCAAGACTATGACTTTGAGATCTCTTACACTGAAGGTATGGGAAACATTGTGGCTGATGCCCTGAGCAGGAAGTTGCATCAGGAAGTAGTTCGGGAATCTGCTGATGCTTGTAAGGCGATGGGAGAGTTGGCTGCCTTACACATGGATGCAAGGGTATAAGGTGTTAGAGGCTATTTGTTTCAGATAATGGTGCAGTCGTCCTTGTTGTAGCAGGTGGAATCATCTCAATGGGGGGACACTGAGGTGGAAGTGATGCAAGATCGCATCGATCAGGGGAATGCTCCAGAAGGATAGTCAGAGGACAGCCGACATCGGTTGCTTTTCCATGGAATGTTGTTTGTTCCGGAGGCGATGCATGAGGGAGTTATCCGTGAGTTCCATAGCTCATCCTTGGCGGTACGTCCAAGAGTTTCAAAAATGTACCAAGGCTTGAGGGATCAGTATTGGTGGCCTGGGGTGAAATGGGCAGTGGCAGAGTTTGTGGCTAAATGCCTAGTGTGTTATCAAGTAAAGGCTGAACACCATGTTCCCGGTGGTTTATTGCATCCTTTAGATGTCCCCGAGTGGAAGTGGGATGACATATCAATGGACATCATCACAGGACTACCCAGAGCTCAGGGTGTTTATGATGCTATCTGGGTGGTGGTGGATTGACTGATGAAATCGGCTCACTTCTTAGCAATTAAGGAGTCAGGCCCGGTGAGTAACATAGCATAGAGGTATGTAGACGAGGTGGTAAGTTTGCATGGAGTCCTGATGACTATCGTCTCATATCGGCATAATCGGTTTACCTCATGAGTCTGGGGGGTTAAAGCATGGTTTTGGCACCCAGCTATGCCTTAGAACTACTTTCCACCCCCAGACCGATGGGAAGACAGAGCAGACTATCTAGATGTTGGAGGACATGCTGCGAGCATGTGTTCTAGATTTCAGAGGATCATGGGTACGACACTTACCATTAGTTGAGTTTTCCTACAACAACAACTTACACTATACTATTGGCATGGCACCATTTGAGGATATGTATGGAAATCCTTGTCGTTCACACCATTTTCTGGGCAGAGGTTGGTGAGATAGGTGCTCTTGGGCCAGAGGTAGTGCAGAGCACCACAGAGAATGCGTAGCTTGTACGTGAGAGGATGAAAGCGGCTTAGGAACAACAGAAGTCTTATGATGATCGTCAGAGGAGGCCCTTGGAGTTAGAGGTGGGATATCATGTGTTATTGAAGGTTTCCCCTCGACGGGGGCAGGGGAGGTTTGGAAAAGGGAGCAAGATCTCACCTCGGTTCATTGGACATTTTGAGGTGCTGAGGCGAGTCGGCGAGTTGGCATATCAGCTGGCCCTGCCACCTTAGTTGGAGAAGGTTCATGACGTCTTCCTTGTCTCCCAGCTTCGTCGGTACTTACACGATGACTCCCATGTTATCTACTGGGGAGAGTTAGATATGGGAGACAATGCGACCTTTGAGGAATGACCAGTAAAAATTGAAGGTCGTAAAGAGAAGGTTCTCCATGGATAAACCATTCCCTTGGTTCGTGTGTTGTGGAGGCATGGATGCCTCGAGGAGGGCACTTGGGAGCGGGAGACCTAGATGCACGCTCATTACCCGGAGTGGTTTTGACTTGTGTTTTCCCCTTATTCTTTTGAGCTTTGTGTTGATGTTTTACTCTCTACCTTTGATATATGGAATGTTTGGCTTGTCAGTAGTGACACCTTTTGTTTATTTGTTCCCTGGTAATGTGTAACATGTCCAGATGTGTGGGAAAGTGAAAAACCTGACCCTTAATCAAGACACATTAATGCGGATGTGATTGAACATGTGCGGGCGAGTCAGTGCCACCTAAAGAGGATAATATCTCAACATAGGTGAAGGAATTTCCCAAACCCACATGTTCGTGCAGTGTGTTGGTTGTGTGGTGTTGGGGTTAGTGCGAGTTGAAAAATCATAATCTATTAAAGTGGGAAGAAAAAATTAATAATCGAGACGCTATAATGATGATGTGATTAAACCCATGCAAGAGAGTAAGTCCCGCATAAATCAGATAATATCTCGACATTGGAGAAGGAATTCCTAACACATATGATTAGGGTTGTTGGTTGGGTTCCTCTTATAGTTAGAACCCTAATAGGTATCTTGTTGGATTCCTCTAGGTTGGCTTTGAAATTCTCAGGGACGAGAATGTTTTAAGAGTTATCTGATGTAATGGCCCGGACCACTTCGGCCCTTTCGTTTGTAAAAAGAAGTCCACGAAGTGTTCTGGTGGGTAAAATGGACTTTTCCCACACCTTCCAGAATTTTGAAACTATATGTCGTGTAGTTTAATTACACACCGTATACTCCATTTCTGGGTATACCCCGTGTTGCAAGCCATGTCCTTGTTGTGTGGAATAAATGAGTACACTCCGTGTGGCCAGTTCTACACACCGTGTAGTCCCTCTCCGCGTACGCGTTACCAGTCAATGTATGTGTGCCATGTTGGATCCGTGTCCTTTCCATGTGCAATAAATGAGTACATGCCGTGTGTCCAAACTACACGCCGTGTAGTCCTTCCCCACGTAAGTGTAACCCTGAAACAGTGTGTTGACCAGTCAACAGCTGCAGAGCCGTGTTGGAAGCCACATGGAGACTGTGTGAAAGAACCAAGTACACACTGTGTACCATAAAGTACACGCCGTGTACTTTTTCTTTTCACTCCTATAAATGGAGGGGTCCCCTCCTCCCCTTTCAAACACACAACTCACCTCCCCTCTCCTTTGAGCAGAGCTCTCTTAAGAGACTCGAAGGCTCTTCCTTCCATAACTTCTTCTTCGAAGCTCTGATTTATGATCTGTCAGTGGCCACGGGATCATAACGATGAGACGGAGCATCCGAGCATGGATCTGTTGTCTTTTCTTTGGCCTTTACATTCCGACCTCCACCTGAGGTGGTTTTTCCGGGACCCAACAAAAGTGACGGACGCCGACGGACGTCTTCTATGGTTGATCCGGGGGAGCGTTGCGTTCAGGAACCTGTTGAGGTAGGGATCTTACATTCGACTCTCTAATTTGTGCATCATGCAGGGTGGGTATCCTATTTTTTTCATGAGGAACAGTTGACCTTTAAATAAAGATAATAACTGGTTAAAGAACGAGGATGGTAAGTTGTGATTGTTGTTAATTAATATCCTGTGATATTATGATGTGAATTTAATGAGCTCCTGGCTATGGAAAATCACTATCGTTGGGGGCCTTTGCTTACGCAATTAACGGTATCCCTCTCCTTCTAGATTTTCTTTATGGATTGCACTTTATGGAATATGGAAATTGGTTAATCACGTAATTTTGGTTGTTAAAATATAGAACCCTTGTGTGATCACCCCGATTAAAAAATGGAATAATGAACATGTGGGTGTTGGCTTGTTATGTGGAATGTGATGGGGGTGTTTTTTGGGTTGTTGTGGATAGGGTAAGCAGCGGGGTTGTGGTTGACTTTGTTGTGGGTTGGTGTGAATGATTTGTTGGTTATGAGTAGCGGGGCTACGATAAATGGTATTAAAGGGATGATGATGTGCGGGTTCGGCGTGGTCGTGGTTATGGTGGTTGGCAGCGGGGCTGCAAGGATGGATTTGAATATGAACGGGCTATGGGTTTTGATTATTTAATAAAAAAATGGAAGTGTTAATGAATGGTGGGGCACGGTAATGAAATGGATTAATAATCAATGGGTTGGTTGGTTGTTAAGAAGGTAATTGTTATGAGGGTTATGTTTTCCTAACATGATTTTTGGATGGCAGAGACATGTTTTACGAACGATCGATGTGATTGGTTGTGGATAGTTTCCCAGTAGTTAAGGAACTAAATATACAAATTCTGCTGAAACGTGAAAACCTAAATGGGGTTGGGGTTTTTTGTTGTATGCATGCTTCGTAGTAGCAGTGCCAAGGCACGTGCTCAGTTTCTCTATTTAGAATACATAATTTGGGTTGTGTTGTTGGTATATATATATCTGTATCTTTTGTGTTTTATCACACCCCACCCATGTTGAGCACATAGTGCCGAACACGCCCATTTCATGGGAGAGGTGTTTTTTCCTTAGTTACTCGCTACTTCCTGCTCCTTCTCCCCTAGGATGTGATGTATTAAGGCAACCTTACACCTAAGACTATTCGGGTAGGATTTGATTGTGTTGGTTATAGCCCAAGACTCTTCGGACGAGTTGTATTATTTCCCAAGAATCATTAGGATGAGGCACAGGTGTGTGCGGGTGGGATACGTGTTTGTAAGGCCCAGGTGTGTGCGGGCGGGATACGTGGTTGTGAGGCCTAGGTGTGTGCGGGCGAGATACATGATAGTGAGGCCCAGGTGTGTGTGGGCGGGGATAGTGTGGCAGCGTCAGGACATTCTTTGTTAGGAAGAGAAGCTATCAAAAAGGTAAATAGTGCGGGGTACCCAATACTCTTGTTTCTTATATACTACTACTTGTTGTGCTTGTGTTTTTGGTGAGTGGGGATGGTGAGGTTGGGTGGATAGAATTCATACTAGGGTTCTTCTGTTGTTCTCACGGGACATTATGATCTCCCCACTTGTGCAGGAGAGCTTTAGGTTTCCCTACTGAGTATACTTGTATGCTCACCTTACGATTACTTTCAGGTTTGTAGGAGGACTACCAGGGCCGTACGGCACCCTACTAGTCGGACAGTTGGTGTTGTTGCTGTTGTTTTACCGTGTTTTATTTTGGTATTGTACTTTGAGTTTTCTTGTACATGTACCTTGTTTTCTTTTGGTATTGTACTTTTAGATTTCTTGTATATTTACCTATTAATAAGATTATTTAAACATGCATGTGTGCTTGGTTTGGGTTTATTTATATACCCTGGTTCTTTTCCTTTTGGTGGATGACTTTTCCTATTTCCTGATCCTAAATAATAAAAAAGGGTAATTTCACATATATTTTTGAAAACTCATACCCTTGGTGCTATTTTCCACCCCGGGGCCTACTTGAGGTCGGAATCGGGGGTCATTATCTCCCTTTAACCAATGACAGCTCAGGAGGGGCATCTTTGGTGGGAGGGGGTCGTGATATCAATAGACCTATAACCACAGTTATAAACCATGGGTATAGGGTCTGGAAAACCATTAAAAAAATAGCCCCCACCCCCTACACACCCCCATGCAGTAGCCCACCCCATGCAGACCCCTCCCTCCTGGACACTGGACACCCCACCCTACATAAACCCCCTAGACACCCCCTGCAATGCCCCACTTCTGGATAGACCCTAGACACCCCCCCTAACAGACCCTGGAATCCTCCCCCCAGACCCTGGACACCCCCTAGACAGACCCTGGACAACCCCCCGACAGACCCTGGACACCCCCCAGACAGACCCATGACACCCCCCAGACAGACCCTGGACACCTCCGAACAGACCCTAGACACCACCCCAGATAGACCAACGACACCCCCCAGACCATGGACACCACCATCGGTAGTCCCTAGACACCCCTGGACAAACCTTGGACACCCCCTAAATAGAACCAGGAAACCCCCACACCCTAGACCCTAGACACCCCCAGACCATGGACATATCCCCCTGGACAACTGAAACCTCCACTCCCTTGGACATCCCCCCCCCCACACCCTCTTGGATAGACCCTAACCCCCCCCCCCAAATACACAACATACCCTAGACAAAACCCCCCTAGACAACCCATACCTCTACTCCCCTGGACAGCCACCCCCACCCTCCTGGACAGACACTGGACCCCCCCCCCAGAACCTAGACACCCACAGTCCAGCCCCCCCCCCCAAATACACCCCATACCCTAGACAAAACCCCACTAGACAACCCATACCTCTACTCCCCTGGATAGCCACCCCACCCTCCTGGAAAGACAATGGACCCCCCCCCCCCCAGAACCTGGACACCCACAGTCCAGCCCCCCCCCCCCCCCCCCCCCCGCCTGTTTCCCCTCCCCTTTCCCATGCCAGCCCCCACATTCACCACCTACAAGCCCCCACTTGCACCCCCCTGTCAGCTCCCTCCCCCCTGCCAGTTTACCCCTGCCCCTGCCAGTCCTCCCTCCCCAATGTAAATAATACAGGAAATCTACTTACATAATAAGAATTAAATAGATACAAATATAAAAAAACTCATAAAATCAATTAATAAGGCTATGAATTCTCAGAACCAGACTCTGGATAGGGTGGATATCTAGACAAATCTGAATCCATGAAGTGGTGAAGAAACTCACACTGCAGACCCTTTGGTGCCTCCACCTCAAAAAAGTCTGCAACCAAATGATTTCATTTGTTACCATGTCAATAAATAATGAGATGATATCATTGAACAAGGGAAAACTGTTATGGTCCAGTCATCAGAGGATAACATAGCACAAAAGATGGGCCCAAAAATTGTAGGATATTCCCTGGAGAAATCCTATGATAATATGGAAGGTTCCCTGAGATGATTTTCAGATTTCCCATCCTCTTCTGTTGTCAATAAAGACTCTAAAACTACCTTTGATGTTGTTTTCAAGGATGATTATTCAACTTCGGATTCTCCTCCCACAAAGCAATACATTTCTACTGCTTTGCAACATGGAATACAAATTGGTTCTTCTTCTGTTTTAAAGGTGTAGGCCAAGACTATCTTAGGAGATAGATCCCCAGTTGAATCTCCCTTCCTGGAAAAGTCTAATTTTTCTTGCAATCCCCAAACTGAATCTCCCTTCCTTAATGAGTATTTTGATGACTCATGTGAATTTTACTATGCATGTCCTTGTTTCTAGACATTTTTCATTTTCAATATAAGGTATTTAGCCATTTTATTAAAAAAAACACATAAATTCACTTACATGATCCTCCCTATAAAGACAAACTATCAAAGAAGTATAGAACCATCTCAAAAGTACCTACAAAACAAGGTCGAATATATTAGTTCTCATCTACTAAAATTCTGATAAAACATAACATCTTAGAATATTCCCAAAAAATATAACTCAATAAACAAGAATAGTGAACCCCCTAGCTAGACCCCCTGGACAACACCCCCCTACTGGACCCCCTGGACACTATCCTCCCTCCTGCAAGACCCCACTGGACAACAGCCCCCCCCCCACAACAACTGCTGGATGTTTTGGACAGCAGCCCCCCTAATGGACCCCATGGGACACCAACTGCCCCCCGAGACATCAACCCCTCTATTGAACCCCCTAGACAGAACACACCCCCTACTGGACACCGTTGTACAGCTGCCCCCTGCTGGACCCCCCTGAACAGCTGCCCCCTGCTGGACCACCGTTGACTAAAGCCCCCCTACACATCCCTTTTCCCCCTGATGGACCCCCTGGACATCACCCCCCCTACACATCCCTTTCCACCTCTTTAGGACTCCTTGGACAACATCCCCTCTCCTGAACCCCCTTAGATAGATACCCCCTCCCCTACTAGAACCCCCTGGATAGCTGCCCCCTGCTGGACACCCCTGGACAGCTGCCCCCCCTGCTGGACCCCCATGAATAGCTTCCCCCCCTACTGGACCCCACTGTATAGGTGTGTGATGTGGTTCTTGCTGGTTTCTGGTTGGGTGGGTAGGGGATACTTATGTGGTGGGGTGTATGTTCGTAGAAAGTGGAATGCATGTTAGTTTCGATGAATCATAAGGTATAGGTTGGGAGAAGCTGGTTTTTTCCAGTAGAGATTTACAGAATACACTTACATAGTGCGTGGTTCTATTTGGAATTATAGGACCATTGAAGATGGGTTTCAGCTGGGGGTGTCGCTGTTTGGTTTTTCCTACATGGTGTAGTACAAGATACACTTACATGGTGCATGGTGCTGGTTGATTTGTAATTTATACTACGGTTGGTAACATGTTTTGTGTGTATATGGGAGGTTTTTCTGGTGTTTCTTCATTGTTTTTGAATACTATTGTATGCTTCTTGTTCTCTCGATTGTCTAGTGTGGTGGATATAGTTTGGGGTGGAACTTCAGGTGGTGGTTTGGAGTATGTTCAGTTGGCTTGTGCTGGGATCCCCCATCTTGTGAATTATGGTTGTTGATGGTGTAGGTATTTTTATAGTGGATGGTCTAATATTCTCTTGAGATGTTGGATGATGTAGGTTGGAAGGCAAGTTTTTGGTATATGGGTGGTTCTCTTTTTAGGGTGGGTTCATGTTGACTATATGGTGAGTCAAGAGGTGTTGGATAGAGGGTTGGTATTAGCTCACATTTAGATCAGGGACTGCTTTGGGATACTTTAGGTTGTATGATGGGTTAGGAGTCGGTGAAGTGGGGCACTTCAGTTGCATGGTACTTGTTGACTGCTGGTTTTTTTGACTTTCTTATGGTGGGTTGGTCCATTTTGATGCATGGTGTTCATATGGTGATGGATGGGGCCAGATGGTGGTCTGGGGATTATTTGGTATCTAGCTACTATTTTGGTATCGTGTCTACGATAGGTGCTTATTGTGGTTGGATCTGGTGTTGTGTAGGATTCTTGTGCATGTAGGTATTTGTGTAGTGGACATTTGATTTCATGGTTGTATAGAGTTATTTTACTCTAGGTGGTGTTTGGAAAAGGATTCTGGTCTAGTTTTTTGATGTTGGCTGTGGGGCTGGGGGTTCTGTGGTTCTATTTCTTTAGATAAAGCTAGACATTTGGATGACAGATTGATTTGGAAACATGTGGTTGTGTTAGTGGGTCGGTGTGTGTTTGTTGGTGGTTGTGAGTGATTTCATGAATGTGTATGTGTTGTTGGTTTCTATCATTTGTGACTACTTCTTTTTGGGTTTTTATATTTCTCCTATATCCACCTTGTTTCCCTGGTTAAACATCCCCTAGGAGTGCTTTTTGGTTTTGTTCGTGGGAGCTTCTGCGATGCCTTCTGCTGGTTTGTAAGTGGTGCATATTCTAGGATATTATGCTATTTGGTGGGTTTCTAGTGTGTTATTGATATAATATATATATATATATGGGGTATTCATTAATGAAATGTGGAAACACTAGTGATAGGAGAAATTGTAATTAGTTAGTATCAACATTGATCACAAGACTCATGGAAGACTATCAATGTGAACCACTGTGTGGTGTCATCCTGGAGCAGGGCCAAATCATGGAATGACATCGGCGTGACCACAGCGTGACCACGGCGTGACAGCGGCGAGACCGCGGCGTGACAATGGCATGACTGCTGCATGACCGCGGTGTTTCCGTGGCGTGATAGCGGCATGACAACGACGTGACAGCGGCATGATCGCAGAGAGTTGGGCTGGTCCAACGACATCCGCGGGACAACATCTTCTGGCCAGGAGAGAAGCAGGTGAGAGGAGGTGGGGAAACATTCTCCTCATCGCCCCACCAGGGAAAATTGTAATTTTTCAGTTCAAACATTGATCACAAGACTCATAGAATACTATCACTATGTACCGCCGCAAGGTGTCATCCTAGATCAGGACCAAATAATGACATTACTGTGGCATTGTTGTGGAATGACCGTGGCATGTTGGCCCAGTCCAGTGACATCCGTGGGGCAGCATCTCCCAGCCAAGAGAGAAGTGAGTAGGAGGAGGCAGGTGAACATTCAGGTTGTCACCCCACCAGTTGAAATTTTGATTAGTCAATCTCAACATTGAACACAATACTCATAGAATACTATTAGTGAGAACCACCATGAGGTGTCATACTGAAGAAGGGCCAAATCACGACATTACATCGGTGTGACCGTGGCGTGACAGCAGCGTGACCAAGGTGTGTTGGCCCAGTCCTGGGACATTGACAGTGAAATATCGACCAGCTAGGAGAGAAGGGAGTGGGAGGAGGCGAGGCACCACTCCGATAATTTCCCCACTAACAGAAATTGTGATTAGTCAATATCAACCTTTATCTCAAGACACATTGAATACTATCACTGCAAACTACTGTGGGATTTTATCCTAGAGCGGGGAAACATCACGGAATTACTGCTTCATGACCATGGTGTGTCCCTGGTGTAACCGCAGCATGACCGTGGCGTGTTGTCCTAGTACAACGACATATGTGGGGCAGCATCTTCCAGCCAGGAGTGAAGGGAGTGGGAGGAGGTTGGGAAACACTCTGTTCGTGGCCCCATCAGATGAAATTGGGATTAGTCAGTCTCAAAATTGATCACAATACTCATTGAATACTATCACTACGAACCTTAGTGGGGTGTCGCCCTAGAGCAGGTCCAAATCACGTGATTACCGCAGCATGACCGTGGAGTGAACGCGGCGTGACCGCGGAATGACAGTGGTGTGACCGTTACATTACCATGCCATGACCGCGGCGTGACCGTGGAGTGTTGGCCCTGTCAAGCGACATTCGAGGGGCCACATCTTCCGGCCTGGAGCGATTAGAGTGGGAGGAGGTGGGGAATCATTATGGTCATCACCCTACTGACAGAAATTTTTATTACTCTATCTCAACATTGATCACAAGACTCATGGAATACTATCAATGCAAACAGCCATTAGGTGTCATCCTGGAGAAGGTCCAAATATTGTAAAAAACCCATAAACTGGTGAAGAATTCAAAGTGCATCAGGTGAAAGGTTTATTTCTATATGTTTTATCAGCATAGAAGATGGAGGATAACATATGGATTCCTATATAAATACATCTGTGAAACATAAAAATCAACCTAAAATCTAATTTCCTTCATATCAGTTTTAAAATAAACACATGTATAAGGTGCTTATTACTCCCACATCCACACTAGTTTGATTCCCCATCTTGGGAGTGGGTCCTAGTATTCCTTCCAACAATTATATTGGTTGGTCTTGGAAGTGCTAAATATGTAGGAATAATATTGTTTCATCAAATCAAGAGTTTGATGTTTTAAATTGAGGGCCTGAATACATTGATTCATAAAAAAGGATATGGGTGACGAATCCTAATTGATATACACACCCTTGGTCGAGAAATTAGTAGTAGTATAGTTATTTTACTATTGAAATCATTTGTCTGTAAGGTAATCCTATCACTTCAGGAAGAGCACATCATTCAGGATCATATGACCATAGAGTGGAAGATAATAACTCCTTGGATATTCATGGTGGTTTTTCATTGAATGATTTTCCAAGTACAAGAGTGTGCTATCAAATAGTTCATAATAATCTAGCTGAATCGTTTTAATTATTTATAAAAAATGGGAAGAATATTTTTCATTAAAAAACTAACCTTATGGGTATCCTTTGAAAATTTTCAATAACATATCAAGATTTTTATAGGAGATAAAATGTTGTTTTTTTGAAAAATTGTATAAAATAAAAAGTTTGGAAGTGGTGTCATGTGGTGTAGATTACTCGCCAATAAAACCTCACATAGGTCACTCACCCACCCAAGGGACCCCACACATGCCATTCACCCAATTGACCTCATGCAGGTCACTCACACAAATAACCTCACACAGGTCACCCCATCTAGGTAAATGTGTTTGAAGATAAGGGAATACCATGTGTATTTGAGAAAAGCATCAGCATGAATCTTTCACAGAAAACTAGCATGATGAATCATCTGTGTAGAAGAATTGAACTGGTATAACAAAAGGGTGGCTAAAACTATGATATGGTGATAAGAAGATACTGCAATCCACCGATGCTATTTATAAATGCACTAACACCTACACTGGTTGCATGTGCACCTATCCTTCCCATTCTAAGTATATGAATCACCATTGAAAGACACCAGCAAAGCATAGTGTTGAGGCCCAGCCTTCCCCATTCATCCCTTGCATGGTACTGTAGATGTTATTTTCTTCAATAGAAATCATTAATTTAAATGGGAATCTAGAGACAAAAAAACAAAGAATATTTCAATGCATGTTTTCCATTACTTAAAGATTAGACCCTCTTCTTCCAATCGAATAAAATCATGAGGGTTTTTTTTACACTAAAAAATCCATATGAGGATAACTACATTAAAAAGATAATACCTCAAGTAAATAGGATGTTAAGAACAAAAAATATTAAAATCGATTGCCCAATAAATCCCAACAAAAGACCCAAACAACTCCATCACTCAGGGTCAGGTTTACAACCCAAGACTTGAGAAAGTCATCGTAGAAAGAGAGATCTTTTCTAACACCCAGTGAAATAAAATATGATAGAACCCTTTGCAAGACATATAATTCTCCTAGGGTACCAATATTTCCTATAAATATGACTTTGGGATCAGTATTTATGAAATATGGAAGATCAGAATTAGTAATAAAGCACTACATTCCCTATTCCATTATCTGGTCCATCAAAACAATCATGGTATCTCTCCAAAACCTGATCGAAGATGTAATTATGTGTAATATTTATTTTGTTATTCATAAAGAGTTTGAATAATTATTCACCCTCACGAGTTACCACTCACGCTCAGTCCATAAATATTAACCTTAAGGGATCATCCCAAACTAAGTACCTACACAAAACCCTTCCATATTCACCTGAGGTATCCCTACTAACCAAGAGAATGGCCTCACCTAAGTGTTATTGTCATGGATTTCAATTTTCTAAATTCAACTCTAGCTCATATAGCTATATCCTGCACAAATCAATCTCATGTTGTCCAGGTCTATCCTACAAGAGACATTCCTATCCATCTAGTTCAATATTGTGTGTTCCTTCTAGTGTAACATCCCCAAATGATAAAGGGTTAAATGACTAAATGATACCACTCATGTCAACATGGTTAACCTTCCTTTTCGGGAGCCATTCTGATTAGAACTCCACAGTTAAGTGTGCTTGGTCTGGAGTAGTGATCAGGACGGGCGACCTTCGGTGAAATTTCCCAGGGTGTGTGTGAGTGAGGACAAAGCACACTGGAAAGGACAAGCGTTGGCCTGTGGGGACAATCATTAGTCAGATGACCCGTTCAGGAATGTGGGTGGACCCTGGTGTGGGCCCCACGTGTCTGCGGGGCAACTGGTGGTACCTGGTGGGCCAGGACCCAACGAACATGTTAAGGAGAGGTGTATGTGCTGTCACCAGGACATGGTTGTCACATTTGGTATCAGAGGAGGAACACATCCTTAAGTGTAGTGCACTGCCTAGGTTGAGATGTAGGGCCCACAACGAGGGTGTTGTGCTTTAAAGGGGGGGTGATTGTAACATCCCCAAATCATAAAGGGTTAAATTACTAAATGATACGACTCATGTCTACAAGGTGAAACTTCCTTTTTGAGAACCATTCTGATTAGAACTCTATAGTTAACTGTGTTTGGCATGGAGTAGTGATCAGGATGTGTGACCTTCTGGAAAATTTCCCAAGGTGTGTGTAAGAGAGGACAAAGCACCGTGGAAAGGACAAGTTTTGGCCAGTGGGGAAAATCATTAGTCATATGACCTGTTCAGGCATGTTGGTGGACCCTACGGTGGGCCCCATGTGTCTACGGGGCAACTAGTGGTACTAGTTGGGCAAGACCCGACGACCATGTTAAGGCGGGGTGTCGGTGCTGTCCCCAAGACCGGTTTGTCACATCCAGTCCACCCAATTCTACCCTACACGAGACCGTTCTATACAACTATGCCCCACCTAGGTGTACCATCCTTTGGGATGTATTTTCATGTCACCAATGGTAGGTCGCCTCTTCCCTTAGACACCTCACCCAAAAGAGATGAAGATGAGGCCTTCCCTGAATCATCCAGATATGTGTAGTCAGACCATATGGAATACTAGAATATCCTCTATATTATACATTATAATAGTAATTATGGTCATAAATTTATAAAATCTAATATGATAGATCTTTGGAGTGTTGTTAATTATAAAATCATTCAGTAATAAGGTCTACAACATTATTGGAAATGCTAGAAACCACCCCATTTTAGATAGTGAGGGGATAAATTTACTAATGCTTTGATGATGTCTAGTGCCCTAACAGTCTCTTATATTATATTAAATAACGAAAAGGGAATCAATCCCATATTTGTCACCTATTATTTATTGCATTGTGAACTTATACAATGCATAAGTACTAGCATATTTCAAAGTTTACTAATATGTGAGGTGTCGACCTTGAGCAGGGCCAAATCACAGCATTACTACTGTGTGAATGCGGCGTGACCGCAATGACCATGACATGACCGCGTTGGGACTACGGTGTGACCGAGGCATGTGGGCCAGGTCCATGGAAATCCATGAGGCCGCATCATCAGGCTAGGAGCGAAGAGAGTGGGAGGAGCCAAGGCACCATTATGGTCTCTACTTCGCCAGTAGAAATTGTGATTAGTCAGTCTCAGCATTTATCAAATGACTAATGGAATACTATAGCTGTGGAACACTGCATGGAGTCATCCTGGAGCATGGATAAATCATGGTGCGACCGCGACATGACTGTGTCTTGACTGAGGAGTGACTACGGTGTAACCGTGCTTATGATTAAAGGGTTTTTTATACATCATTTTTGAAGCCTACTAAAAGGGAATAATTCAATTACTTAGACCTGTTTGGTGAGAGTAAAATATTTTTTTAATATCTTCTGGAGCCTTTCATATGTATACATTATTCTGGTTGTGAATAATTCAGAATGATATGTGAATAAAATAATATTTTTATATTGTTGTTTCTTCATCTGAACAAGCACACTGAGAACCCCCAGTGACTATGCTTATGGTTGATGCTTCCAAAATTTGGTAATAGGAGAAAAATAATGATTCTCAGCCTGTGTTTTTTGTATAGGAGGAGATATTTTATGTTCTTACACAGTGGCATGATGCTCTATTATTTAAACCGGGCTTTCCATATGCTTGGGTTATTTGTGATTGGATACTAAAATTTGGCCAAAAATTTAAGATCAATGATCTTTAGAAGACTTATGGACAAAGGAAAATACTGAAAAACGTTACATTAATGCTTATGAATCCCCCAATGCCACCACTAGGGGTTTCTGTTTCAGTTCATGAGAATAGGTTTTCATTCCCGTACTTAAGAAATCGAGCAAAGCTTTTCGTATTCCACCTAGAGTATAATCTATGTTTATAGTGGGAATGAAATGATATTAATATATGGGGGTTAGTTTGTTGTGGGGATGGTTGGGGAACGCATGGGAAGTAGTGAATAATTAGGGGCGATGTTCCCTTTCTTGATAATTTTCTATTTTGGCTAGATATAGTAGGTGGGGAGTTTTTGGATGGTTTTTTTGCATTTGAATATGATATTGAATAAGGTAGAGAATAGTGGGAAGGGGGTACGAATTAATTGGTTTTGTTCAGCTAGTTAATGTTGAGATGTAGGGGTCTTAGGAGGTGCTGACCCTATATCGTGGATAGGTGGTCTTCTTTCTTGAGATTCTTCTCCACCCTCCTTATGTATCTCCATTTCTTCTCATTCTAGAAATCTCAAGTGAGCCATGTCTTTTTGTTCAATGATTTACTATTTATTTTCAACTAATCTCATTGCTGTTAGGGTTTTTACCTAACGTTTGAATACTCCAATGGGGAAATCAATCTATGAGGGAAGATGATCTAAGATTTTTTATTGTTGGAGTGAGAGTAAGGATTTGGAAAATACAACACATATGGGGAAAATTGTAGATTCATCTCACACTAAGGAAATGGATTGTGTGACTAGTTTCTATTAGGAATGATTATTATCAGAAGGTATGTGTGACTCTTTCATGGAGGAATTTTTCATTGAATAAAAGATGAAATAAATGAATTACATGTATTTCATCTCTCTCTCTCTAACATCAATTTTTTATATCTGACACAACCTTTCGGTAAATTACAGCTTAAAAATTGACTCTGATAGAGGCACGAACATTGGGATGTTGTCACCATTTCTGAAGACACGCTGTAGATGATGGATGATGTTCATGAGCTTTGTTAGTTTCATTGTTGTTTATGATGGAATTCAATTTTTCTACAGAGGTGAGACCTATTCAAACACAACTTATTATGATTCAAGAACTATTAACAACTATAAAAAAACATCTTCATTTCTTGCGAGAAAAAGCATGAGAGCTAGAGATGCAAGAGTCTCGTTGCTTAGATACTAGAAATTGTGGTGACAAAGTCGCTGCATGTACATTTAGTAGACATAATGCCAAGGAGCAACAAACAGCAGCCAAACCCGTATGTACTAATGTGGAAATATCTAATTTGAATATTATCATGGAAGTGGATCAAATGGAAATGAATAGAGATATAGAAATCTTGTTGAATTTTCAGTCCATACAAAAAGGGATAAACGATGATGAGTTGCTGGAGAAGTTTGAATCCTATCTAAAATGTCCTAACGTGATACATTATGATCTGTTTTCTTCATTGGATAAGAATGAAAGTCATATTGAGGGGTGGGGGAACATGTTCATGTTCTAATGAAGCCACAAACTAAGGAAAAATGTGTTTGATGTTCTATTAGAAAAAATCACGATGAAGTACAAAATAGAAAAAATAGATGAGTATTTTGATTTTTAATGAAGTAGAAACCATAGAACCAAACGTGATTGATGTTGGAACTTCCATGTAAATTGTAATGGAGCCTGGTAGAGTTTCAATGAGACAACAATGTAATGGATTTGTAGATACTCGGATTGGCTATGTGCATTTCTTTTCTACCAGTGGTAGAAAGAGTCATCCTAGTCTAGTGAAAACTCCAGAAACCAATGTGGAGGATTCATACACACTGGTTCAAAGATTCCTAATGGAGAAAAAGGCTGACCAAGAATGGTGGGGGCATTTTCCTAAGGCTATGACGGTTTTGGATGGGAATTCAGTGGTTACTGCAAAGGATTCAAAAGGCTAATGTAAGGGATACATTTCACAAAAAATTTCAAAGTACTATAGATTACCTATTGTATTATTTTTCAACATACACAACAACTGTATTAGTTTTATAAACATGGAATAATATTTCCCAAGATCTAATTCATGGTCTAGGAGGTCATTGTTTTCCAATAAGTAGATGATGTGGGATGGATGTGGCTGGAGCAGGGCCAAATCACGACATTACCACGTCGTGACCACAACATGACCGCAGCATGACCGCAGCCTGACCACGGCGTGACCGTGGTGTGACCGCGGCTTGGCCGCAGCATGATATTGGTGTGATTGCGGGGTGTTGGCCAGGTTTGGAAACATCAGTGGGGTAGTATCATCCTGTCCGAAGCGAAGGGAGCAGGAGGAGGTGGGGAACCATTCTGACCATCGCCCTATCAAGATAAATTGTGATTAGTCAGTCTCAACATTTATCATAAGAATCATGGAATACTATCATGGAGGACCACTGCAGCGTGTCGTCCTAGTGTAGAGAAAAATCATGGTATTACCACGTCGTGACTTCGGCATGATCGTGGAGTGTCCACAGCATGACTATGGCGTGTCCACGACATGACCGCTGCATGCTGGCCTTGTCTAGAAACTTCAGCAAGGTAGTATCAACCGGCCAGTAGCTAAGGGAGTGGGAGGATGTGGGGTAACATTCCAATATGTGCCCTAATAGCATATATTGTGTTTATTTAGTCACAACATTGATCACAACAATCATGGAATATTATCACTATGAACCATCATGGGGTGTTTTCCTGGAGCAGGGAAAAATCTCAGCATTACAACGGTGTGACTGCGGCATGACCGCTTCGTGATTGTGATGTGACCGTGGCGTGACCACGGCGTGATCATGACGTGACAGCGGCGTGTTGGCACAGTCCAGCGACATCCGTGGGGATGTATCTTCCGGCCAGAAGTGAAGGGAGTGGGGGGAGGCGGGGAAACATTCTGACCATCACCACGCTGGAAGAAGACAAAACAGATCAACTATTTAATATTCTATAATAAGGGATCACCAGAGAGGGTTGTAGCAAGAAAAAAAGAGACACAATTTCTAAAGGGAAACAAAATAAAATAAATGAATCATACACCTTACACAAACCATTTACAAAAACATTCACTTTTCCTAAACATGGAAATTTTATTTATATTATTAAAAGCATGAAAAGGAAAGTATCATGGTCAATGCATATGCCCACTCAGGCAATATCATTTGAGTTAAATGAGTATGATAAGCTAATTTATATTATTCAGATAAAAAATAAACTAACTAGCCACAAAACAAACACCAACAAGATGCATATGAAATACTCAAACCAAATCTAAACATGATACAAATAGCTATCACTACTCTTTTGTTTAGAATACAGTGTACCTCCGTTGGAGGGATTTTCTTATAAAATCACGTAATTGATATATTTCAACACAAATCTACCATATTGAGAAATTATTTGGGGTTAATTTTATCATTTATTTCAACAAAAACCAGTAATATATATAAATTTTTTTTTTCCATATTTAGGAATGTTGGCGCACCACATGGGTTTCCCTGAACTGGTAAAACAATCCTCAATGCATCACACAGAAATGTTGAGGGGTTAATTTTATCATTTATCCAACCAATTTACCTAACCCTATAAAAGAAATAAAATTCCAAACAGGAGATAAATAATAACACCACCTCACATTCAAAAATCAGTAATAAAATAATTGTATATAACTTATAGAGCACATACCTCTATTATAATGAATACTTCTTTCTCAACCATTCCCCTTAACTCGGAATGAAACACCATTATAAACCCCAACATATGTCCTGAAAAGAAAAAAAGTTGTTAGGTCATTAGAGGAACATGAGAAAATACACCTTCCATAATATGAAAAAGTGATGAAATAAAAGGATTAGACTCACCTAGATATTTGATTTGAATCCAACGGTGCATCAAATGGAATAGAATAAAAGGAGCTCAACCCAAGTAGAGATATGAGAATTTTGGATCATCTCTATGGTTTCAATATGAATAAATGATGAGAAAATTGAGCGACGTTTGATAAATACAAGGGGAAAATTGGGAAATTTCACTTTTAAGGGGCACACAGTTTAGCGACATGGTTTCCCAAAACATACCCAAACCGAGCACCAATATCTTTCCATGAGGGGTCCAAGTCACACTATGAACAATGGATCTCATACAGTTTATAAATATATGCTCCATTAGTCTGAAATCAATATTTCCAAGGTCATGTTGTTTACTCTATCCATGTTCCAACTATGTAACATGCACATAATGGCCATGTTTCTCCTTTCATTCATGTTTTCAACCCCCCTAACACCCTATGCAAACTAGAGGTTTCTTACATGTCTCATGGGTATAACGGATAATGTTTATATTCTAAAACCTCCTTACTGGTGTATGGAATAATAGATACCATGTGAATTAAATGAAACAACAAACAATTACTGGACACATGAATTACAAACTATTTCCCCTAGAGGGTATGGAATATAACCAAACAATAATACATCATATCCATATAATATTTTTAATTGAAAAAGAAACCCCAATATTAATTGAATCCTTGGAATCCCCAAAATGGGTCCAGACTCCAATTCTTGATCCACATTCTTGCTCTTCCCAAAGACAACAAATCTCCCTAGAAGAGGGCATTTACCCTTATTCAGACAAAAAATGATGAAATAATCTCAGGTACCCAGTGATATTATGGTCACGATGTAGGCCATACTAAGTAGGACATCACCAATAATGTTTATCAATTATCTAGTCTAAATAGATAGTTTATGTTGATTCAATGTAAGTAAGATAGAAAACATAAGAAAACTACGGTAATATCGGTTAACTATATAAACATTAACCATTTCCATCATTATTTTGGTTTTTATCACATATACCATCTTAATAAATTATTTAATGTTCATCCCATGTTCTAATAGGTTAGGAATTTATATCTTTTAAATAATGGCCTAATATAGTAAAATACTATGCATTAGTGAGTAAGTTATGTACCGTATCTATCTATGGATAAACATATCACAACAAAATAATTACACTTACCATGGATCGTTAGTCCATTTAGTCATATCCAAAAAACTATTAAGGGAATATATCATCAGTCTGACTCCCTAACTCATGTATTAAAGGATTGAGTTTAGAGCGTCTATCCAACCCGACCCGTGTGTATTGAAACTGCAGTCAATTCCCTCCATACAACCAAAACATGATCACATTCTTATATATTGATTAAAAACATAGAACATATCGCATCTATACATATTCCATGCACACCAACTTCACAATTCATATTTATTTTCATTTGAAATAATATCAATGCATAACCCATTAACACATTTTCCATTTATATCGCTTAACCCATTTGAACCATTTCCCTTTTCATAACATAAACCATTTAGAATATTATTCAACACCGATAACATAACCCATATATTTGTTTACTCAATTATGGTGCATTATCCCATTTATCATGTTCCTATATTCTTATGAGTTAACCTATTTACGCATGTACATAAAAAATTCATAATCCATTGACCAGATTCACATTAATCCACTGCACTTTTTCCCATCATTCCAAAAATTAAATTTTCCATTTTCAATAACATAAAAAAATATCCATTTGTGACTTTTATATTTTATGATAAATTTCAACAATTGTATCATGGTCTTTTCTTCAACACAAATCCACCCTATTCTTAATATTTCAATTTTTTATGTTGGGAAATGTTAAGAACCCCATGGGTGCCACTAAATAGGTGAAATCATCCTCTACACATCACACAAGGATCATAAGGTGTTCATTTTGTCACTTATACAACAATTTTACCAAACCTTAACAAAAGAATCAAGTTAAAAACAATATGGAACAATGAACATAACTGAATGTGATCAAATTAAAAAATAAAAAATTTGGATATAACTTTTATATGACGTACTTCTATTCCGAAGAAAACAACATGCACAAACTAGGAGAATCACTCGTATTCGAACACCACTCCAAACCCTAAAATAATATACACTAGTAAAAAAATAATTTAAGGGATTCAGAAGAAGATAACAACATAAAAATTCCCAAATCAAAAAAATTTAAGAAAAAGGAGTATTTGAGAATCATAGAGCATCAATTTGAAACGAAGGGCGCTCTGAACAACGTATAATCAAAGGAGATACACCCTTTGAATGATTTGGGAATTTTTTTTCATGACCATGGATTAATGGGGAATAAATGTGGAGCATATTTGTCGAGGCATGGTAAATATCCATGTGAGGAAATAGGAAAATAACACTTTTAAGGGCTCTATGGTTTGACATAATGGTTTTCCAAAATTTTAACTAACCATGTTCTTTCCACTATCCAAGAGGTGTAAAAGTCTCAAAATAACCGGAGGATCATATAAAATTTTCAAAATAATGTTCCAACTTTGGTAATTTATCTTATCCCAAGTTGAATGGTTTCCCATCACAATATCACAATTTACATTAACATACTGCCAACCATGCAACAATAATAGAACGTATAGTAACCCAGGATTAACATACAAATATATTACATAATATTTGGTGAATATAAATTACATTACAATAATTCATGGCTAAGGAATATAACTGTTTTGTGTCTTTGTAATAAAAAAAATATTCAATCGTAATGAAATATCATAAAAATATCCCATAATGATGTCAACCATTAGTACTTATACCTAAAACATATCTTCATATCCTAGGAAACCAAAATATTAGAACAATGTTCATTTATATTACCATTAAGATAAATAATGTAAATGTGTAAGATACACGTATGATAATTATATGTTGCGTATAAAAAATAGTTATGATTATTTTTATTGGTAAACTACATTTTGTTCTAACAAGGTCAATGGATTCACCAAATATGTATATATTAATTGTGGCTATAATTATGTATATGTAATTTTTTTTTGTGAATCCATAGCCTTGAATGTTTCCTTGTTTCCATTCCCAATGATCATGAAAAGTGACCATGAGTGTGTAGGGAAACATTAGCATTCATATACACCCATAAAATGATAAATCATTTCCAATATACGGATCACAATATTAATTCACCTCTATATGGCCAGTTTTTTCGCAATAAAAAAGGATGTAACTCTGACTCTGGTTTTGGATTCATGAACTAGTAATAGAAAACAGTTATGAAACATCACTACGAAGGCTACATTTTGAACCAATTCATTAAAATCTAGGGAATAGTCCCATCCCCACTAATTCAATTGTCCTTTTTCGAGTGTTATAATGTAATCATGAATTCATCCCTATTTTGAATGTGCAATAAAATATCCAGGTCCTACCCCCATAAGGATTGTGATACTTTGGTGGGAAACATACTGAATCAATTTAGAAAAAAATACATCATTCTTGGGGAGGCCTTGACCTCCTGAAATTTTTTTGCTATCATGATAAATTCCCTAATAGTGGAGGAGTTCATTTAGGATCATTTAAAATGAAGGGATAAACATATGAAGTGATGGAATATCTCATGTTATGAAAAATTCAAGGGAACAAGAAAAATAAAAAAATCAAAACCTATTGTCAATGCGCAGAAAGAATTGAGCAAGATAGTCAGCTTAGCCAGGGCACTCTTGTTCAATATTTGCACTAATCATTGTAGCTCTTCATTGAAATACCTTTCAAATTTCTTGAAAATTTCACATATTCATGAGAAACCAAGTGTGCAGTCAAGGAAAAAACTAAAGGTCAAATCAACTTACAAGATTGAATCTATGACCCTTCGGTCTCTGGAGGAACATCGAGGGAGGATGAACATTGAAGGAGAAGGAGTATTTGCTAGGGGAGAGGGTCGAGGGTGGGAGGAGAAAGTAAAGCTAAGGATGGGGAGGCCTCAGGGAATCTCTGATGGCTAGGAAGTGTAACAGCGATGTCAGTGTGGAGTGCAGAGAGACCAGGTCCAGGTCGAGGGTTTGAGGAGTCATGGATAGTGGGTAGGAGGAGCTCGCGGATCAGGGGAGGAGAGGAGTCACGTAATGTGGAGGAAGAGCCCAATTGATATTTAGAGAAAACATTTCTATGGATTTTTTTATTCTGTGGCTATAAATTTTGACATAGCCACAGTTTTAATAGAACTTTGGGTATTAACTAATCTATATTCACCGAATTAAAAAACTGTGGCAATTGGTCCATGGCTATAGCCCTGTTTTCTAATACTGACACCATTTTGATTGCAATTAGATCCATTAGAACCCAATTGTTATGCTCTAAAATCATGTTGAGCTGTTCATCATGATTTTTTCATTCAATAGAGTTAACTAAGGATGATAATTTATGATCATTTTTTATATATACTCTATTCTAGATTTAATCAGTGCATAATGATGGACAATGTGAGCTGTACAAGAATGAGGTCGGTAGACTTTTAAATTTCATGAATTTTTGTGATCTTATATATGCTTAAGTACAACACAACAATTTTTATGGTATCGCATAATTTATAATTTACCTTTATTGTTTACAATTGATGTGTAAGTAATAAAAAAAATGTTTTAATGTATGAAGTATGTTATTTTACATTGATTAAGGGCCACCACATGTGATCATTTTCCATTGAAAGTAAATTTATGGATGTTTGGTTCGTGTTGTAAATGAGGCATGCCTTGTTTCACAAATTAGGTTTTCAGGAATGAATTAAATTAATAATGGTATTGAAAATCAGATAAATTGTGATTAAATTGATTAAAGGTTTTGGATTTGTGATTTCTCATTTTCCCCATGTTATGCTAATACATGTTTATGCATGTTTGGAATGATTTTCTGCAACTATGAAACTGTCCAGGTGAGTTAATTTGTGCTATGGAACTGTAATGGTTTAGATTTCATAGTTTTATTGTTATTTGATATGTTAATATGTGAGTTAATATTTTAAATCCATGCAATATTTTTGTTTACTTTTTTATTCTTGTATGAAATGAATTAGATGGTGTATATCGCAATTGGAGTCCTATAGTCTCAGTTAAAAGACAATGACAGTCTCATGGGACTAATTACACCATATATACCATGTGTGAACCGTTGTCTTGGTAAAAAGACAATGTATAGATAAAGTGGGTAATTTTGTAAAGGGTGTTACTAAGCCTCGTATAGTGGTTTTGGGTTCATTGGGGTTTAATTAAATTGAAGAGGAACCTATGATCCATTTAGGGAAACCTATGTCGGGATGTATTGGAAAATGATTGAATGATGTTTATGTCACGAGTTAAATTTTACACA
Source organism: Viscum album (assembly GCA_963277665.1). Classification (NCBI taxonomy): domain Eukaryota; kingdom Viridiplantae; phylum Streptophyta; class Magnoliopsida; order Santalales; family Viscaceae; genus Viscum; species Viscum album. The sequence continues at coordinate 1,320,600,351 of OY728152.1, read as the reverse complement.
TAGGGGCGGTCATGAGGAATGGGAATTATCCTGAGACATCTATATAATTCAAGGAAATTTAATAATGGAATGGATGACTTATGACATTAATGTCAAGACAAAGTAAAATCATGGATTCAATATTTACATATCTTTGTTTACATTGTCTTTAGAGACATCAATTGTGATTTCTATTGAGTTCCCAGTAATTACTACTATCACTATTAGACACTGCCAATTATATATTTCCACAGACATATTGTCCCAAACCATTTGTGGTTTTTTACTGAGATATAATCCCAAACAATATTTGTATTTTTCTTTTGGTACCAAACTAATTATATGATTATTGGTAGTGATTAGGGAAAGAACCCTACTAGATGTTCTTGATGTGATGGATATGTGTATGAGAGCAAGGGACAGAGATGAGGATTAAAATAATTCCTAGTATTTTTGGTTTTTTTTATTTTCAAAATTGAATTGTGTATTAATACAATGTATTTTTTTTGTATTATATCGTATAAAATGTGATTTCAAACATAATATTTTTCATGAAATGAATTCTAGTTATCAATATTATCAGTCTTCTATTGTTTTTATGTTGTATTGTATTTATGTATTCTGATATTGTATATATTTTTAGCTATTTTAAACACTTCGAATGAAGATATAGTATCCCCACTATCAAACCATATTCCCTCACAACATGTCGGTAGCCTATAAAAATTGGGGAAATGCATTTGAGACCATCTGACCAACTGAGTACGAAGCACTAGTTCAATTTCATCTGGATCTGGTATGTTACACTGACCACTCTCCCATGGGAGATACCACTCAAAAGAGAGAAATCTATAACAATAATCAATATAATGTCATATCATAAAAACAGATTTTCTACCACCACTAAAATAAATCATTACATGAAATGATATAAATATCAAATAGCTTGGAGTACTAATCACGTATCTATGTCTGACATTTGCAAGTACTCTCACTCAAGCCACAGTTCCACCACAACCCAAGAACCAACGGGATAATATTACCACATAATAACCTCTTCATTCTTTCCATGATCTATACAAGATGATCCTCGTATCCGCATCATCATTAAAATTGATCAGGACCAAATTGATGACATGAGAGACACCATGAAGATATATATGGATCTACTACAGATGAAAAACATCGTGTATCTAGCTCATATGTGGGGGAAGTGCTACTTGATATGCAATGGCTCTAACTCAAGTCAATGCATCCACATTCCAAATACACAAGGGATAAATATTACTCCCATGAAAATAAATTTAGTGGCCTCACAACAAACAACACATTCTTTACAGACCTCAACATAAAGATACCCCAAATGTGAATCTTCCACCTACTATACCAAATATGATAACATTATTATATTTAGAAGACAACATTGACCCCAAATATCTCCCATATCCATATGTAATATGTAATGAACTTCCCTCACTCGTTAACAATTATAGATTCATGCACAACATCCCTAGATGACTACCTCCGCAGCACATCCGCATCAATATTCTCTTCACAATGTGTATATGTGAATTTTTCGTCATTATTCTATAATAACTCCATTCAATAAAATTATTTAATGATTATGTAATACTAGGAGAAATTCTGACTTCTGATCTTACGATCTGTGAAAACCACTATGCACCCACCGATAAGGTAATGTCTCTTGAAAATCATATCCAACACCACTGCTTCCAAGTCAAGATCGGTTGCCTGTATTAAAGAATTCATGAGGAAAAATAAGATTCTAATATGAAAGGACTGATATCTGCTACATCATAATCCATACCAAACCAATATATTATACATCACAAAAAACCATTGAACTACACACATTCTAATAGAAAATAAAGAACTGGATCACTGACCATCATTTATTTTAGAGACTCGAATGTAGTCTGACACATATTTGTCCACGCAAAAACATGATCCTTATAGGTATACACAGTCAGATTAGTCGCAAACCAAATGAAATCAACCATGAACCTCCAATAATATCCAGTGAGATCTAGGAAACATCACACATCATCAAATGTATTGGGCGATTCCCAGGACAAAAAAACTTTTTTCATTGAATGATTTATAGTAACTCCCTATAGGGAAAAACATGACCCATGAAGCAGACATCTCGATCCCAAATAATACACATTGAAAACATCCCATATAATGAATTTTGACATAGATCAGTCAAAATGTAACACATATGCTATGAAGATTCCTCAATAGATGTGTATTACAAAATAATTATGTAGATGAGATTCTCAGTGAACATATCAAGGAACATAATGAGCATAAAATTTATCATTCCCATGAACACAACTAGAAAATTATTCACACCGAATAGAATCACCAATAACACATAATTTCTTTGATGAAGACAAATGGTTTTCAGAGAAATATCATCAACCTTCACAGACATTTGATCATTCTCATACCATAATTAGATCTTCAATTACCAACTTTAACCCTTCAATTGATTAAAACAATCATATTTTAAAGGAAAAGCTGACTTGTTATTCACATTATATTTTTTCATTCTAAAATAATCATCAAGAAACTTCAAAATGATATTACCCTTCTTCAAGAAGAAAACTGGTGCACCCCATGCTGACACACTCGAATGAACAAAATTGAACTGCAATAGACCATCGTGTTGTATACGCATCTCTAAATACACAGATGGTTTCATTCTATAAAAAGTCATAGATATAGGAGATGTGAATGGATATAGATTTATCCCAAATCCAATCTCTTATTGAGTGGTTAATGCAACAAACTCTTATGGATAGAAATCAGGGTACTTTTCCGTTACCTTGTGAGACGCTGAATGGGTAACCATTGAAAATTTCAACATCACCTCACCCATAAATGATGAAAAATAATGAATTCAACTCTGACCCATCTGATGGTCTCACTCCCTAACAAACTCTGCGGGATCTCTACCAACATTAATGTACATCGCCAACAATAAAAAGAAATCCACAATATCCTGCACTAAATACATCCAATCCATCAATGTATGGCATCATATGGTTGTATTTGTAAATATAGGAATCTTCCCAAGAGTTATACTTCCCTATCACTATATCATAGTCTCTAAATACTTCAAACAAGTATGATCGACCACTAACTAGCATAGTCGATGCCACAGTAACTAAAAATCTATTTCCCTGATGTCCCAAAGCAAGGAATATGGCAGGTTATATGAAGTAGTGTGCCATTATAGAATCAATATAGGAATATATAGATGTAAAAAACATGATAAGGGTACCTCAAATGATGTCTTTTTTGGTTGGAGCTGGAAACGATAGAATGAAGCTACTTATAGCATTATCCTTAGCCTTTTGGAACCTGATGAAGACTAGAATAAAAATATAAATCTATTCCCAATATATGGCGAGAATCATGAGGTTTTACTCTAACCTAAAAATCTTCTCTCTACTGATTCAATGTTAGTGAAACATGCTACTGCTTCCTCATCTGAAACTGTCTCTATAGAAGAACATGGAGTTATACTCCTGGTGCACACTGACAGGTCTGAAATGTCAGGCACTATCACTGCTGATGACCTCAGCCTCAAAAAAAAAACAGTTGATCCCTTGGTATAAGCCTAAGAACCATCATCCCAGGAGAAACGATATTCTAATGGCTTGGAGAAACCCTCTACTAATTAGAAACTCTTATGTCATGAAATATGGTCAGCATGTACAACAATTCTACTTTATGGATAATCATGAGGACTCACCTCTCATGATAACCTAGTTCGACATAATGTCCTCTTGATGAAATCTTCCCTGTAAAGAATTCGAAATTATGTTTTAAGCATAAATTGGGTGACCAGGTGAAGGATATCCCGACAGAAAACCTATTTGAAATTTCATTCACTAGCCTCCTCATGAAGAAAAATGTTTTAAGGATATTATAAAAGGTCTGCGAAATGAATATACATCTCTCAAAAACAGAGATTCCCTACCGAATGGTATACAACTCATGGTGAATATTCGCCTTCATGGCCAAATAAGGAAACTCGATTATTAAATCTTATTGGAAATCCTCCCCTGAGACTAATGACTCCTCATGATCTTAGATTAACAAGAACCACAATTTACTTAATTATCCATGGTGTATCATCACAACAAATGAAAAACTGCGCTCCTTCTAAGAACAAATTTAATAAAAATATATCTCAACATCCTCCAACATGACCTCTCTGAGTGCATCAGAAATGGAGACCTCATACTTATACAGACTCTCGTGTTGAAACACTATGAGTGTCCTTATCCATGTGTCTTTTTGTCATCCTCTACTCTATGGTTATCTGATGGGGAAACATTATTGACATATTCTATGAAAAAATGACTAGGATGTTGAACTAGATCCATATCTACAAAATGAAAAATACTTATAACTCATAAACCATGAAGATAGATGAATTTAAAAAAATAATTAATTTTTATACTATTCATTTTAGAAAATTCTATCCCATTTTCTACCCATTCAAAAAATAATGAAAATGATGAATAATACACGATCCTTTCCTAGGTATCTATATTAGAATTAGTTCCAAATTACTTTGGTAGAAACTATAGATTTATATGTCTGTGGATAACATAATAGGTGTCCCAAAATATGTCTGTCCCATTTAGTCTCAAGTGTTTACATTGGTTTCAAAATATATATATCACTTTTTCCCAACTAACCCATGAAACCACACCAATTACTAACTCCAAACCCCATCATATCTCTCATCTAAACCAATTATATGACTCATTCATTACCCAATCCACACAATGTGTACCCCTCCTGGCTCGGTAATGTGAGAAGAGAGATAATGACCCCTATTTCCTACATCTAGTAGTCCCTTGTTTGAAAACTAGCACTGAGGGTATAATAACACACACATGATAGTCATCACCTGCTAAGAGAAAAATTGTGAATGAGAAAGATAAGATAAACAATAAATATACTCATACTCATACTATAATATAAATGCATCCCATGTACACATATGTAAAGTAAGGAAAAAACTTCTACAACTGAAATAGAATAATAATATTTCTAAATTAATGTAGAACTACCACAACCATTAATCCCATATAGCTCTAATAAGCCCAAAGCATGTAGTAACCAGAATACTCTCCATATTGCTCCAAGTGATGAGAATATATAGAAAGAATTCTAAATCCCCACGAACAACAAGTGAAACTAACTCATCACATATACAGGTATTATATGCTTCAAGACTCACCATGGAAAATCTCACCATGTATCAATATATAATATTATGTAGATTATCATGGGAACCCCATTAACACTCCCCCAATTTTATTCCACTTTTCCACAATGTCACACATCCTAATCCATATCTCTCTAAAAAGGCAGGCATGTAGACACCTGGTCGAGCACCTCAATATAAATCTCATGCAACTTAAGGAATTTCTCATAGATAGTTGGGAGAAACATATAATCATCGACAAAACAAAAAGTAACTGGGTAGTTTTTGGGAGACACAATAGTACAAATAATGTCTATCAAACATCAGGTATTAAAAATCTTGCTACTATTGCCCAAAAACTGAGTTGGCATCCTCATGCAATTGCAGTTTATAAATGTTTTACCTATAGTAGCACTTCAAAAATACTATATCTAGAATATACGTGTCTGAAATATTCACAAGAAATCACATCGATATATACATATATATGGGGAAAACTATATACCATACATACCATCATATGTAACTACCAGGAGAAGATAGTGGGGTCAAATGTGGTAGTTTTCCATCTATACTCCCACTGAAATGTATAGAAAAGAACCCCCCTTCAGTTCAGAATCTCTGGGATGTCAGGAATCCTAACTGATATGTTGGGGTAGCATATTGAAACAAAAAAATACATGATATAATATAGATCACAACCAAACTATTGGGATAACATAATCTTCGACACAACTATAGAAAACATCTATTGGACTCCCAAAATCCACTTCCTAGATTAGATATTCTACAAGCACAAATCATTTTCAGATATTTATTAAATCATCATTACCCTTTTAATCATTATAACATTACGTTAATTATTTCTCCAACCATTAATTAAACATTAATATTTATATTTGAAATGAAATTATCATTCCAACAAAGTCCCATTCTCTCCTGGCATAACCACATCAAGTCCATGGATCCCTGGAAGACACCATTTCATTGCATCCCATCATGATCCAACCTCATGGGTTCAGAAACATTTATTAAATCATTTATTAATAGTATTAATACTTTAATATAATTTTAGGTATTCTAAGAATTCATTTTACGATACCAAACACAAGGGGATCAACACAGTTAGTGGTTGAACTATTTGTCGTGTAGTTTCCACCCACAGAAGAAGCATAGAGACATCCTCCCCCAAGAATCAAAACATCGAAATCATATGGAATACCCCAATGATAATCTCCAATTTTGGAGTGTTGGAAAATATAGAAGACAAATGAAAATGAGATTACAAGAAGAAAAACGTTCATTCAGCCCCAATTAATCTCTTTTCATATTCTATAGTGTCATCCCAACACCCATTCACATAAACTGCATATATCAAAATAATAAGAGACCACTCCTACCACAAAAACGGGGTCTACCTACTCGACATACCACAATAGCCTTTCAAGATCAGCAATCTATGGCTCACAAAACAACACAAGTGACAGGAAACAGTCATCATAACAACTGGTCTCCTTGACCAAAAACCAGGGATCCATACTTTATACATAATGAGAACTCACTGCTACAAAGCATAAGGATCTCTGATGATACACATAAGTGGGTAACTCAGAACCCAATCATGCATTATATTTGTAAATAAAATTTTTCATTAATCCATATTTAATTAACCAATTCATTATTTGTAGATTCCATCTTCTTTAAATGTAATTAGAATGCTATAATAACTATAAAAATTAAATTAAAAAATAATTTGACATTACTTTAATCATCAATCATCAACATGCTTTGGATTTATCAATAAATTCAATTAAAGAAGCTCATAAATATTTATTTCATTAACATGTAATTTCAACAACACCGACATTCATTTCCATGCCCCTTTTCATTGGAAATTTTGATTACAAATAATTTCATATTTATGTTCTTTGCTAAAATCCATTAAGAACAACATGTTAAAAAACAAGGTATATATTTCACAATATTTATCAAATCAACATGCATCATTATATGATCAAAACCAATTATTTAATCTGATGAAATATTTACCATGTCAATATAAATATGATTAACTAGGATAAATCAAGGTAACCCAAGTAAAATTTGTTTGAAAAATAATGAATTTTAAAATACCCAAACTCAAATGGTAACTGATGTTTTTTTCTCGGTAATGGATCATCCACCAGATCATAATCATCTCTACTTCCACAAAAACATCAATCTGAGAATGCTAACATTAACCAACATCCATGAATGATACATTAGAATGATAGAGAACACATTCCATCACATTGAAAGAAGACAATTGAGCAAACATATCGATGAAACCAAAAAATAGAGATAGAATCTTGCATCAATTGATGTCAGATCAACAGTTGTTTCTTACACAAAAACATGGATTGCACATGCAGCCGGAAGAAAATACAAAGTGAAATGATCCAATGATTGTAGTTATATCACACAACTCCTATGGTATGTAAGTCCTAGGGAACCACACATAGAGGTAATGTAGATGGAATGTAAGAAGGGATGAGGCTTGACTATTATGAATTTAATCAGAGACACTTGAGATTTGAATAAAATTAAAACGTTAATTAATATAGATCACAATAAATCACAAGGTATGAAAAATTAATATCCATTGTATTTATAAAAAATTAAAGATATGTTTTGTTTTTATTAAAATTCTTCATAAACCACATAAATAAAAAATTCAACTCATTTTAATTCAAATAATGTCATCAAATGAAAAAATGTAATAAATCTAAAATAATTATAGAAATTTTACAAATTGTTGGAAATGACCAACAATTCTAGAAGTACAGTAGCACCTACCTTATTATGAATCTCCATTCCAAAACAGTGTAGGACCAATTATTAGATGAATATTTATTTTTGAATCATTTTAGCACCTACTGTTAGATGACTCATCATTATAGAAATATGGTAGCACCTACCGTTAGAAGTATAACTATTCTGGAAACACTATAATTCCCACCCTTATCTGTCTCACTATTCTAGAAACCCTTTATCACCAAACTTTAGATGTCAATCAATTATAGAAATGATTTTCATAGAACTGTAAATTCGGCGAAGTGTTGGGGATAAGTTACATTGACCTCTCAAAACACCTAAATCACCAGTTTACATCCAAGGAATGGACCAGATATGTCTGATTCATTACATAAACCGTCACACATCATTGTTGGATAAAAATATGAATGGTGATATTAATAGAGTATTTTTTTTAATTATAAAATACTGCCAAAATGGGTATTGATCATCTCTGTGTATTCATATAGATACAAATAATAATAAGATTGAAATTTTTTTTAGAAAAAATAACACATAAATAATTAATTCATTATAAGACATAAATTCTATTATTGAAAAAAAATCAATTTTAATTCAAATTCAAATTGGTAAATTATTCATGAATATTCAATCATTTATAAATTGGGGTGGGAATAAAATATGATTATAATTGAAAAAATGGCGGGGAGGTGACAATATAATGAATAAAATAATAGAATAAAATATGAAATATAATGCGAATTCATATCAAATCAATATTTTTCCACCCACACATAGAGAATGTTGTGTACTCACTAAAATAAACAACATTTTAAATTTAAGGATAAATCAGGGTGGGATCCATTATTAGGTTGCTACCGTAACCTCGATTTCCTCCTTTAATGACTTTTAAATTGATTCATGAAATTTATTCAATCACACGCCAATGATAAGAAAGTTTTTTTGGATTTTTTAATCAGAACATGAGTATCAATAAAATATAATCATTGGTAAATGTGTATGGGGGAAAACCATTAGGATAAAATATTATCTGGTTGAAAATTTAGCCTTTAAATTAGGTGGGTAACTTCTTTATAGTTTTCCATTCATGATGAAGTATGATAAAATCATTAAAAGACTTGGTTACCTCATTTTTAATATTAGAGTTCTCATTTTAGCCACTTCATAGTTAAAATATCTAATAAATTTATAGATTTCATTGATATTTTTCACATGATATATTATAATTTCACTTCATAATGGAAATTATTTCTGCATTATCTATCTCAATAGGTATGTAAAAAATCATTCTAAAAACTAGCTAATATGGTGAAATTCAAATGGATGTTTTAATGGTGGTACAGTAAGCCCCCAAATCATCATCACGTCTAACATACCAATATATAATATTAGGTTTATGATAGGAATATATTATACCACTCTATTGGACATCATTGTAGGATCATTACTATAGATTTTATAAAAATTAGAAACATAATTCTCAAACCCATAAAGACAACATAGATATTTCTTTGTTAGTTTTAAAAAATTCAATCCTTTATTAAAAGATAAACAACCTATTTAATCCAAACCATTGGGATATTGGGGTTCACAAAAATTCAACAATAATAATTGAATCATAATCCCTATTTGATAATTCTTCTTCCCTTTTGTACATGTAATATACCACTATAATTATGAGTACATTTCCGAATGATTTGGGAAATGAAATCATAAATTGAATGACCCAAAAATATTAAAACTCTTAATGGAGCGCTAGTATCCATTTTATTTCATATATTTTTTAGACATTCCCTATTATTTTACATCAATGAATAAATTTATAGAAATCATGGTCATCTGAAAATAGTGTTTTGCAAAAGATTCTAGAATGGGGGACAATGAGACTAGTTTTTTTAGACCAAAGTGTATCCCATAGGCATGAGTGTTAAAATCCCAATAGAATGATAAAAACTCACATTCTTCAACCCAAATCCAATGGAATTGTTAACTAATTATGCCCAAATATTTTGGTTTATCCCAAATTTACCAATGTGACTACTGTTTTAGAAGATTAGTTTCGTTTTTAGTTAAATGAAGGAATGAAATATACCACCAAATATTTTATAATTTAATCTTAGCAAGGGAAAATATATTACACTCATTACAATTACCCATAAAGAAAATTTTCATTATTGGTAATATAAGGGGATGAGTTAGTGTTTTCCGATGGAAGGATACATCAAATTTGGCCATCCATACATTCTCTACTCATTTTTTATTCCAAACATCTAAATTAAATATCATTAGGGTAAAAATTAAGCAAATGAGATATAGTTTTTCTTAAGGATTAAAAAGATATATTTATGGTTTGTGTAGTTAGAAGTAAAAATTACAATATACCATAACACCTATAACATGAATTTATCCATAGAAATCATAACTGCAAACAATTCTTTTTACGTTTTGGTGTTGAATTCATGGGTAAATTCCAGATTGCATGAGTCATAGTCAATGAAATATAGAGTTCTATGACCCATTGAGATTATACATCCAAAAAGATCATTTTTAGAGTATTCACACATGTTATGAAATCGTAAATACCATGGAGGTGGTTGGAATACCACGGTTGACATGAGACTCAATTTCAATTTGATAAAATCATTATCACAACTTTTTACATAAAACAATTATTATCTTTTTTATGTAATCTGGTGAGGGGGAGTTGAAAATTTCTATAGTTATTAATTAAATGATGACAAAATACATCATTTCTTAATAAATAACATACATACAACAAATTTTTGTGGAATGGTTGGGAATAAATGAAATTCAGTTTGGGTTTATCTACACAGATATCATCCCTAGAAATAACATGCCCAATTTTGATATATTTTCTTATCATGAAATGAAATTTCTCATTATTTAATTCATAATAAATTTTAATACACTGACCAATGATAAAACAAAAACAACTCAAGCACTAATCAATAAAAGAGCAATAAATAATGAAATCATCCATGAACACATCCATTCAATTATCCAGGTAATATTATAATATACTAAACATAAATTTAGGGAATGTAAATATAGTATTTTATATACCCAATAGAATACTTTTATATACAAACATGACAAATGGGAAATTGTAGATTTTCTTTTTCCTAATCCTGAATGAAAATAATAATATTAATTTATCAAAAAATACCTACTAAGGAAAAAATGTGGGAATTACTTTTTATTCCCTCTAGCTTCTAATCAATGAAATATTATTAGAAATTGTCATTCTTGGTCATCATTTGTATTTGATAATATAAACTGACACACCAACTATTATTCAAATGAGTTCGAACCAATGACAAGTTTGCAATTTTAATAATTATAAAAAAAAATTCATAGTAACTACATAAGATGAAATAACTAATTGGATGTTAGATATGGGGTATATGATTCCAGTTACCAATTATTTGGATACTAATTTTTAAAAAACATTGACGAGTACGAGCTACTGTTAGTTTCTTGACTGTCTGAACAATTTTGCATAATCATTTAACAATATAAGATACATTTAATTTTAAGGGATCATTCCTGAAATGTGTACATGTGTACTTTCCAATTATTTTTATTCATAAAAAACATTCAGGATGGCACAATTCACAATGTTTTTTAGTTAATAGAACTTATTATTGGAGTTTTGTTTCTATTATAAAGATCTGAATATTTCAAATTTTGAGTTAGGGGATTAAATTTAAATTAATGTGGATTTTATAATAATGAAGGTGAATTTCAACGTGATAGGACACTGATCTCATCAATATATATTATGGTATCACCCTTAGATAAGGGAAATGATTTTAAAATCATAAACGTGTAATCATTGGTTACATGATCCTCAATGCTTATGAAATTATAACCAAAAAAATATGTCTGACATTTTTAAAAACTCGTAAAACATTCAACCCATGATTCATTACCTATAATGTATGTAAATGATGAAATCATTTAACTGGGATTAGGGTAAAGAAAATATGTTTTTTATATGAATAGAGTAAAATAATTGAAATAACATAATGTGAGGAATGATCTTCTATGGTTCGCTTCATGGATCCAAGGATCTTGAAGTTAAAAATATAACAACAAACTCCATAGATAATATAACATAGTTGAAATTACATATGATTTTGGATGTAATCTAGAAATTAATATCTAAATTAATTTTTCTATTTCCATTAAAAATATCATCTTCCACATTGAGCAAATAAAAATGTGTAATAAAAAATTAAATTTTCACCATAAAAATTACTAACTCAAACAAATGAGCATAGTGTGTGTTAATAAATTCTTTGATTTGAATAAATATTCATGTAGGATTAAATTCCCAAAACTCATGAGATTAGAAATTTTAGTTAGGGTTCAATGTTATAGAAGCACAAAAAAAATAAGACTAGTATATACATATTCTATAATGGTATATTGAATCGAAAAAATTCAAGGATCAATATATATGGTTGGAAGTGATCACTCTATAAATGCTGAGATGGTACTCCCATGATCATGTTTTCATCACCGATATACATGTTTCACTTTGTACCCTTATCCTTTATAAAACCAGCATTCCATGGAATATTCTTCATATAATCAATCAAGGGGATGTTAAACATCCATTTTTTCAATGATTCAAATATTAAATTACCACGTTTAGTTTATTTTAGTTTCCTTGGATTAGTGTAACTATATGTAAATATATGGTGAATGGTTTGTCTTGTAATTTCATCAATTTAGTCAGAAATCAATCATGGTGGGGTTTCTCATCATTTGGATACTTTTCAAAGGTTTGAATGGTGTTTTCTTCCGTATGGATAAATATAATACATATGTTGTGTAGCTAGTACCATTTTAAGATCACATTTCATTTGAATGTATATTTGTATTAACTATCCATGATATCATATCATGGATATGTTTTTTTCTAAAGTGAATACTGGTTTACATATGGTGTTTATTTGGAAAGTTACTTTAACTATGGAAATATTGTATAATCAGTATACTATAATCTGTAAGAATATTGAAAAGGAATGTTTCTCTTTTATTGAATCTATGTATAAAGAACTCTTTAGACATGCAGTTGCAGGTGGGGCCCATTATATCCCCTCGATGCATCAACAATTATCATGAGAAAAATTAGTTGGAGACATATCCTTCGTTTATGTTACAAAAAATTAGACAGTTTTCTACCCACAGAACTAAACAATTTTAATGGTATTATAGTATCATGTCCAAGATATAGGATGTCCAATTAACAAGAATTATCTTTATTCATTATTCGCGATTACTATCCATGAGGTATTCACTATGACAGAATCTGGGGATGCAATTTCATTCTCATTTTAATAATGGTGTGGGTATTTATTTACTCACAGTGCCATATTGATATGTCAAATTATTACGATTGAGTTATTATTTATTCATTCCTTTTCCATCTTTAACCCTTACTGAGAATTTGAGCTCATCCCATTGTATTTTTTACCTTCAACTTGTGATGAAGAGGAGATCATTAATTTAGTTTCTATGGATGTAGTCATTAGTTTTTTTATGTTTTTTATTTTTTAATGTTTTCGAATGTAATTTGGGTTACATATATGTATCTAGCATCATCAAGACTACTACACTGATTGTTCATTCATAATTTGTATTCCTTCTAACCATGCTAATATAACAAGTAATTAACGGACTCTAGTCTATAGGGGTCGGGGTGTTACATTTGGAATCAAAGGAAGTTTAGTAGAAAACATGGAAAATAGAGTAGGAAATGTATAGAAGGGACCAAATCCCTGAGGATGTAATTAAGGATAAAATACCAGAATATCCTGAATTTATTATAAGGAATAGATTATGTGAATCCTTATATAAATAAATCCATATTTGGATACGAGCAGGTAGAGGTGGCTCGAGAACCGATGTACCTAGTATTGAATGTTCCAAAACGGAGTTCCGGGCATGACCCAGGGGTTTCCTAGTACATGAAAACGAGCCATACTACACTCTTGGTTATGAAACTCCTGGGAGATATGCCTAGTATAATTCAAATTTTATTTACAAGACATTATGAAGGACTGAAATGTAAATTATTCCTCATAGAAACCATTTTTCGGATTATGGGATTAGCCATTCGTAGCATCTCTATTTATTCTATTTATATTGTAATGTTTATATTATACAATATGATTCAAACCCTAATATTGTGTGTGCCATTATTTTGAAATGGAATCTAATGGAAGAAGGGAAACACCATATTTTGGAAAACATACATATGTTGTAAACAATAACCCTTCTACACCTGTGTTGTATCATTTCAAGCGGCCGAAACACCCATCTTTCAGCAGGAATAATAATCCAGTGGTTTCTGAGAAATGGATAAATTCCCTTGAAAAGATATTCATGTCATTAAGATTAAATGAAAATGAAATGGAATTATTGGCAGTATATTTTCTCAAGGGCGTTGCTGACCAATGGCGGTCCTTGATTTAGAATACCATGGAGGATGAAGAAATAGATGTTATGGAATGGATGAAATTTATTGAAATATTCTTTGAAATTTATTTTACACATGAGAAACAAACCGAAATGAATATAAAATTATATGGCTTAATGAAATTGGATGAATAATGTCTTACAGAGTATGAGGATACCATCATAAGGCTAGTCAGTTATGTTGTATATTACGTACGTGACTCATCATATAAGAAGGATCATTTTATTGATGGTCTTAAGCCATGTCTTTAGAGGGAACTAGTTTCACAAATATTTTCATCATATGATGAAATTATCTCATGTGCCATCAAAACAGAGAAATATTTTCAAGATCAAATTTGTTCAAAGGAAACCAAGATAAATTGTGGTACTATAATAACCAAGGGAAATACAATGCGCAAATTAAGAACAAGGGAATAATAAAATTCCCATTATGCGAGAAATGTGGAATGAATCATCTAGGGAAATGATTTAATGGTATGGGAGTCTATAATATGTGTGGAGAAAAGAGTCATATATCTCATTAATTTATAGGGAAGAAACAATTTTTTGATGTTCAATGCAACAATTATTGAGGGATGGGACACTATAAATTTTTTTGTCTGAAGTGAGAAGGAATCATTCCTCAGAAAAATCCAAGTGAGAAAGAGAGAGCTTATCTGAATACAACCGTGGAAGATTATGTTGTTAATGATGTGGTGCCATGTACCTTAATTGTTTCCTCAAACATAGAAAACACATTATCTGATTATGGATCATTACATTAATTTATATCTTCCATGTTTTTCAAGAAATTTAGACATGTCCATTTTGATTTAATAAAGGAGTTATCATTCAAAACTCATAAGGGATGAATCATTTTAACAAAGGAATGTCAAAATTCCCCCTGATAACACGTAAACATGATTTAGTAGCTAACATCATTATTATACCAACGATTTACTTTGATATAATTCTAGGGATGAATTGTATGTAATATAATGATGATTATATTTATTACAAGAAAAAGGAAGTTTCATTTTTGAAAATGGTGTAGAATATCTTATCTTTAAAGAAGATCTCTCTCCATATTATTCTTATCTAGACCCATACCCGGTAGCTTTATAGAATTAAATTCTTGGAGAGGAATAAAACCCATAAACTAGGGTTGATGAATGAAATCTTCAAATTAAAGGTGTACATATAGCACAAGAATACATTGATGTGTTTCTATAGGATTTAATTAGACATCCTCTAGATCTAGAAATTGATTTTTCCATTTTCATAATTCTTAGTGAAAGACCTATTTCAACTAACCCCTATATAATGGAAACATTGGAGTTAGTGGAGAGAAAGAAAAAAATATATCTGTTGAGTGAAAAGGGATTTATTTGATATAGTGTTTCCCCATTGGGAGCCCCTTTCCTGATTGATGAAAAGAATGATGGATCATGTTGGCTATGCATTGATTAGAGTGAAATTAATGATATTATAATAAAGAGTAAGTATTATCTACCTCATATTGATTATTTATTAGATAATTCTCTTGATGAAAAATAAATATCGAATATTATACATCGATCCAGATAGAATCAGTTACATGTGAGGAAGGATAATATTCCTAAAACAACATTTCAATCCAGATATGTGCATTACGTGTTTACAGTAATGAATTTTGGACTGACTAATTCTCCCTCAAATTTAATAGATTTAATGAATAGTGAATTTTATGGAATATCATGATAAATTTTTTGTGGTAATCATTGATAATATCTTTGTATACTAAAAATTATATGTAGATCATGAGGTTCAATTACATATTACACTAAAAACTCACATAATATCAGAATAAATGGGATGTTTAGAAAGTGTGAATTCTAGAATCAATCTATTTCATTTCTAGGATATATTTTTTAAAATTATGGAATCCTAGTTGATCCTACAAATACAATGTAAATCCGTGATTATCCCACACCAACAAACAAAGATAATTTATGTTGTTTTATTGGATTAGTAGGTTACTATTGGAATTTTGTTCAAAATTTCGCCAGATTGGCTAACATACTAACCAAGATAAAATTTAAAAGAGTTAAGTTTGTGTGGGAAAAATAATGTATATAATTTTTAGAATAAATGAAATGAATATTGGTCAATGGTCCAATTTCAACTCTTCTATATGGAAGTGATGGATTTTTATTATATAGTGATGCATCAATGAATGGTATGGGTTGCGTCCTTATGAAAAATGGTAATGTAATTGATTATGAATCAAGGCCTTTGATGACTAATGAGAAAAATTATCCAACACGTATTCTTCGGTTAGTATCTTTAATATTTTAACTGAAGATATGGAGACATTAACATTACTGTGAAAATTGTGATATATACACAGATCAATTGAGTTTGAAGTACATATTCACACAAAAAGAACTAAACTAATGGATAATGAGATGGCTCGAGATAGGCATAGATTACATTTGTTTAATACACAATCACTAAGGAAAAGACTATAAGGTTTAAGATACCTTAATCATGAAATATCATGGACTTATGACTCAAATGATTATTAAGAGAGATCATATATTCATGGATCTACTAGAGATGGATATGGGAATTGATATGGAAGGGGAAACATCATTCCTCCTTCAAGTGATTGAAAACCCATATTTACTAGAGAATATAAAATGTTCTCAATCTGATGATGAAAATATACAAATGAAAATTATTTCTATTATGGATGGGATATTGGAAGACTTCATGTTTGAGGAATGAGTTTTAATGTTTCATAAGTTTGTAGGGAAAAAATACTTCAAGGTATCATTGAAGCATTTTTGAGGTGATTGTTTTTGCTGAAAAAGTGGACATCTGTGTTGTGATTATTGAAAAAGAAATCCATCACATAAAAATTTATTGACAAAGGGGATTTCATAGTGGCATGTTGAGTTCATGGGTTGTGGTTATTGATCCATGTTTGATTCAAAAACATCGACAAATAAATGGATGATCTAGAGGCGGTACAAAAAGAGGAGATAGAAGGTGGAACCATTTTCCATAGTTTGCCAAATTTTTTGGCCTGAAAATTGAAAAATGGAGAAAAGTAGTTTTTGGATAATGGACTTTAGAACTGTGTACTTGAAGGATAGGAATATTGTGCACCTAATGTTTTTCAAGATTAGTACATAAAAATATGTCAACGGGATAAGTGGTGATCACGTTTTAGAGTTGGTCGCACAAGTGATTTGCACGGCATGAGACTTGTGCCCCAAAGGGAGACTTCTGTATCATCATGTAGGGTGTCCAAATGCCTATAAATACAGTTTGACCCCACCTCATTCTTTGAAGAGTTCATCACTTACACAAATCATAGATCATGTCGTGCAGGTGTGGTGGTCGTGCAGGTGGTTTGTGGTCGCACAAGTAGAGGTTGCGCACCAGGTGATAACTGTGTGTCCATGGCGGTCTGGGTGATGAATGAAGGGAGTAAAACAGGTTCTAAGTTGAGGAAGGAAGTGTCGAACAAGTTGTTTGGTGACACTTTCGCACCAGGTTTTGAAGAATCATGAAAATTGATGGTTTCACGCCAATATTGGTTTGGGTGGAAAAGGGTGTGTGTCACGCATGTTTGGAGTAGCAGAAGCATTTGTCGTGCAAGTGGTTTAGGAGGACTTGCATGATTGTTTTGACATGCGCACCAAGACTTTTATTCCAGATTATATAAGGGCACCTTGTAAGGATGATTCCCGGCAGTGTTTCAGGGCTGCGTGGAAGCTGGATGATTTCCTGATACCATCAGTGAAAAGTGAGATTCATTTATGGGTGAATGTTGGACTTAAACAGTGCATCTACATACAATAAAGGATGCATTAATTAGTGATAGTTTAAAGACCTATAAGACTATAAACTATGAGTGGATCCTTTCCAGAGCGGTGAGAAACGGAAGAGGAAGAAGGTGATTCTCTCCACCGGCATTGAGCCAGAGAGAGAGAGACATAGAGTAACCCATGGGAAAGCAGTGAACTGACCCTAAACATTGTAATGGTAGTGATCTTGTGAATAGAAGTGATCTAACATGAACCTTGTAAACAGTAGTGTGCTTTTAGTGGAGGTTTTATATTAGTGGTGGTGGATGACGACACTACCCCAGTTTTGAGATGATATTTATTATGAGTTGGAATACTCCACTTTCCTATAGGATCAGCTGTCCATCCACCCAATGTTGGATGAATAGTATTATGATGTCCTAATTGGTTTGTTATTTTGGTGGCCTATACATATTACCTTAAAAATCATAGAACACTCTAAATTTTTATGGAATTTGTCAGAATAGTGGGTGTTGATGGCATAAATTCCGTAATGAATTAGAGGTGGAGGATTGGTTTTTTCATGGGAATGCGTTTCCTTTTGGAGTACGGTGCATACATCTCTAAACATCATGTCCACCTAATTATCAATATCATAATGTAATACCTCATGGAAAACATGAATGTGTACACTAGAAAATGAAAAAGCTTTATGAGTGTTCTATTCTATATTCTATATTATATTTGTTGAATTGATTTGTGTTTTATTTATAAAATCCCAACACCTATAACATCATCAGTCATGTTACAATCAATATTAATTAAACCATCATAAAGAATGTTTTAAAATATAATATCTTATTTTCTATTGTAGGAAACGTTATAAAATATTTTTAAAAATTTATAGGTGTTAATAAATTATTTTCACTTTGGATTGAATGAATCTACATAATTCAATACATATATTTTCTATTCAAGAGGATGGAAGTAATTTTCAAGGAAAAGTAATTTCATTTTTACTCAGCAGAATATAGAGTATTTAATATAATACATCCTATAATTTCCAGTGTATTATAATAAAAATATGAATTCCCTAATAATTAAATTTTCATCATAATCATTATAATGGTAAATTATTGAACACAAATAAGGAAAATATTTTAAATTGTCATGTGGGTCTTCTCTATCCATTGAAATATATTTTGGTAATAAGTGAATATGACTAGATATGTTCAAAATCATATGTTTCCCCTTTTATTTTAATGTATATATGATGGATATCTACAAAATTTGAGGTTTTTTATTTTTTTTTATTTGGTTATTTAAAACCAATTTAGATATTTTATGTTTCATATTTAACTTTTTTCAAGAATAATAGGTGTTTACAAATGTCTCAAGGGTAGGTTGTCCTACTTTTAAGGGTAGTTCTGTGTGCCTTGATGTCATTGATGTAAGATCATCTCTATTTAATGATTTAATGGATGTAAATATATTATAGTATAAAAATAATTCATAGATCCCACACAAAAAATAATGCACAAAAAAATATATGTAATGGTAGAATATGAAACAAATAAATATTTAAAAATTTTAAAAATATGTTATCATTAGAATATTATAAAAATAGAAGCACTCCTCAGAAATGGAGGCAATATTTTAATATTTTGCCTCGACATTGAAAATTGATCATCATTTTCATTTTGATTTATATTCAAGATAATACGTACAACATATCTCAAGTAAATTTGGTGGTTCAAAGTGTGTATTTATTTAAAAAGGGATCAAATTAGTGGTTACATTGAAAATAATATTAAAAATAATATTACATAATTTAAGAGTATAAAAGATAAAAAAGGAGGACGTTTTTTAATGATTTATATTATAAGGAGGTCATTTCATTTTCAATACATGTCCTTTGTATTTTTTCGATCTAAAAATGTTAGATGGTGTAATCGAATCCCTTGGATAACGACAGTTAAGATATCGATTCCACTCTTACATCTTTAAACATAGGGAAATGTAGAAAATTTTAATAATATAATCAGGTTATCAAGGATTGAATCTCATTCATAAAAACGTGATATAAAATAATATTAAAATATATTGATGTTTTAGTGAACGTGGAATCTTGTTATGTCTACAAGTAACAACATATGTTTACCACTTAAATATCTTCCTTATCAGCATTGAATTATAAAATGTATCAATTAATTAAAAAAACTAAAGGAATTCATTCGGAGATCATGTAATGATTATATATATGTTGAATAATTAATTCAAAAATTATCCACCACTAGTAGAATAAAAAATATAGAAACTCCCTCCCATTAATGGGTTGATTCCTTGAAAAGACTTTCCACCATTTAGATCGCCATCAATAGTTGGAGTAAGATTCAGTAGAATACAACCTTGATCATTTACCCTCATATGAGTTTATAGGCCTCCATATTATATATGATTTGGTGATGAATCCTATGGTTCTATAAAATTATAGATATTTCCCTCTGGGTCGGTCATTCAAATAAGGCTCCAAAGTGTACCTTTTATAAGAAAATGTTGATTTGTTATTGGGAACCCATAGATAGAAATAACACATGGAAAATGGTTTTTTGTGGGCATAGAACCTTATCACACTATGTATAGAATTATATTGTTTTATACCCACATCATCACTATCTACTTCATGCATTTGCAAGCATTTTTAAACCGTTAGCATAATAGAGGTTTGAAATACAAAACAAATATTTCAACTTATGGAATATTTTTTAATATTTTTTCTTAGAATGATTTATTTGTTTGTTTCCATTTATGGATGAATTGGGATTAGTAATGATTAGGATAGTTGAATCACTTTTAATATATGGTTAAAAAATTTCATCCCAATTATATATTCAAATTATCTAGAGACTATAGTAGAGTCCTCAGGTGTTCTTGGATTATTATATAGTTTATCTTGTTTTCCGTCAACATAATTTTGAATATTCTAAATCACCTCCACCTAAACCAAGTAATATAATATAGTAATTTTTTCGTTTTTAATTGTGGTAAAAATAAAAAAATTTATCAAAATATTACTGTCAATTAAATACAAAATGTGAGATTTCCATATTAAAATATAATGTCCACTAGGTTAGATACCCTGAGAGTGGGGTCGAATCAGGGAATGAAATATTAAAACAACTGCCCCTATGGATCTTGTCTCACTGTTAAGCAAGTCTCCCTTCTATCTCTTTCCTCCAATAGAGTATAAACAAAAACTAAAGCATGTACATGACACAATTATTTTTATATGGTTAACCCTCACTGGGCCACGTCGAAAGAGCACATGCCGATCATGTGCAGATGTACCAAATAAAATAAAAGCACACTAATGTTTACAAATTTCTGGATTGATCACTTCTAATCCTGGGATCACTAACATTACAATGTTTGTGGTTAGCTCACTTATTTCCCATGTGTCACTACCTATTTCTCTCTCTCTGGCTCACTACTGGTGGAGAGGATCTCTTTCTTCCTCTTCCTTTGCTCACTGCTCTAGAAAGGATCCACTCATAGTTTATAGACATGTAGGTCTTTTCATTATCAAAAATGAATACATCCTATGTTGTATGTTGATGCTGTGTTGATGTCCAGCTTTCACCTGTAGATAAATCTCACATTGTATCGAATGTATCTGGAAATCTTCCAGCTTTCACGTAGCTCTATAATGACTGATGTGCTTCAACCATATTTGGTACCCTTCTCCAAGCCAGTGCGTAAGTCCTGGGACAGGATTTCAAACCGACATGCATGTTCACATCAACCACTTGCACGAAACTCCCTTCTTAAACTCCAACCTTGCTGGACTCACAGTCTTTTACACCCAAAAAAATTTTAATGTGAAACCATTAACTGTCACGCTTCTTCAAAACCAGGAGTGCAAGTGTCACCAAACCACTTGTATGACACCCCCATCATCAAATCCAATCTTGGGATGCTTCCAACCTTTCTCTCCCAAACCACTTATGGAACACAACTATCAAATCGAGCGCTACTTCTGAAAAATCATTATAAATTCCCGACCACACCACCACATGCACGACCACTACACCAGCATGACGAGATCTCTGATTTTCTCCAAGTGTTGAAATCACCCCAAATGAGTAGGTTTCAGCCTCTATTTATAGTCATTTGTTCACCCTGAGTGTCAGAAATGCATGTTTACTCTCATTTCACAAGTCTAGCCGCCCAAGTCTCTGTCTCCCTAGTCACTTGCGCGACCAATCCTAAAACTTTGGATACCCTTTTTCCATTTCCATTTTTTGATGTTCTGATCTTGAAAAACATGTGATGCACATATTTCCAAGACTCAAAGCCACCATTGCGCAAGTCCCTTTACCAAAAACACTTTTCTTTATTTGTCAATTTTGAGGTCGAAAAATTTGTCAATCATGGGAAAATGGTGCCACCTTGTATTTGATATTTTTGAACCGCCTCCAGATCAACCTTTCCATTGTCGACGTTCTTAAATCAATCTTGGATCCTTTGCAATATCCCTTGAACTCAACGTTCCACAATGAAATCCCATTTTTAACAAATTATCATGTCATGGTTCTCTTTGTGAACAAACACAACACGGAGACCCACATTTTCAAAAAACACAATCACCTCAAGAATGTTTCAATGACACCATGAATGATTTTTTCCCAAAAATCTCCCACTTTGGGTTTATTGAAACCTCTTCCATAAAAAGTTATACAGTTAATTATTCAACCAACATTTTCCAATTGAGATTCCAATAGCGATCAAGGATTTATTAAACACAAACTCTAAGCCCACGTGATCAATGCTCAGCGTGAGAAACAAGACTAAATGAAATGTTCCTCAATGAATCACATCAACTCTGACACCCACTGTTGACACCAAAATGATACCAATTTATTGTAAATATCATTACAACATTCCAACACCACTCTTATGCTTTTATCACGATCCTCAGCGGTCATTATATCTATTCATTTATCAATCACTTCTAGTATCATTATATTTGATACTCTCCCCCTTTCTCATTGCTCCCCTATCTCACTTCTTCACCAGACAGCTTCTCCCAACATCATTAATGCTTAGAATGAATATTAATGGGATGGGATTCATTAGGATCAATATTTTACTGGATCCATTGTATGGATTTACCATTATCATAGATATAATATCTTTTATATAATTAATGTTAAATTCAATCCCAGTTTATCTTATTTCTATCAGAATGGAGCTTCCCATGCCCTTATGAACGTATATTAAAATGTCTTCAATATAGAGTTCGAAGATATCAGTATAAATAGTAATTGATCATTATGATAAGGTAGTGCTCAACATGTTATCAAATTCACAGTACTACATTTATGAAGCTTCTACAAATGTATTGGTAGTAAGGAGATTCATCTTATGATCAATAGATCTGAGAGTTGGTATGAAATGGATATACAGAATAAAATAAATTTCCTAAGAGATAAGAACACACATGTGGAGGTGGTTATCATCTAGGTGTCACAGGATGCACATAAATAATTTTTTAACTTATTTCACTAGATTAACTATTTATTAGTGAGAGAAATTTCATTTTATGTACTAATTATTTACATTTTACTATGTTTCATTAACTGTGGTCATTTTCAACAAACACTCAATAAAATATGCTAACATATTTCATACATTTTTTATTTTTTTAGATTTTATTTTATTTCCATAGGAGTTGAATATACATGTCATAATTTGAGATTATAAATATGAAGTATATATACAATTTTAGGTAGTTCTGAGGTTCCAATTATCTTGGGGTGACTTCATATGTTTACAAATACATACACAATACATCTACCTCATCATATATTAACTATATTTAGGGTTATATACTATTTATTTATTTGTGATAAAAAATTTAATTTATGTTATTGTTAGCGATATGAAAATGTTCAACAGATAGAGAGACCATCATGTGGGTCATATGCATATAAAATGATATCCTTCCATGATAATATATCCTATGTTGAATTCATTAGATGTTTATCCGATGATATTTCTTAGTGTTGTGTAAGTTTCTCATATATTTTCCCTGATAAATTTGTATTTTAAACTAGATCGATAAGGTATTGATAGTTGTGTATATATATTGTATTGAAATTCTCCATATCAATATCTCTATAATGGATAGAACATTTATTGTTGCCATTATTATTCATGAAAATCAATTATATTTTACAGAATGTTTATAATAGAAATGTTGTATCACAATTGGGTAATACTCTTTTATTTTAAATTACTCTTGATTTTTTTGTGTCATTATATATTATCATCTATTTATCTTTATGTATGTGATAAATGACGATCAAATTTTTGGATTTATTATTAATTGTTTCACCTAAATGAATTAGTTGGTTCTCAATGATAGATATTAGTTTGGGATATCGTGAGATGTGGGAAATTTGCGTAATAATTTATTGAATTATGTCTTATTTTGTTATGGTCTAAACAATTTCATTGGGATTTATGTAAATGAAAGGATCTCAAAAACCATTTTTTAGTGTTCGATGAAGATAGATATGATAGGGCTTCTTGATCATCTCATTTTGGGGTTTATTGAATACATCATTGTGTACTATTGATATATTAGGGTGCATATTGAGTATTATTGTATTATTTTGGGATTTGTTCATCATTAGTAGATATTTTTTATGATATAAAATTGTGATTTATATATTCATGATGATATTATATATATATTTCATGTCTTATTAGGGTGCAGTTGTGGACCCTTCAATGATAAATGTGATCATTTGTCTAGAGGCCCACAAGATATTTGTCGAGGTGTGTGGATTCATTTATTTTTTAGTTGAATATAGTTGGTTCAAATTTATTTATATCTATTTGAAACTCATAAATTATTATTTGATTAAAAATGATTGTGAATATTTGTTAAGTAATTAGTTATATTCATCTTCATTGTTTCTTGGAGAGATGTTGGTCAATTATCTATTTATTATTTTTCAAGAAGTGGGTGTTTTTATGGATTTTTTTCAATTAATTTCGTTTTTATGATGTGATAAATTGAAAATTTTCTTATTTTTTAGTTATTCCACTATGAATTTATGTAATAATGAGTGTAAATTTTTCATTTATTATACAATGATTACAGTAGTTGTGTTTTTATCAATGTAGTTATGAAATTTACTAATATTAGAATATATATCAATTGGAATTTATCATAATATTATGAGGTTATTGGTCTAATATTTATTCTAAGAAATTATATAGTCATCGTGAATATAAATCATGTATAATTTTAATTATGATATTTTATATTCATTAAGAAATGTTTATGTTCTATATGATGTGTTTAGTAGGAATTCAAGTAATGTGGAATTTCATGAATCTATAGATTATTAGAGAATAATAGAAGATACCATTGTCATAAATATTGATATAGGATCATGTTTTGTTAAAGGAATAATTTTTCAAATGATAATATAGTATTATTTTGTGAAACATGTAGAGGATTCCAATATAGGGGATTCTGATGTTGATGTTTGGAGAGACACATTTATAATTGGTGTAACCACAAATGTTTTATTTGAGGATTAATTATAGAAATATTTCTTCAAAATTATGATTTTAATCCCATTTTTTATGCATGAGGTGGTAATATATTTTTTCATTAATATACCATTGGTGGTACAGCATTTCCTGATAATGATGTACTAATTTTTAATCGGATTGTTTTTTTTCTTTGTGGTATCATTTAGTTAATATGTTAATATCTATATTTTAGGTCCTTATTATGGTAATTGATAATAAATGTGTACTTGGTGACTAAACTAGAGATATTATGTTCCTCAGTAAATGTGCGAGGAAATATCAATGTACTATATTCCCCCCATTACCTCTTATTGAAGGAGGAATAGATTATATGTGATAGATAATGGTTCGTTTCTTTATATCATCCAATATTATAATGATCAATTCATCCATATCATTATGTATTTAATCAATGATTTAACATATTGATGTGGTGAAATACTATGGAGTCCTATGGATTGTCATCTATATTCATGATCAGTATTATACCTTCATTATTTGGTGTGATCTAAGGAAATATTTGTACACTTACTTATCTCTTGGAATTTCAATCGATTTTTAGATAGGTTGTCCAAAAATTCCTTCCATTTTTATCAATGTGGAATTGTGGTATGTTTAGGTAGTGTATTTTAATTGTTGATGGATGAGGCAACTTGTATATGATTAGTATTCCTAAAAAATAATCCCCCCTAAACAATTGGTATAGAAAAATTTGATGAAATTCTTGGGAAAAACCATTCTAGATATTTCAATACAATGGTTGGAGACTCCAAAATCATACATAATAAGAGTGTATATAAATGAAAATTGATTTTATAGATGATTTGTATGAAGATAAATCTAGTTCATAATTTTCCAGAGTCATATGCTTTAAAATGGAGGTTATATTTGATTTTCGTCATTTCAGATAATCTATTCATTTATGTGACATATAATCATCAGAAATGATATTTTTATTTATTACTAATCATTAACTTTTTCAATTATGTATTCTCATGATATTCTATTTGGTTCAAGTAATTTCCTAGGGTTTTCATCATGATGACTCTCAAATATTCAATTTGATTGAGGAACATTACTAATCTGATGATACATTTATTCATTATCCAATGGATATCCCGGAACAACTTGATATGGTGTTATGCAGTATTGGTATTCCTTTTGTTAATGTCCTTTGATAGAATCTATTTATGGAGGTGAGTATATTATAATGTGAATGGAAGATAAATTCTTATTATCTAAATATTATTAATGATTATATATTCATTTGTATTGATGTTTTTAGGTAATTCACCTTTTTATGTATCATGATATTTTATTCTCTTAATTGATGCCTGGTTTATTTCCATTCTCTTATTTGAGAGGTTTATCCATTGATATAGTATTTGGTAGATATTTCATTGTGATTAATTTTATTTCACCTTATTCGTATATGTGAGATGATTATTCCCCTGTCATTGAGAGAATCGTGTGAGGTATCTCATGTGGTTGATATTAATATTACTATTTTTTATTTTAAATTCTCTATGATTTATTGTTTTAGATTATGAATGAGAAATATCTTTTGATTGGAATCATATATAAGTTAATTATTCATTATTTACTATGTAATTTCATACTTAATATTTTAATGGGGTTTGGTGGAATCCAAGAGCTGGTTTTGTATTTATTTTTAATTTTAATATGGTATCAAGATTATTTTACAGTGTAGATTTTAGATTATAATGGGACTAAGAAGATCATTTCTTAAAAATATATAGGTTTACTATTAAGGGTGGTTATGTGGGTCTGATTTATAAAGTGAATAAAGGGATGATGGTGTCAAATGTCAGATAACTAGACAGGATATCTCAAGATGCATTGATTTCAATTAATAAGGTTTTATCAGAAATACCACATTGTATATCTATAATGATATTCGATCATTTATTACACTAGTTATTTTATATTCATCTTATAATTCCATTTTTTGCTCATGTTCAATATTTTCATTACGTTTATTTTCATATTTATTATTATCATAATGTTCCATTATTATTTTTGTGTTAACTATGTTATTCGAGGGCGACAGTTTCCATAATATTGTGGTTATTAGAGATCCGTGTATTAATTCTATTCACATTGATATAACATTGAAATGAAAAATTAACGAGATATACTACTTCCCATTGATTATATATTCATTCATAATATAATCATGATTTAACTCTATGGGTGTTCATGGAATTCACTATACAATATGATAAACATTATGAATAATACATTTCATTTCTTTTATGGTTCATATTTATTCCACCCATAAAATCGATTTCCAATTAGACAACGAGCCCATACCAGAGTGGTAAGGGATCCTGCTTGGCATCCAAGAGACCCAGGTTCTAATCTGAGTGTAGGTGAATTTTTGGGTACTATAGCAGTATTTTAGAATTCATTGTAGTGGAATTATAGTAGTTATTGTTCGTTACTGTAGCAGCAAGATCAATTCACCCGATTCGGGCCTTCGGCCCACCAGTTTGGGCCTACGGGTCTCAATGGTTGTCGGTTCATCAATGGCCTTTGGGCCATAGGGCCTTTAGGCCACATAGACCATGGATTATCCTAGTTCACAATGAACATTCCCCAGAAGAGGATCAAATCAATATGAGTACCAGCAACCAGATTCATAGCTAATAATATTGGAAGAATGAGAGGGTATCGAAGCGACCATCTGGACTAGGCACCATGCAGCTTTGTACGGGGAAATGCTAGTCAATCAGCTATGCAATGTGGGGAGATAGGTGATCAATGACTCAGAAAGCTATGGAGGGGCAGTTCAAGTGGTTTGGGCCTACGGGTCAAGTATTGGGCATGGTATGCCTCTGGGCCTTCACATCATGTATTGCGGGTATGTCAGGCCTTATTACATGGGCCTATAGGTAATGTATAGGTTCCCCTTCGACCATTAAAGGGGGATTATTCATAGTGAAATAAAAAAGAAGGGCTTCGAGCCATTTGAGCTCAATTATATTCAATATAGTATAGTATTGACATTAATTCATTGTTAAAGTGTATTTTATCATTATGTTTAATTTTCGTTGATAAAAAATGTTGTGGAATGTATTGTTAGAATATATGATTGATAAATAATTAAAGATAAAAATATAAATAATAAATTTATATTATTTTATTATGGAAATCATAATACATTTAAATATTTTTTTTAATTTTGTAATTAGTATAATAAATGAATTGGATAAAGAATATGGAGGTGAATGACATTATTGTAGTAAATTACTATTTTATTTTTATTGAAATTTTATTTAATAATTTTAAATTATTTTATATGTCCTCAATGCATTAATAACTTTTTAATTTATATTTTTTTCTACAAAAAACATTAGATACTCTTAGATGTTATATATAATAAATGAATACGTTTATATGAAATGGTGGTGGGACCAATTTTCAGATAATAATAAATGTTATAAGATTAGGGAGCCAATTTTCTCCAAAATATGGGATACAAAATTTATAGTGAAAAAATAACCCATTGATTAAATATTCTGTTTTATTACTTTTGTGATTTCTTTTATTTTATCTTGTCAGTTGAATGTAATTTGATCCATAGATGGATGTTAATTAATGGTGTATGGGTTGGGAAGCTATGGTTTTTTACTATATTTGATGATTATAATGGTGAGATGTATGGTGATATGCATGAATGTGTTAGGGAAGGTATCATAACCAATGTAAATTTTTGAAGTTATGAACTCCTATTTTTGAGGATATTGTTTGGATGATTCCTTTTTAACAATAATAATTTGATATGCATAGTATGGTAATGTGTTTCTACATCCATTTCCCAAATTATTGAGGTAGAATGTTTTCATTGGATATGAATTTCATTTATTGTAGATTTATATGATTGTAGTAGTATATGTAAATATTAAATTATAATTAATAAAAAATATATTTATCCTCGGTGTTTTGTAATAATGTAAGGAAATTTTTGATAATTATGAGAAATCATGGAATTTTTTTGTTAATTCATTTTTGGAATGGAATTTGTTGATAATATTTTCATTTAAAATAATAATCAATATTTATTGGTAAATTATTATAATTAATGTAATTAAAATGATATAGAAAAAAATTGAAGTACATTTATTGGATTTTTTATATGGAACATATTATTTAACATGGTAACAAGGTGTCTAATGTATGATAAGAGTAGTTAAGAATAACAATATGATAAATTTGATAGTTTAGAAATAAATTATATTATATCATGCATGTTGTGTGATTCCATATGTCACAACACCCATGTGTGTAGGGATAATTGAAGTCAGTTTACTAGAAGTTGGTGTTTTCCAAAACATATAGGGTTATGAGGATTGGACGGATTAGTAATCCAATTATAACAATATGTTTTTATAGTAGTGGTGTGTCTCATATACAAAATGTATACATTTTCCTATATATTTCTGTAGAGGAATATATGCATATGATGATATAAAGCTCAAATTTATTCATGTTGTATTAGATTTTTTGAGATATTTGTAATGATTTAATATGTTGAGGTAGAGTTTAAAAACAGCGGGGAAGTGGTTCCCATGTACATTATATTGATATTTTATTATATTTCTAATATAGGATAAACATGGTGAGATATATACATGGTTAGTATGAGATTATAGTATACAATTTTATATGATGAAATGGCACCACATGTTCACTAGGTGTTTGTGTTACATTATATAATACATGAGTGCCACAAAAAAGATTCTAAGTGAGCATATATGTTATGATAACCCATATTATAACTAAAATATTTTTCTTTTCCATAAAACCTAGTATGTTATTAATATAAAAATTACTATCTTGTGGATTTTGAATTTGTTATTTTTTAGTTCATGGCCCCAAATGAGGTTTATCTTTTAATATATGTAGAAAGATTTATGAGGTTATTTTAGTGGTATGAAATTACAATCCATTATTTGTGATGATTTATATTTATATTGAGATAGTTTTATTTTGTGTTTCTATCATATCTCAATTTAATAATTTAATTGTAATGATAAAAACATCCCATCATAATTCAGGAAATACACTTAGTGGTTGTCAAAAACTTGCGGAATATTGAAGAATGGTTTGTAGATCATTATAACTCTTCTATAATTGACTACATAGGTGGGGTACTTTCCTGATGTGAGGTTTTGGGAATTATAGTTCCAAATCATATGATTTTTTTGATAGACATGGTAACTTCCATTATTTTTTTAATTTCTTTATAATTATAACATAAATTATGATAAAATTTATTTTCATGACACTATAATATAGGTAAATTTCAATATACTAAATTGGTTTGAACATATGACAATTATAATTCAATGTGTTACATTAATACATTATTTATATTGAATCTAAATTTGTATTTAATTAATTATTAATCAATGAAAGAAAAAATTTCTTGATATTGAAATTCATTTTTCATTTCCCAAATACAAATCATGAATCATTTCAAAATAAAAATAGTTCTAAACAAACATATATATTATTTCAAATACCATACATCAATTTTTAATGTAATTTATTTTTTGAAATGTTTAATTTATGGGTGAACATAATATATTTTGAATTCATATATAACTTTAATAGAAATAATGTCGAAAATATGAATATCAGTAAATTTTAGTGTGATCATGAATATGTAATAGTACACATGAATACATGATTTCATATAAAATTATAAAATAAAATAATTCATCGAAGGAAAATATTTATTCATAGAATTTATTATTGAGTAATAAATATAAAATCATTGTAGATAAAATTATTTATTCAAATACATTATCAACCCTATAATATTTAATGATAAATATTTCAAAATTATTTTCTATTTAAAATTGCCCATGGTTAGGATATATGAATTTGGATTTAAACAAACTAATTCTTGTTATAGATTAATAGAATGGATCCATTGAATAGGTTCCTATTATATGTTATTATGTATTAAATTAATTTTATATTTTTTTCCATATTAATTTTAGGAAACAGTAATTCATATTAACCTAACTATTAATAAATTGATATTGGTTTTAGTATAATTTCCCATATCAATGGCTTTTAGCTGGGTGATACATTGCCTCATAAATACCTACCAATATGTAAGAGGAAAATAAAAATATGAGAGGGTATCAATCCATTTGGGGTGAAACAATGCCCGCAATATCGTCTCATAGAACTTATGATAATTAGAATAAATAAACATTACATAATTGACCATATAAACAACTATAACATATATGTTCTGATTATATAATGAGAATAAAATAATTCCAATGTGGAAACACTATCATGAAATTTAACACAGATAAAAAAAGAGAGAGAAAGTAGGTATATAAGATGGATCAAATGGGGTTTGATCCACGTTAGATTAAGGAACATTATAAGACCAATAGATTGTAAATTTTAATTATTAAACAGATCCACAAATTAAAACAATATATGTTATTCTAGTGGTTTAAACATCAAATACCAAACAACTATATAGCATTATATAACTAATGCGTATGTTTCCCTACTACGTGGTCTGTTTTGATATGGCATAGCCTCCAAAGGACCCAATCAAATGGGTGGAGGATAAATCGTAGTCTCTATGGAATAAAAAATACATAGTGCATTTTATATTTCAATGATACAATATTAGGCCTGAGGTACTTTCTATTATATAACTACAACACTAAATAGTCTCTTACACCCCTAAAGTGTGATCTTATATGATATAGTGTTTTGAGACTTTTCTCATATTATAAAATGAAAAAAAAAATACTTTCATTCTCATGTAAAATTAAATTATAAAATATATATACGATATTGGATTAAAAAAAATAAGGATTGAAAATCATTTATTTAGGAACCTGAATTACAAGGAATTACATTTATTATCATCAAAATATGTTCCTTAGATTCAAATAATATGTAGGTTTCCTTCTGAAAAAATATTATAACACCAATATTAATCATCATTACCTCGCTAAAAAATATCCTCCATGATTATTCATTGATGCCACCCAACCAAGAAAAGTGGGGACATCTATCATCAATGTACTTTCATAGTTTATGAAAATATTCAGAATTGGCCTCACATCATTGCATGCATTAGGGTTCCACTCAATATAATAAATGAAAAACAAATTCGTAATATAGGTAATGTAACTTTGATTATATTACACATGAATCAATTTATTTTACTTTTGATAGGAAAAATGAATAAATATCTAATATGACACTACACAAATATATTTTTTGATCGCAATGCGTCGCAAATAACATTGTGTTATCTTAAATGTCTCCCTTAGGTTCTAACTAACTAACTGAAAAGTAAATATCTAGAAATAATATATTACCACATTAAACACCATGGTTCACCTCATTTTTTTCATAAGATCTCTATTTATTATGTCAAATTTAAAACATGTTATGAATTAATTTCAAATTTATGAATGTCTACTATACCACGACAAGGTTAATAACCACGACATTGCAAAAATTTTATACAGAATATTGAATGGAACATCATAAAATAAAAATACATTTGTGGTTCCATAAAATATGATTATTGGTTACTATTTTTGAATGAAAAAAAACTATTGAGAAGTCATGATCTCATGCTCCAAAGAAGTCAATGATACAAGCACAAAGTATACCACCCACTATATAAAATTTCTTCTATGATTATCTATTTATTATAATATGAAATACTCTTTCTAAAAAATGACATTAGGTACATGTTGAATAATTTTGAAAAAAATTTGTAAAATGTGTTTCTTTATAAAAAAAATATTGTTCATTGTAACTCCATGTAAGAATATTATCACATGAGCATTGAGTATATAAATATATAAAATTGATTGGAAATCAATGATCAATATAAAGTAAAAAAATTACTTAACCATCAATCACCTCTGAAATGCTACATTTCTTAGGTGTATAATCCATATAAAAATAATATTTCATCTTATACTAAACCAAATACCT
Organism: Viscum album; assembly: GCA_963277665.1. Taxonomy (NCBI): domain Eukaryota; kingdom Viridiplantae; phylum Streptophyta; class Magnoliopsida; order Santalales; family Viscaceae; genus Viscum; species Viscum album. Next base: position 1,320,566,382 of record OY728152.1, on the reverse strand, counting down.
TGTTTATAGGATCAAGTCCATCTATGTTATTACATAACATAATCTTCTATTGTTTCTATGGAATAAAATATATACTCTAAGAATATGTGTAATCAAAACATTTGATAGTGAACAACATAAACCAACTCCAACTCTTGAGTGGGGTGGTTGTGTCATGTGTTCATTTCAAACATGGACCATATTCTACTACTTCTCATACTATATCAGTTGCACACCCGGAACATTACCTTATTAATTGATGTAAAATACATTTTCATAACATGGTTAATTGAGTGTGAGTATGGATTCTATCATCAAAAATATCTTCATCTCTGTTGAATCCTATTAACATTTATCTTCAAATTAAAATACCCCTCATTTAATCCTCAATACACATAGGGGACATAATAGTCAAAATAATTCTTGTATATTCCAGTAATAAAATTCTTTTAAACCCATAATAATTCTAATATAGATAATATATATTGGGGGTGTTTTCGAGAAATTATTATTACAAATATAATAGAGTCAATATATATCTATATGCCATACAACACATGCCCATGGATGTTCAAATCCAAGAACCAGAAGTCACTCATTAAAACATTAGATTAATAATTATTTGAATGAATCATTCTCAGAAATATCCCTAGGGGCCTATAATATTTCTATAATATTGGGAAGTAAAATAGTATTTTCTCAATAATTACAATGATAAATTAGTACCATTACGGATGGAAGAACATTTTCATGAGGCCTATGAACACTAATAGTGCATTAATCAACCAAAATGATGTTATGAAGTTGTAATATAGTACATATAAACTCTAAATAAATATCAAAAAAATTTACTAATCTTTAACTCAAGACTAATTATATATCAATTGATGATCTATTATAAAGATCCATAATGCTCTATATACCTAATTGGAAATAACGCCAATCATTTATATGAGATATCATATCATTCCGATCACTTAGTCAACATTTTAATAATCATCATTCAAATTAAAATAATACTACTAAACATATGAGATAATAACATTGGTGAAATCCTTAGTGAATTACATACCCTGATATAAAATCTCCATTCCAGGACATCAAGTTCAATTTTGAGCTAATCTAACTGAGTCAGTTCCATATGAGAAAGAGGTATAAAAATTGATGCGCCTACTTTATGAGATGTAAATAAAAATTAATGTATCTTTTAAGAGGGAGTATTGAACGGTAATCTATGATTACATCATAAATTTGTTCCATGATTGGGTAAATGATAGTGATATCCACGATCACACTGAGAGATCAATTCCCCCCAACTATGTTGAGAATGTCCAAAATAGACTCATTTCTTTTCCAAATCCTCATTATCCTAGTTTCAACAATATGGTCTTAATGTTTCTCTCTCAACTAAGTTATATAAATGTCACTCATCTAAGATTGTATGACATGTGATCTTAGAATATAATTAAATATTAAATATCTAGAATTTCATCAAATGTCGTTATGTCTACAAAATAAAACCCACATATGTTCATATCCAGGAAAAATAAAAATAATTTTTTTATAATAAGATAAAATCCAATGTTTTCCCAATTTTTTCTTAAGAGATACTAGAGAATATGTAACTTGACTGGTAGTTCATGTCATAAAACAGCCTCTAATAAAATTAAATAATTAGATGAACTGTTATAGAAAAAAGTATTAGATATAGTATGGACTATAAAAAACCATAAATTGAATGGTATATTCCCCATATTAATTATGTAATAGAATATGATAAACCAAATATCAGTTATTAGTCGTTGTATTATGATAGAGTAATTCTAGTTTATTTCTTATATGGTCAGCTATGAAGAACCAAGACCAAAATTATGGCTCCCTAGTCATGTATATCATCACCTTCAAGATGAAGATCATGTATAATAAAATCAAAATTTGATATCATTCTTTAGTAATGGAAATAAATAAAATGTTTTGGGAACACTGGATTATAAAATATTAATATCCAAAAATTGATGATTTATGGTTTACCGTCAAAAGAATCTGTAGGTATTAAAATATAGTACACATTCTTGATAAAAGGCTGTTTTGTCCCCCTAACCTTCTTATTTATATTATTTGATGAGTTAATAACTATAGAACTTGGATGTTCATCCATTTAAGGATTGATATGTAGTAAATGACAATCAATAAATTAGTTCGATAAAATACCCTCAATGGTTTGTACCATTATCCAATCCTATGGTTATGATGCCTAGTCAATACTCAGGACCCGCTCACTGTGGTCTTGTTGATGAAATTTTTTTATCATATTGGAGATCATAGAATAGTTATCATCTTAAATTGATGATAAATGGGGGGTATTAAAAATATATAAAAATCGATTTAATACTTTCTTAGAATTTATCACAACGAGATTTTAGAAATGAAAATTATGTTATAATGTGTATTCTTCAGGAAACACTGAGAATGAAGGACTCTTGATACATATAACCTTTAAAATTTAACCATAAAATTAAGGGGTATAAATAATATTAAATAAAATATTACATATATAATTTAATGTATATATATATATATGAATTTTGTAAAAAATATAAATTATTAATAATATTATTAAATAATAAATCCAATTTTTTGATTTGTCCTTCTATTTGACATAAATATGTTCAATTAAAAAACTAATATTATTGGTATTCATGAAATAAAAATGTAATTCAATATTATTGAATTTTTAGTAGTAATTTTATTACATTACAATGAATTTTGATATTTTGATCAATGAAATGACATTTGGTGAATATTTATGATTTTTAAAAAAATTTGATTTTCTAGTTAAATAGGAGAATAATGATTTGTTTAAAATTAATTTATTTTCATTAAATTATTAAATTTTAATCTTACATTATGTAGGTAATATGGTTTATGTTTATATATTTATTATTTAATTGTATTTATCCATATTAGTTTTTCCCAAACATCTTCATACTCAATTTTAGTTTAATCCTCTTTTCGTGTATAATAATTGGATATTTCTGAAAACTATTTTAATGTACATACTTTTTTATATTTTTAATTTATTTTAAAAAGAATAATTAATAAAAAGTTAAATGATATATATATATATATATATTTAATTTAATTAAATATAAATTAATATTAAAAAATTATTATTATCACACATAAATTAAATATAACATATTCTATTCCATGAATAATAAACATCTAAAAACCCACTTTTTCACTCAAACCACATGATTAATATAGAATATAATATTTTCAAAAATGGAAATAAAATTTAAATGAAATTATTTAATGTTTTGAATTGGAAAAATTTATATTTTATAATAATGTTAATCATTTATGGCGATAATGAATTTCGGAAATATTAAAATGTAATTACCATAAATCATATAAAAAAAATTTCATGGATAAAACATAATATTAAAGGGTTAAAATAACCAAAAAACATGAATATAGGCAATTTTATGCTCATATGTTTTTCTAAAAGTATCTTTTTAACATAAATATGTGATTTTTTCCTCTATAAAATGTAATTAATGTGAGTATATCATTGTGTTTGAAAACATTTTAAATGTGACACTCAACTCAGAAACCAAAGGAAACTGTTATCCTCCCTAGGATATGCACTAAACCATTACATTATGGAAAATACATAAAACAAATCACCTATAATGATCTATAATATTATCATAGAATTTATTTTTTTTAAATATTAATTAATGATACATAAGGTATCATCTAAAATTTTTTGTTAGAGTAAGGGTACAATTCTAATAAATTAGATTTGTTTTATTTATTAATCTAAGAAATATAAATAATTATACACTATAATAATATTATAGAATTGTATATTTCTTATAATTATATGGTATTTTATAATAATAATGAAAATAAATATCACATTATATCAAATGGGAAGCGAAATCATCAAGTGTCTGTACAAATGAATCCCTCCTCGCAAACTGATGAAATTCATTTTTCATCATATGCTCCCACAAATTGTTATATTTGTGGATTTTAAGAATGTATATAAATTATATTAATAATATATATATACGTATGTAAATATTATATCACATATATAATTTCAATTTCAATTTTGGGGGACATGATAATGTCTCTAGTCTGTATTGCGAACTAGCACCTTTAAAAGCGATGTAATTATTTTTTAACTAATTTTTTTCATGAGATATAATAAGGATTGTTTTAATGAATATTTTTTTATGAAATAATTTATATTGATATTAATAAAATATATATCATTCTAAAAATAAAATATATCAATATATATCTTATACTGAGAAATGATATCATCATTCGTGAACATGCAGCCTACTGCCTCCACAAATTGATGGGATTCATTTTTTAATTACACCTTCTAAATAATTATATATATATTATTATATTGAAATATATAATATAGAATTTATGATATTTTAATAGTTTATATATGGAAAAATAATAATAAAAATTATATAATGGACCAAGAAATATTGAAATATTATTCAGGTGTACGTACTCCCTAGCACAACTATGATCGTAACGTAGTTAATTTTTTTAAAATAAATTCATTATATTAATTAAAATTAAAATTAACTAATATATATATTGTTTGTTTATTTATTTACGTTCAAATTAAAGATGGATTTGGGAAATTTTAACACACCGAATCTATTTTGACAAAATGCATAGTATATCCTCAATACATATGATTGTGTAGTCACTACTTAAGTATTCCACTATTATAATATAAATGAAAATCAGTTTATTTATGTATAACATTTTATACAAATTAATTTTTCTTAATAAAACATATTGTTAGTATGAGTAAATTATATAGTAGTATACTGACACACAATGAAGGACTAGACTCGAGGTATCGGATTTTTAGTGTCTCATTTATTTCTAGAAAATAAGAGAAAAGTCACTAATCCCAATATTTTTTTATGTATCTATTGGTCCTTTTACATGTCATTTCATTAATCCCCTTATTTTTATGATATTTAAATCTGAATTTTATTTTATTTCGTATTTAGTATTATATTCCATATGATTACTACAATGGTACGTGTTTTAACATCTCCCATTTTAATTGTATGACAGATAGGATATATTCAAAAGTTTTTGTGTAGAGTGCAAACATTCAATATTTCAAGAAATAACATTAATATATCATAAATGAAGGTATTTTATTTTTCGATTTTTATATATTTATCCATGTGGTTTATCATGAATTCAACAAATTTTTAAAGAGTTTCTTAACACCGTTTCTACTCATTTGGTTATATATATTAGTTATTAACTCTATTATAAAAATATTCCATTCAAATTTATCAATAAATTTATTATATTTTATTTACATATTTTTTATGGATTTATATTTACTACCCTTAATCAATTAATTTTATAATTATCATTCTATGATATGATATTTTAATGGAATAAAAATCCAAAATTCCATCCATTGGAACATATGCCAATGATATTCACCTAAATTATATATGATTTGAAAATTACGATTTCATTAAATTTTATCTCATATATATACTTACATGCATGATATTTATTATTACATTTGATCTTAATATTTTACAAGGCATGCAATTAAAGGGTCACAAATATATAAAATGAGTTATGTTAAAATCAGATAAATTTTAAGACATTATATTTATATGATTTTCTAGAGGAAATCATAATCTATCATTTTACTAAACCACAAATATTTTTTTCTCATCTAGTTACGAATGTTTTTCACATGATCAATTTTTACATCCTCCATTATGGATTGGCGAACCATCAAGAAATAATTTTTCATGTTATTATGATTTTTTTTATTTTAAATCATGTAACATTATCTTCTACATACATTTGTAATAAAATAATTTCAAATACATTATGAAAAGTGTACATCTATAAAATTAATTATTTCCTAATTAAACAATAAATTATATTTTATTTTATTTAAAAATGTTTTATTTTTATATTTCCAAATATTTTTCAAATTGTTTACTTTTGGCCGTATTTTCTAAATGGTTTGAAAATAATGTTTATTTTGGGAATATTTTTTAAAAAAATATTTTTCTATTTGACAATTATATTTATCACGTTTTATTATTTATATAATATATTATTTTAAATAAATTAAATCTCATAATATATTATTAATATTATATATTTAAAATGAATTTCTATTTTGAAATTTTATTTACACCAATATATTTTTTAACATTATTATGATGGTATTTCCATTCATTGGATAAAACAATCCATTATGTTACTTATTCCCCATTAAATATTTTTTTTATTGTTAATATCATAATTTTTTCTATAGATGTATTATGATCGTTTCAAAAAAAAATTATGGTACCCCATACTTCATTATAGTCTAATCCTATTTCAAAGTGATTTTTATTTAACCCTTTTTTCTATAGGTTAATAATTTTCTAATCGAAATTTAATGAAACCATTAATCATTAAAGGGTTATTCAATTTTCAATGATATTTTTCTGATCCCCGTTACTTTTTTAGTAGTGGATCTAGTATTAAAGATATTGTAATTGAAATCATGTTTCTTCTAAAGGATAATCATTTTATGATGCGAATACGGTGTGTTTCAAATAGTTTATGATGAAATGGACTATCAATGTACATTATTCACGATACAATTCATGAAACAATTTAATAATTTAACATTGTTAAATAAATAACAAAGTAAAGTTAGGTCTATTTCAATCCATGTGCGTGTGGTTATATTAGTTTCAATGTAATGGTGTTGTTGTGTTTAATTGAGAACATTTTTTTATGTTATATCCATCCCTATCACTGGATATTCTAGTGATAAAAGTCGATAATATTGGTTATACCAATTCTAAGAAGTGACACAAATATAATCTCCCAAATTTTGGTATGTTTTTGTTAACATGAAATGATTGGTAAATTTACCATGTGAATGAGATTAATATCACTTTACTAATGACTCATGACTATGATGAAAATATTCTTTCTAAAAATCACAATCCATTATTTATTATTTAATAGACCTTGTACGGATTGCTACTCAGAATATTTAATGGTTATGACAAAATATTTAATTTTAGTAACCTATATCTGTATCAATGATGAAAATGAAATGTGTATGATTTATTTAATTGTTTCGTGAGTGTGCAACTATTGATGTGATGTGTGGTATCAAATTAACTTTTTATAGAGGTTAGTATATTATGATGTTTTAAGGTGATATTGTATTAATATTTATTTATATAATAATTTAATTATTATCTTATGGATAATCATTTTTACCATGTATTAGCACCCCCTTTCAGGTTTTACGTGTTGAGACTATGAATTATTATTAGTCAATTGAAGACAGATTTTAGAATATTTAAATTCACATAAATCATGGGTCCAAATTATTGTAAGAAATAATTTTTTCTGAAATACGATTTAATTTACTGAAACCCTTTTTGGATTATAATATATTTTATATTGATTTAATACGGGAACACATGTTTTATCTTTTAAAAATAATTGTATTGAATTGTGATTTTCAGAGAACATGATTAATATTCTTTTAGAATGATATTTCCACATATAGGTTATTGAAATATGAAATTTATGATAATAAACATGTTCTGAAAATAATATTGTATTTTTTTATTAGAAAATGTTCTAGTTTTTACATTTTTTGTTACTATTGAATTTTAATTGATAATGAAGGTTTAATTAATTTTGGTAATCATCTCCCATAATGATGTTTTTTTATAATCTCTAACAGATGATGGAATATATATATTATAATTGTTTTTGGTTATGTCGTTAAAAAATATTTACTATTTATATTAAAAAAATCATAGTTAATAGTTACCATTTTAAGGAAAATATGAGATTGCAGTAGAAAATATTAAAACTATAAAATTAGAAACATCATGAATGGATATTTACATATTGTCATAATATTTATGGTAAAGGTAGTACACTACTATTTTAAAATAATTTTGAATCATTTTTTCGTATAACAATCAATTAAAATGATATCATTGACCTAATCCATACAACATAGGATTATGGTTTTCCAGGTCTTAAAATTTATTTTATCATTCACATTCTTATGTTTATAGATATCGAACACTTTATATCATTATTTAGACACTATGACTCACCTACATGTCCACATATTCACATCCAAACAACGATCTCTGATTTAGAAACCTAGTATGTCTAATCCTAGATATCCTTCATAATTATATTTAACTTTTATTAAGAGGATGATTTATATTCAAATTTTATGATGTGTGAATAAAGAAAATTGAAAATTATTATTCCATTGGGTAATGGAATAATCATCAAATTGAAAGGACTATAATTATAAATTTGGGTAGTATTTAAAACCCAATGCAATTTCCAAAACAAAATGATGTCATATAGTTTTTTGAACATGGAACATTGAGCATGACTGCACTATTAAATATATATAATGTTTCTAACATCGATGTTAAATTTGGAGGTATGAATTGTATTAACTATAGTATTATATATATATATATATATATATTCTACTCAATTTATTTTATTGAAATTTTTGTAATAAATCATTAATCATTTTTATATGGTTATTTTATTCCAAAAAAATGTGTTCTTCAAAATAAATTATTAATTTTCATGAGAAAATATTATAATATTTTGCAACATGTAATAAATTTTTTTGATAAATTTAATTAATTTTTTAAAAATATAAATATCAAAATTTTATTTTCAAAATGTTTTTGGACTTTTTGGGAAATATTTATTTCTCCAAGAATATATAAAAAATAGTTTTTTCGAAACATTTATTTAATATTTAATAAATTAAGATATTTCAATGAAATATTTTGTTGGTAATATGTTATCAAATAATAAAATTACATATAGATATATATAATAGAAATAATTTCTTAGTCATCTAAAAATTTTATTTTATTGTTTGTTGTCTTCAGTTTTAAAAACTATACTTTTAAGGAATCTATTTTAATCTGCATAATTTTTATTTTTTAAATTAATTTAATAAAACACATATGGGGAAATTAGATAGGTTAAATTTATTGAATATATTACAAAAATAAAAATATTTATTAATAAAATATTTATTATTAGTCATTGAGTTAATATAAATGAAACTATTTACTGAAAAAAAAATACTTATTTAGAACCTTATTTTTCATCGTATCGGTATGTTTTATATTAAATTATAATCTCCCACTTATTTTAATTATTTTTTTTAAAATTTATTACATATTTTTAATATATGTGTCATATATTTGTTAATGAGGTCAAAATATTTTTTCCATAATAAATACGTAACAATATAAAAAATAATTATCACAGTTACGGTAAACAAGACCTTATAGGCAGGAAAATAAATACATCATGTTCAAAATGACATAAAAATAACTACAAAAATTCTAAATATATATATATATATATATATATATATAATTTTTGTAACAATTATTGTTTGTGAATAACGTGGGTACACATTTTTCATTTAATAATTACATGTGTTCCATTAACCTTAATTATAAAATTCCACCCACTCCCTCCTCCCTCTTATTCAAACATTAAAAATATTTTATATTATACATATCCTAATGAAATAATAGAAAAAACATTCTTACCATCTTCCATGAATAATTTTTTTTTTCAAAATTGATTTTATGAAATCATTAGGTATAATCATTATGGAATATTTTAAAATAGGTAAAATTCATAACTTTTAGTTTTTATTTTATTTCATCTTACACATCATTTATGTAATTTTGATATTTGTAAAAATGATATAAAAATAATTTGATAAATTTTAATATGTTATTATATAATTTTTTTTTAAAAAAAATCTCTTATTAGTTCATAAGGGATATGAAATCATAATACAACTGTATATAGACTTCCCCCAGACAAACCAATGTCCTTCATTTCCCTTTATCATCACCCAAAAATTGTTTTGATGTTATATGTATTGTATATAAAGGATTTATGTAACATAATTATTCTTTTTTATTATTCCATATATATCATTTACATTCCACTTCATTGGGGATATTATTCCATCTCTCATGTGTGAAACAGACTGCAATTAGAGAAATCATATGATTTGTTTTTCACTATTAGTTTTCATGGATATTTAAAATTATACTTTCTATGAATATAAATAATATTCATGAAGTAATAATATTATTAATTACATATTTATCATTAATAAATTATAATATTTCATTTATTTCCTACACATTAAAATCAGTACATTATTGGCGTACAAGTTCAAAATGGACTCTACAATGTCATGTAATTATTATATAATCACCAGTTCAAAATAAATATTAATTTAAAGTATATATAAAATAATATGAAATTTACTGTATTGTTATCATTCATTAAGGATTATGTGATAATTATTTTTTCCAGAATTGTCCTGGAAAATTTGATTCTTTATTCATTTATACATATGGAACATTGTCTCTATGTTCAAAACATAATTCATTTTTTCCAAATAAATTTACATTATTTGATAGGATTTTATATTTAATGAATAATTTTTATAATTATATCATTTGACTTATTAATTGTATAATGATATAATTATTTCATTAATCATGGTAAACTCACCTTATATGTTTTTAAATAATGAACAAAATATCCTCATAATAATGATTTGAAAATAAACTATCATGTATTCCAATATATTATTATAATTAAAAATAATAATGAAATAAATTATAATTTATAAAACAATAAAAATATTCTAATTAAATGAAATATTTTATATATGTTTCTAATATAGGATTAAAATGACAATGATGGAATGTATTGACCCATTGTAAGGGATTTCTACTGTCTCTTTCATTAGTTCGAGTAATATCCAAATTCAAGACACATTTATTATTTCTTGTTTATATACTACAAAATTGAAATTTTATGTAATGAAACATCTTATTTTAATTATAAGAACATTATCATTTGATATTGTTATTTTTTGGGAATATGAACAAAAATATTACTATAGGGGTTGGGGTTTTCTCATAGAAATTTCTTTAGTGATAAATATTTCATGTTCGTTAATTGTTTCTATTATGGAGGGAAATAATGACAGGTTTCACATGTAAATAATGGTATGATTCATAAATGATGAATTTATTTATTTGATTTTGATATAATTTATCAAATGTGAATGAATTTATATTTAAAATGTTATTAAAAATTTCTTAACTTAATTTTATTTCACTGGGTTACATGAAGTCTCCATTGACACCCCTTTAATATGATTATGTGTAAAATGATATATAAATTTATTTATTATATATTTACAATTTTAATGAATGTAATTTTTATTTTAAATTATATATAACTCATTTAGTAAATCACATTCAATGATATGATCATTTTATGGGTTAATTATTCAGAAATATCATTCTTTAGAACACACAATTATAATATGAATTATTATTTATTATGACATGTATAAATTTAAATTTTGAATTTTATATAATTGATAACCATTTTCATGATATTTAATGATTCATTTGATTTTATTTTTGGAAATTTATTATAATTTAATATTCCTCAATATGGAAATTTATTTATGACACAATCTCTTTTATTTCTAGAATTATATTTTTAAGGTTTCTTTGGAGGTCATAAACTGAAATTTTTTGATGAATTAGATATTTATTTTTATTTTTATTAATATTGAAAAAATTATAAATATAAATTTACCTCTATTTTTCACTGAATAAACATCAATATTGTAATTTCTAATGGATACAGATATTCTATTTAAATTGATTTTGACTCAATTCCTTCCATATAATTTTTTTTAAATTTTTTTCATCGATGTTTGATATATAGATATTTATAATAAAATTATGTCCCAAACTCATTTTACATGATCTTTTACAATCAATTCAATTGGTTTAATAATAGATTTCCTATCATTATAAAAATGTGAAAATTTTGACTATCTATTTACTAATGTTCTAAAAATAATGTTTATTTTTATAATTTATGAAAATAATGGATTTTACATAATTTAATTAATTTATTTCTTAATATTTTATTTAATAGAAAACATGGATTTTTAAAAATAAATTTATTTTTAAAAGAATTTTTAATTCTAAAATTTTATCAATATGTTCTGAAAAAAATGTTTATTTTCCTCAAAATCATTTTTAATGATATTTTTATGGTATTTACATTTTCTTAATGATATAAATCCTGTTATAAATATGTAATATTTTTTATTATAATTTCTTAAATAATTAATAATATAGATATTCATTATTTCAACTACATTGTTATTTAACACATATCTAATCGATATGATAATAATATGTCTATGGTTTTGCATGAGAACCCATTTTCTACCTTGGGTTAATAATATTTAAAAGTTAATTTTATAGATCTTGTTTCTATCATTAATGATAACCACATTTCAAAGTGATGGTTATTGAACTAGTATCTTTTAAATGATTGTATCTAGTTTCCAAAAGATTTGTTGGGAACCTGTATCATATCCATGGGTTAATCATTCTGAAAATGTTAAATGTATGTTTCAATGAGTTCATGAAGAACATGATTCTATATTAACTACAATAATGATATGGTTATTTAATTTATATTATAATAATGGTAAGTTACATTGTAAACCAAAATTGATGGTTTTTTTTTGTAAAACATGAATTAGTTGTTAATTTATAATCATAGGATGAGTGGTAATGTGTTAATAAAATTATTATGGGATCTATTATACCCCACTAATGAATTTTGTACTATAGAGATTGTAGTCTATAATATTGGTCATTCCATTTTATAAAATTAATTTTATGGCAATTTCATATAATTCCAATGTCCTTATAATATTTATTCTTTGGTTTGTGAATGTTTACATTTTCTAATAATGATATAACATTACTCTATATTTCAAATTCAGTTAAATCATGAATTTGTTAAATCCTTGGGTCTTTTTTTATCATGGATGTTCTTGGTATTTATAGGTATGAATAATCTTATTTAATATTCATGATCAATGAAAATATAATCATAACATTTAGATGTTTTTATTTTCAATGATGACATTTAATAGTTAATCCTTATGATTACCCTAGAGAGGGACATAATTTCACAATTTTTATATTTCTACAGACCCTACTTATCAAGTATGATATTGAATGAATTATATCAATAATGGATTTATATGGATGAACTTGATGACCAAATAAGGAAAATAAAAACCGGGTATAGTGGGAAAGCTAAAATCATAAGTTCATTGTTTTGGATTATTATTATCTATTTCCAAATTAATTTAAAAAAATAAAAAAAAATATTTTTTGAGAATAAAATGTATCTATGTTTTTCTTATGATAATGTATCTTTTAAAAGGTGAAAATTGGTTCACCGTCATTATTATTAACATTGAAAATATAATGTATTTTATTTTACTAGGGGATCTATGTGGGTGGGATCATGAATGTTATAATGTGACCCATTTCAGTTATAATAACTCATATTCATGAATAGGCATTACTGTTTTGAAGAAAAAAACTCAGTGAAAACCTATTTGATGGAATACCAAGTGTTTTTAACACCATTTATATATTCACCCATTACTCCCCCAAATTTTAGGATATCCATGTAATAGAAAAATATATACTTTCACCTTTTTGTAAAAAAATTAATTGAAGAGGTCAAAGTTTCATTATTTAGGGTGTGTCCGATCCTTAGTATGTTGTCGTCCATTAGAGATAAAAAAACAATGTGATGTTTTATTTATGAATCATTGTGGCATTCCATCATTTATCATTATGGATGCTATAATTATTCCACTATCTACAACACTAGGAAATTTTTGGGGATGTGATATAGAGTCTCCAACCTGTTTTTCAGTCCCTTGATGTTTTTATAAGGTGGAATCATCTTATATTTAAAGAATATTTGGAATTTAAACTTATCATTTCTAGTCTATCAATTCACAAAATGATTTCGCAGAATTTAACACACATCACAATATATAAATTTCATAGAAATTATTTTTTTCTCTAACCCTTCATTTTATTCATATGAATTATATATATATATATTATCAGAATATTATGCTTTGTTCAAATAATTATCACCAATATTGATATAATAATATATGAAAACATACATATCATACACTAGAAAGACTATCCCAAATAGATAGAATTTATATATACATTTAATTAATTACTCACTATTAAGAACATTAATGGGTATATTTTTTTCATGTATGCCTATTTTAATTTTCATTATGCACAAATGTGTAGAAAATATTATAAATAAAATATCAAAATATTATCAATAACCAAAAGAAGATATTATTAATAGTAACATAAAAATGTTTCTTAAATTTAATGGTAACTCAATGTTCAACTATACAATAATGGGAATTCACTAACATATTTTGTTTTACAGAGATCCAAGACTCCTACCTTATCTATATAATATTATATATCATGGAATGTTAAAAATAAATTTAGTATCCATAGTTCTCTGATACCATTTTTAATACAACGTTTGAAAACACCATGATGGAAACCGGAGTTTTGTGATATCATTTTCTCAACCCCATATAGAAGATAATTTTGAGCATTAAAGAGTGTATACTTATATTATTGGGGATACTATAAACATCACATAATTTCCTTGAACATTTAATAATAATAATTAGTGACCACTTAATAGATATCTAGTGTAAGATACAAAATTCAAAAATTTAATTCATGACATATGAATAAAACCATCGTAATGTTGGATGTTTGTCCATCGTAATAGAATTATATGAGTAAGTAAAATTAAGTTTTTTTGGAACCATCATCCATCCCATACACACCTAGATTCAAGCTCTTATTCTAACACAAAACCCCCTGGTCCCTTTATATTATATGGGCCACTCATGGAATATTTATGCACTCAGAATTTATATAGTATAATGAAAGTAACACTCTAATTATGACACATCAAATAAATCAATAAAATTTTTATGAATATTTAGATATAGAATTCCATAATAATAAAAGTTTATTAAGAAATTACATACAATGAAAAATTGAATTTATATGTGGTAACCAGGATACCACAAAACCATGTTCTACCCTCATTAACTCCATTCCATAATGTAATGGAGTAAGTTGGTATTGTTAAAAAAACCAATATACTATTACCTCATGATTTCATGTGTACATGTCACTAGATTTCATATATCCCTTATGATCACCTAGTAACCCAGGACCTCTAGATTCAAAAAGGAAACCGTAGGGTTCACATATCTTTGAATTTCAAGGGTACCTATAGGATATCATATATAGGGAACTATTGCTACCTCATATCTCCAACCTATTCTTAGATACATCATATACATATTCTCATGAGATTATCACCAAAAAATAAGTGATAAAATTGTCTTAATGGTTTAAATGTATCATCCTCCAATGGAGACCACAAACATACAATAACACACAATTCATGGTGAACAATACATAAAAGCATAACATATTATCATTAATAGATATTAGTACATAGAAAATATTTATATATTAATTTTTTTTTCTAAAAAACTATAATACTATCACTCATTATGTATAAAATCACTATAGTCTCAATATATTTACACACTACAACAAGAAAAGAAAATTCAAAAATATTTATCAAAAGGAATAAAATATCACTAACATCAAATGAAATGTAATCAGATGTCCATTTTGGTAAGAGAAATCATTAAAATATATAATTTAATTCTATTCTATAGGTCATCCATGGTATATATATCAATTTAATCTTTCACAAAACCTATAATGAAAACTCACCCAGTTTTCTGACAAAATGTCAAATAAATTGATTCATTGGTTACCTACTAAGATAATGATATAAAACTGGATGATAGAAAAAATTAATTCCAAATGATGGATATTAGAAATCATAATATTCATATAGATAAAAATCTATATGAGAGGACCCATTGAATAATGAAACAAATACATTGAGGATGTTTATAGGGGACCACCATAAAAAAATATGGAATGAGGCTTTGGAATATGGTGAATCCTCCACCACAAAAAATTAGTTTCTATATCACATGGGTGTTTTTGAGAAAATATAAATTCAATATGTTTGGTAACTATGAAGAAATTTTTTCCATGGAGTCCACTTTTACTGAACCCCCATTGAACGGTACATATTGATATGACATGGTCATAGTAACATAATATACTCTACTATTAAACCATGAAAACACACTTCAATATCCTTCCATGTCATGTTGTATTATATACTGTTGATCCAAAATACCTTTTTTGATTTTAAACATTCCAAAACCACATCATAAAATTTCCATGAACATTAAAAATCCAAGATAGATTATTTTACATGGATGATGATAAATAATGATGAATTTAGTAGTTTTATTTACGAAAAATTTCCCATTTTATATACATTGTGATGTTTTTGTTACATGAATTCAAAAGATCAATCATTATATTATATCATGAAATGGGAACATAAACATATTATTATATTCTACCACACTATACCAACACAAAAATATTTTTATTTCATGTTGTATGAGAGAATTGTATCTCCTTTTTTACCAATTATACTTATTCCATATTAAATATATAGAACATTTTTATATAGATTTATACTCATTCAACATTACCTATTTTTTTGTAACTACTCTTACAAACATATTATCATGAATTTCCACTATAATGTGAGGTGTGATTCCTTTAATGGTTTATAAATCAATTATTTACTATTAATGATTCATTGAGTTATAATTCCCAGTCATCACTTGATCATTATGTGATCATTGATATCAATTATCATTTTCTAATACTGCACACCACATTATAACCATCATATTAATTTTCAATTGAAAAATAAATAGATCGGTTCCCCATTTAAACAAAGATATACCATAAAATCAATAAATTACATCAATTTGAGATATATTATTACTAAACTCCATTGGAAGATTATTTTTACCATTTTATAGAAAACCAAAAAATACATTATAATAGTAAATAAGAAAACGAAATTTTAGTCATAATATACATAATTAAAACTACACCAATAAATGGAAGTGAAATAAAAATTTATCATTTACACCATAGTCAATTTATCAAATTTATATTTGACCTATGACATTATTAATAATAAGAAATCAAGAGGTAACCCAAATGGCCATAAAATAATGAAAATTTTTCCTCTACAAATCAACATGTGCATTTTGGTACCAACAAGATAATACATAATTATTATTAACCATAGTATTTGAAATGGATATAATGTAAATAAAAACATTATATTCAAACAAAAATAATAGAATCTCTAAAATAAAACAATTATTAGTTTTTAGACTTGTATACTAATTTTTTAAATTAAATAAATTTACGTTTTAATGTAATTAATAATTAATTAATAACTATATAAAATATCATCACACATTATTTTCCATCATCACCAAAAAATGATAAAAATCCATATGAGGATGATCCATTAGAAAACATCTATGTTGAAAATTGTATGAAAATGTGATCTGAGTTAGAATAAAAAATCATATTTTCCATCCTACAAAATATGAATAATTAATTATTGGTTTTATTTTGATTTTATAAAGGATATGGATCGATGTTATTGAAATCATTCTATTGATCCATTTTAGAATTGGAAAATATGAGTAATGGAATCATATGATAATGTTCCCAACTCATCATGTTTAATATGTTATTGTACAGGTGTTGGTTCCCCATCCACCGCATAAATCTTTTGATTTTTGTTTTAAAATATTTAAATACTTTATATAACATGAATATAAAGAATGTTTTGTATAATAAATTTATTTCCCAATGATATATATTCTACATGATGAAAAATGTAGTTTATAATTTAAAATAAAAGATGTGTCCATGTATAATAAAAAAATTTGTTGTATAAATTAGCATTATCATCATTCATTATAATAATTATGTTATACATAATTAATTGGAATTTTTTTCTGAGAAAATTACATATTATTGACTCAATAACGAAACATGATAAAAATCATAATATGACCATATGTTATACATGTTATCTTATAACTTATTAAACATTATTTTCAAAAAATTATATTATAAATACCATAATTGACACTTAAATAACACATTATAAAACTAAAGCATGGGTTAAAATAATATAAAAAATAATTAGAAAATATGTTAGGACATTCATTTAAATTTATTGAAAAAGAAGCATATTTCATATCTATGAAATATTTTTTGAAATTGTTATCTATTTAGTGTCATTATAAACATATAATTATGATCGTTCCCCAATTTTATTTTCTATTAGTGATTGGTATTTATAATTTGATAGAATTATTTTTGAATAAATTAACAATGATAAATCTAAAATGAGACATATTTTTTTATTTTAATAGATTATAATTCATAAAAAAAATTTATTTTATCAGAATTTTCCTAAATAATATTTTCATATATATTATTTACATTAATAAAAGAATTTTTTTAGAATCTATGATTATTTATATTTTACTATAAAAAATTTAATTTTGTTGAATGTATTGTACAACATAATTTAAATAGAGAAAATGGTTTCTTAATAACCTATTACGGTAATGATTTTATATAATTTAAATAATCTTCACAACACAGTTTGAAAGATATATGTAAAATTATTATAAAATAATTATATTATTTTGGAGGAATTAAAATATAATAAAACAAATAATCCCAATAACAAAACACTGTTTTTTACATTATAGAAACCATACACATACCATTATATATATGAAATTATTCAAAGATAGTATTTTTTTATCCAGGCCTATCAACCATGCTTGATTTTGTTATATCAAATGTTAAAATCAATAAGGAATGACAAAATGTGTTTTGGGAAATTTATATGCGAGTATTGTCTAACTAATATTGTACATTATAATAATAAATATAGGATTAAATTTCTTTACAATATATATTAATATGTGATAAATATTAAAACATGATGATTTACTATATATAGAATAAATCTCAGAATGATTTATTCCGTAATTTAGAACAAATCTAACATATATTATCTTATGTGCACATGATAATTATTTCAAACCCTAATTATTCAATACTTAATGATTAGGAAATATTTAAATTATTTAACATCATAATAATATATTAAAAAATATTTCCATTTTAATACAAATATTCTAAATATTTTTTTTCTTATTATAGAATATTATATGGCGACTCGTGCTTCTTATCATAACAGAAATGTTTTATAATAATTTATTCATTTGGAAGGAATTTTAAATTGAAATATTATATTATAATTATTTAAATGTTTCAAATGATTTTATTATCTACATTATCTCAAAAATAAAATTATTTTTAAACTATAATTATGCATTTCATCAGAGGTTAATTAATCTTGAAAATATATTTAATAAATTGGGTTTTCATTCAAAAAAAATATTTACAAAAAATTAATATATATGAAATTTTTATTTTATTGAAATAAATTTATCAATAAAAATTAATTGATGTCTTTATAAAACATTAAGGTTATGTGGTATGTGATTAGGAAATATAGTTGTGGAAGACACGAAGATACATCCTATGAATTTTCAGTTATGATGAAACAACCTAAAATGTTGTTAACATTGATGTCAAGCCATTCGTATAATAATAATATCATAAAATCAATAATTAATACTAAAAATCAAGATGATCATTTAAAGGATTTTATAAATTTATTCCAAAAGATGAAATCCAAAAAAAACTATTCAAATTACTATATATTTATATGTACTCCAAAATAATGTTTACCATTAATAACATACTAATACAAATAAAAAAACCATATAGAACATTATATAATGGATCATATGAAATAAATCAGAATATATATTTGTTATTAGGTTGGATTGAATCAAATTAGTTAAATAAGCATGATGAAAACTATATAGAAAAACAATAAATAAAATTATGTTGATTTTTAAATATTCAAATATATTACAACAATTTTTTTTTCAAATCCATCATTTGATAATCCATTTACGGTATATAATGAAATATTACATATTAATTATTTTTAAAAATAATTATACATGGTGTTAAATTAGACATTATAATAATGGATCTTATTGAACAACCTCATATTGATCTTGAATGGGATGAATTTAAAGAGATCATTTAAGAGGAAATGTATTTTGCCTATGATTATTGGATTAATATTCACATAAACAAGAGGGAAAAGTGAATTTAATATAAATTCATGGAATAATGAAAATATTGATTTTAAATTTGAAATATCTATAAGGCCAACCATCTATGATGAAGTAGGTAATACATTCTCCAATGGAAACCCAACTGATTCAACCCATCTACACAAATTCATAAATTAACATATTCCACTTGTAGACATAATATTATAGTTTTTTTAACATCAAGATGACCTAAAACACTAAAAAATAATTTCAATCATTACTCTAAATCCCAATACAAATATAATGGATTTATAATTATTCCACTCTATATAAAAAATTACAAATATAACAATTTCAACTTTACAAGAGTAAAAAATTTATATTTCTATAGGATTTCAAAATTTTAATATATGATAATAATAATGAAAAATAGATGTTAATTTCACAATATAGCCCCACTAAATTTCATATCATTGATGAATATCAAAATCATACCGAAATAATTTTAAACTATATCACCCCACATTCTATTCAGGAACACCTTCTTTATGATTAATATATTTGTAATGTACATGGGTGAATCTTGGGATAGTATGGAGAACTTTCAGAGTGTTTAGGGGTTTTTTTAATTTTCATGATTAGAGAAATGTTGAGGAATATTTTGGACCCCCTATAAAAGAACATGAAGAATAAAATAGAAGTTATGGGGGAAAGGAATGTGGGAGAAAAAAGATTTTTCCAAACAATATGATAGCCTAGGAAAAACTATACAACATGATATATTGTTCATTTTATAGGATAGAACATAGTCTAAAAACCTTGTAATTCATCTATGGGAGGATCGTTCATGGGATTGATGCTGGAATGTTGTTTTTTCAGGGATTTCCTATATGTAAAACAAATTATGTCTGGATTAAATGTGATATACTAAATTTACGGATGTTACTCGTTGCCTTCCATAGCTCACTCTATTTTCTACAAAACTACCCTAACGCAAGATATTCTCTTTCAAATTGTATTATAGGATTCAACCATCAATACCTATGTTATATGAATTGTTCAATTCATAACAATTATAAATAAGAAAAAATATAATGTATGTTTCTGAGGGTCTACCAGAATATGATTCTAAATATAATAATTATTATTGATCAAAATGTTCTATGATTTTAAAATATATAGACTAAAAAATTTGATATCAATAGAAAACCACAAGAGTTTAAAAATAAATAATTGTACTCAGGGTCATTAAATATATCGTTCTACTCAAATGAATATATAGAAAAATTTATGAATTATATTTTTTAATGAATTCATTAATACAATTGATAATAAAACATCAAAAAATTGTAACAAATGATGAAGATATATCATTATAAATGGGTGATTAAATATAAATAAATTTTACTTTTCATTGTCAATGGATATAAATGGGAATAAATGAGACATGTTTTAGATCTCTTATGTAAATATGAATAAATAATTGATGGGGATCATAAAATTTATCAACTATTTGTGTATAATTTATATTCAAATTAGACTAATTGGGAAAACCATCCATTTAAGAACACGAGATGCAAAATATTATAATCACCCAAAAATGATCACCTCGAATTTATTCTATAAGATATCGAAAAAAAATCATAATACCATTCGATAAATCAGTTTTCCCAAAAGGGGTCCTAATACCCAATAAGAAAATCCACATCATGAATGTAAAATAATATAAAAATTCCTATTGAATTTCCTAGTAAAATACATTTTACATGTCAACTAAATAAAATTGGGCATCTAATATCATTCTTATAGACTTGTAAAAAAACAACATATAAACATTAATATATATAATATTAATTATAGAAATAATTTCAAAGGAAATATATAGTTATCATTACAATGTAACAATTATAAAATGACAAATATGATATATAACAGGATTTATTTATTTATATTGGCATAATAACTAAATTCAATCATAATTTATATAAATTTTTAAAATTCAAACATGATTTAAAACATTATATGAGTGTCCCATGAAGAAAAAATAATGAAACACAATAATTTTAAAAACTAAAAAAAAAATTGACAATTAACTTATTATATAACAAGTATGTTAATGTATAAAAAATATTTTCAAATTTCATAATTTAATACACTAATAATATTATTTTGTATGAATATCATTATAAAATTTTATTTTTTATTAATGGGTCTTGTAAATAATATATATAATAAAATTTATTTGAAATAGAATGTGCATAGTTTTTCTTTTCAAATTCATATAAAAAGTATAACAACATAAATATTGTTAATAATATAAACATTAATATAAATGTAATGATGTTTCACCATTATTCTAATGATCCGAAATTATTATAACCACTTATTTAAATAGTTTCTTCCAAGAATTGTAAGAATGATGTGCGCCATCAAGTGGACTTTCACATGGTCTGTTTTTTTATTAAAAATGATCACTATAATGCTCCTGTGTTAGTCTATTGGAAATTTTTTTAGTCAGATGACTTTTTTTAGTATAAGATATGGTACCCATGTTGAGGATATAATCGTTCTAACTTGTAACTGGATTTTCAGTGGTGATAAATTGTAACAATAGTATTAATTAAAGACCCTATCTTGAAGGGTAATTTCTCATCATAGGATGAAATATTGGGTCAATAATTTTTGTTACTCTCTAAAATAGATTGGAAAATGTAACACCTCATAATGATAAATGGATATGAAGATAAATTATATTAATCATGAAAACAATGATTAAATTCCATTTTCATAACCTACCTAATATGATGTAAAAAATTAATAATGATTAATAAGGATTAAGTACAATAATCAGTGTACTAATGGGATTCTGAATTAGGAATGCGGGAGTGATAAAAAACTAATGAATATACAAGTGATGTAAAACCAGGATAGTCATTAAAATGATAACATGTTTATGTTGCCAGTCCAACAAAAGGGAGTTGATATGACATATTTTTAGTTAAAATACGGTTCCACATGGACCCAATTTTAATAAAAAACATAATTATACTAATTTTTGAAATGGAATAAATACATAACATCATTCTTTTGTTTTATATTTTTATATACTTCATAAATAATTTAGTCTTATTTATGGTTTATAAAAAATATCATACAATTTTACTTTTCAGTTTATCAAAACAATTACATTATGAGATTTAATTTAGTATAATATACTATAATATATTATTTTAATTAAATATTATTTGAAATCATATTGGTGTAATTTTTTTAAATCAATCTAGTCTGTGCAAAAAATTTAATAAAAAATGATGAATTTTTTCAAAACATAGTACTTTTTTCGTGGAAAAACCCACATTATAAAAAATAATTATATCTTATTATAATATAAATATGATAAATTTTATTTTGATGTATCCTTAATGTTGTATCCAATACTACTAATAAATAATTTTATAAGGGGTACTGATATGTAAATTTTGAATGTTAAGGATAAAAGATTGTTTTTTTCATTAACGAATGATTATGTCATATGATGAAGATCAAAAAGTTGGATATAGTTTGATGGGATAATAAATAAGATTACTCCATTATGTTTTAAATATAATTTAATGTTCAATCCTATAATGTATCACGATTACTTTATAATGTTATTCGGAGATGATAATACTAATTAGAAGGTATCATTTTGTATCTCATATCAAAATATTTATTTATACACCAATGTGTACAATAAATTAATATCATTTTATAATTAGTTCATATTGAATGTTTCAATAAAATAGAATGTATTTACCTTCATGGTTCTATATAAAAACTATACTAGTTCCATATTTGTTAAATTGTTCACCATATTATTAAGGTATATCTAGTTATATATAATTTCATTCATGTTTTATTACTTATCATTTATATTCTATCAACAATGATTGTTTATCAAATAAATATTAGTTATAATTCATTCAAAGGAATGCTAAAAATTTAGGTAATTATTACAATATGATCTAATTCCAAATAATAGATGATTTTTATATATATGTATAATATATTTAAAAAATAATATATAATATATCATATAACTAATGAGTGGTTTTAACATTTCAGATCGTATATTATAAATCCAATTTTTTGGAAATAATTTTATTTTATGAAAAATGTTATGAAAGAAAGCATTGTTAATTTATTTATTAAAAAAATTCTGTTGCATGTTATGGTTTTAAAAAAATTATTTATATAGTATTATATTGATGTTTATGAGAATTCATATGATTTGAAAACAAGAACAAAAGAAATTCATATAATTTTTTTTCAAGTATTATAGATCAATCAAATTAGATATTTTCGAAAAAAATAAATATCAATAATTATTACAGGTTATCAACAATGTTTTAAAAAATAAAATATTCAAAATCTATATGAATCCTATTCTAAACTATGAATATAAACTAAAATATCTAGAGAAATTTTTTTTTGTTTAATTAAACAAATTTAAAAAGACAAAATAGAAGAATCAAATTCATGGATAATGAAATATATTTATAAATTAATAGAAAAATTGAAATGAGTCAATACACTATATTTACAAGACCATGTTACATATATATAATAAAAGATATATAAGTATGAATAAAGATAAAAAATTAATTAGTTCTAGGTATGAAATTGGTTATATCGAATTTTATTAAATCATTTGAAAAATATATATTCATAAAAAAGTTAATAATAATGATGATTACTAAGGTAAATATTTATTAATAATGATTCCAAAATGATGGAAATTATCCAACAACCTTCTTATAATATAACATGGGATGTAGATAAAAAATATCCTTCAGTGGAAAAAAAAAACACAAATTATATATTTTGGAATTGTGAGCATTATCGCAGGGGTGAAGGAATTAAATGAAATATAGTGAAATCAAAAAAAATTTAAAAATACAAAAATACGAAATAATGAACATAGTTTATACCCACTGAAAGGATTACAAGTGACTATTTTCAACCCTAGTGATATCATCCCACTACATTTTATATTTGGTATCATATTCCAAACACCATTATTGGGTTACACCTATAGTGTTTGGAGTACATGTTTCTATTCCTCAATAGCACATAAATCCACTAAAAATATAGATATATAACAAATCCTTGTCCAATTTTTTCTTTTATTTTATATGATACAATCATAAATTTATTTATTACCCCTCAATAAGATAAATAAATTAAAAAATCATATTTTCTCACATTTTAATTTCAATAAAATTCAATTATTAATATAAATTTTATTAGACAAGGTAATGTCCACATTGAGTCTTATGAATCATTTATATTAGGTTCTATTATCGTAAAATAATAAATATTATTTATCTAAAAATTTATGGTTATAAAATTTTTATTTGTATCAAAAAAACACAATCAAACACCAAGGAAATGTTATTATTTGAAAAAATATTAGTTATATATTTCTAATGTTAATAATGAGTGATCTTTGATAATAATAAAATCAAGTTATAATCATAATAGTAGTTTGTTTATAAGTAAATTGATTATCAATATAGGTAATGAAAATTTCATATGGATTTAAAAATTATGATTACAATTTTTGGTATCTAAAATGATATTCATATGAATATAATAACTATAAGAGAAGCATTAGGAATGTGAAAATGCCTTTTTTGAAATTAAATTATCCCTTCCTAATCATTTTTTGTATAAACAATTATTTATTTTATTAGGGTTTGTGGAATCTAATAACAATATATTTCACATTAAATGAAGTACTACTTGTAACAATACTATGATAGAATTACAAATTATTGAATGCATGAAACACTGAGTCCCTACAAAACAAAATCATGATATAACCTGGCCAATAATCATAATTTTACTGCATATGTGATTAAAATTTTGAAAAACTGACATATGTGGTTGCCTTCAGATATAAGCCATGTTAACCACCTATTTCTTGTGTGTGGTGTATTTAATGAACAATTATATTTGAAATCATTAATAATCTAATAATTTTAATATTTAATAACACCTTTGATGATTTTGGGATTACTATTTAAACGTTCAATGTTTTAGCTGAAACATTGAATGATTAACAATTAATCCTTTCCAATTTCAATATTATTTATATTATCATAACAATTTATTTATATTTATATTGATATAAAGGATTATAAAAATAATATTTAGGACTATTCTAATTTACATTAAATTTTTTTTCAAAAGGAATGTTTTTAATGTTTTTGGTAATGTAATCTTTAACATAAAAATTGTATTAAATATTTATAAAATAATTTTTTAAAATATTAATAATTAATTTCCATGTTTTAAAAATGTTTTAAATGATATATTTACATCGAAATGAATGTTTTAAATTATTTATTCCCACTTAATGTGTCAATGTGGTATGTGATACATTGATTATAAAATCTATTTTTAAATGGCTCTATTATTAATGTGTGGATTTTGAATAAATTATTTCAAAGAATGAGTATTTATATAAATATATTTTAAATTATTTTAATACATTTTTTCATTTATTTCATCTTTTTTTGTTGGATCCTATTTTCGATTAAGTTTTATTGTTTTTTGATTTCATCAACCATATTGTATTGAATGGATAATGATTATATTGACTGTGGATGATCTATAATGATTCATATAATCATATTACACAGAAGGGTCAGTATTTATGTTTAATTATTTGGTAAAGTAAATTATATTTTATATTTTATGTTTTAATATTATTTTGTATGTTGATTATGATTCACCTATTTCAACTGAGGAATGAATTGGTCTTATTATGTGATGTCTGAGGCTGATTATAGCCTCTCGATGAATTTGTAGGTCTACTGTGAGAAACAATTATATTAGAACAAGGCTTTCAAAGAATTATGATGATATCTGGAATTATGCTA
The DNA here is from genome assembly GCA_963277665.1 of Viscum album. NCBI lineage: Eukaryota > Viridiplantae > Streptophyta > Magnoliopsida > Santalales > Viscaceae > Viscum > Viscum album. The sequence goes on along the minus strand of OY728152.1, from coordinate 1,320,539,211 downwards.
TCCCACATGCTTTGAACTTATTAAGTTATGGGTGTGGCACACTATGGACTTTCAATGAAACAGTTGGACTCGTAAGAAAAAATAGTGTTTTGGACTGAGGCCTTGATAGAGTTGTTATTATATTCTGGGAACGAGGTATTAACGATTTGATTATGATGTCCTAAAATATAAATTCCCTCATTATGAAACTATTGATTGATATTACATGTGGTTATTCATCTAATAGAATATCATTGTTAATTTTTTATTATACTGTTTTTATCCATCTCTTATTCCTTATTTATCATGTTATGATTATTTTAAATGTGATGTGTACTTTTATTTATAGACCGTTCCTTATTATATATGTTTCCACTGTATTTTTTACCCTTACCGAGCATCAGAGATCACCCATGTCTTATGTTTTCATTTTACCTAGGATGTGAAGTAGTATATTGTGAATTACTTTTTTGGATAATCTGGGAGTTTTAGATGTTCCTAATTTAATTTATATGGACTATTTAATTTTAAGTTGAATTATTGAACTTATATATTTATCGAGTCTTAAAAATCCAATCAATTAACATTCCTTTTGAGATTTGATTCCTAGAAATCATGATAATGCAATAAAATAATTCATCACCTATGGGCTACTAGGGTTGTTGTGTTCGACTATTAATCATCTATAAAATAAATATTTATGGTCCTAATTATTTATTTAGATATGTAGAACACAAATAAATGACATATACAATTTTCATGGATCTATGTATAGATAAATAAAATATAAATAAACAAATTTCAATGTTGTAATAATAGGAATAGTAAAATATTAACACTATAAAATAAATAAAAAAATTAAAAAAAATATAATATATTCTCTAATTATTATTATTATATGATATATTTTAATTGGAATAATAATTAACTCTATACCTAGAAAAAAATTATTATGATTTAAAATTTTGATAATAACACATCTACAATTAAAAATATATAATTGAAGAATATTTATTCAACATATGTTTTTAATAATTAATTGAGGATATTTAATTTCAATATAACATATTATATATAATAATTGGATTATATAATTTATTATAGATTATAATAGATAATTTTTTTACATTATTTTTGGGTATTAATAAAGTAGATGTTTATCATTTATTATTTTACAATTCGCTATAATAGGTTTAAGTGATTTTATTTAAATTACTTTTATATTTCTCAATAAATTAATAATGACCCTGAGAAAATAAATGCACGAATAAAAGAATTATTAAAACATGTAGAAAATGAATTTATATTATGATATTCACAGTTATTAAAAAAATTATCAAATGTATATGGAATTGAGGAAATTTCATATTAGAGAGTGTGATGATTCCAAAAATCACATCTATATCCTTATTATATGAGTTCTAAAATAATATTAAATATATATAACCATGTGATAATTTATCATTTTGATGAAGATAATGTCATTGAAACATGATTTTGGGGAGAAATTATTGTGTAATTTATTTTAAATGAATACATAATATTTGAAATATATTATATAATTGACTATATTCCTAGCAATGAAATAAAAAAATTCCCATAATTTTTCCTTAAAATTATAAAAAATGAATTGCATATGATATGTTTATATAAGTAAATTTTTAATGGGTTGAATTAAATAATTTATTTTGAATTAAATTAAAAAATAGTGGACAACACTATAACATAATATAATGTTTATTTAAATAATGGTTCATTTAGTTTTTATAAAGAATAATCTCTTCATTCTATTTATCATCATCAAATATTTCAATGAATAATAATTTTAAAAAAACATGGATAGATAATTGGATAATTAATTGAAAAATGTAAACATTTAATAATGTGATATAAGAATAAAATTTGTTATTTAAATGTATAATTACACACACATAGTCTTCTAATAAAAAATAAATAAAAATATTAATAAATAATTATATATTTAAATTTATTTTTTTCTAGAAAATCCTCCTTCAATCTATCATTACTATACTTTTATGTAATTTTTGAAATATAAATCAATTTTTCAATGAATAAAGGAATAAATATATAATTGTTTTTTTGATAACATTGTCAGTGAAATATTGAAATTTATTTCAATTTTTAAAATTACAAGTTTCATAAATATGCTTGATCATAATTTTTTTCATTATACTATTCAGATAATTATGTCTTAAATCAATTGAATGTCTTGTATGGATGTTTTCATATTTTATACTATTTTCTCATTTACTATAGTGAAAAAAATTATATAATGATATATGTTTGTTATATATATATATATATTTTATAATGAATAAGGAATTTCATTGAGGTGAACATTTTATATATAAAATAAATTATATTTTACATAATATATTATGTAATTTTGGAATAATCCTATTATTTATATTCAACAAACCTTATAATTAAATAAAAATGAAACTCGCGTTGGTATGTAAATTTTTCTTCAATTACAAAAATGTATTACAAAGAAATAAATAAGAACATATATAATATATGTATTAATCACTACCTTAATTTACAATAATTGAAGAAATTTCATTAATTCACAAATAAATATGTGACTTATTCGTTGTCCGAATTATTGAACCGCATATAAAACATTTCTGAATTTTTTTCCATATTGTATAATTTTATAATTTAACCAAAATATTGAATAAATTATATATTTATAAAAATATAGTTAAAAATATATTAATAATATTAAATATAAAATTTAAGATAATTTATATATGAACATATTAATTTTTAAAAAATAACATTGATGTAAGATAATCATTGTAGAAAAACTTTTTTTATTTTTCAGAAGAATTTATAAAAAAAATTATTTTAACTATATTAGATAAATATTTATAAAATAAGAATAAAAACTTGAGAAATGAATTTATACATCAACATAATATTATTATTGATATATGGAATTGATATTTATTATAGGCCAACTAAAATTAAAATATAAATGAAATATTATTTTATAATGTACGCGGTTATTATATTTGAAATTTTTATAATTAACAATTTTTTGAGGAATCATTATCGACTAAATAATGTCAATTATAACAAAATGTGGAATATATAAGTAATCATTATAGTTTTTATCTTGTTTATGCTCATAATTCCTCATTTTATAGTAAACTAATAAATACATGATTTTTCATAATGACTTATTTTTCGATGATTTATTTTATTTTTTGGTTAGATTTTTAGATCATTTGGAATTAAATTATATTGAAATGTTAACATATCTGTCTTTTGTTAATTATTTAAAAAAATAGGTTTTTTTCACCTCGGTATCATTGAAACATTTTTAGCATAATTTCAGATTAATCCTCAAAAAAGAATTAATTACATTAGAATATATCTAAATCATCATTATAATCTTTCAAATACAATTGAAAGCATATGTTGAGGAAATCAATGATCAAAAATTGATATAAAAAATGAATAATGTAATTCAAAATTGAGAAAAATTATATTTCATATAAATATATGAATTTTTATAGAAATTTATTTGATGTAATATCATTTTGTATAATCATGATATTATAAATCGAAAAACTATGTTCGATAGTGTATATAATACACCACATCAATCATAAAAAAATATCTAAATATTAGTATTTTATTCCACCCATTATAAAATAAACATTAAATTTGTGGGCATTAATTATAATAACTGATTAATGAAATAAATTTAATCATCTATCTATATATGAATATAGAGGTATTATTTGATATAAAAATCACAAATTATTTGGTCAATTCATTACACTCTCCAAAAAAATAATTTTTAGAAAATGTGATCTCATATTTTTATGACTGAATATTATATGATTATGAATATAGGTAAAATTATTTATTCATTTATTTTAAAATAATATCGTATGATTTATTGTTGAGAAATTTTGAAAAAAAAAATCATGGAATATTATATAGATATATATTTTAATTTAAAAGTGTGTTTTATTTTTATAATGTAACGCCCCGAAACCAGTTACCCAGAGTCGGTGCAATATTACATAGCTTTGGAATAATCACAAAGAAATCATGTCATGAAAGTCCGATCAGTTTAGTATTATTGGAAAGTGGAATAATACATAAGTTCAACCTTACAACTTGAAAATAAATACAACACTACTTTATTCTATTAGTAACAAAGAGTCCTACAATATTATTCTTTAATGTCACTCATAATTAACGACTTCATATATTTGGAAAATGAAACATTTTATAGGGGTGATCTCAAACCCTCAGAAAGGGTACGTAGTATAATAGAAGATAACATATATATAAGGCATGGTTAATAATTAAAAACAAATTTCTTTACAAATAACAAACATGAACACTTTTATGGTATGAATATGAGCTGAGTAAATAATTACATAATAAAACATAGTCATGGGTATTCTACTAGTCGAATAACCACATGAACCATCAATATTATTTTCATAATTATGGAATGTATATTTCCAGACATTCTGAAACATCTTCTCAATGCCTCGACCAAGAATTCTAAAAATGATTAATGCCCAGGAACAAACCATATATAAAATTGGGAAAGGCGTCGACCAATTCCACGTATAAGTGCATCATGAGACTTACCGGCGCATCAAAAAGCTATAGCGGGCTCCACCTGTCAATTACTATGTCTAATAAATTCCTCATATGAAATGGTTGAAACATAACATTATAATTAATATTCGAACAAGAATAAAAAATTTCAATTCATTAACCATAAACCATGAATAATATAAAAATAACACATCCAGAGTCAATCATTTCAAAAAACCTTCAATACAATCTTGATGTTTTTTAACATAATAAATTATCTTCAAACAAGGTTAAAATCCACCCAACGATGTTGAAATAGATGAAAATGATTTGTTATACTCAATGATAAAAATATGCCTTTTGTGTGATAACTTATAAATGACACACAATTTAGAAAGGAAGACATTTAATGTCATTTTTGATTCAATTTGTACCATACCACTATGAAAATTTTGAATGGAATTTACATTTTAAAGACATTCATGTCCATATAAATAAATTTTTTAATAAATATTTTGAAAACATGGAAATTAATGATAATGATTTAGAAGAATAAATATTTAAAAAATTTGAAATGATGTTTTTCATAAAATAATCCCTTAAAAGTATCCCATTGAAAACTCTTTTATAAAGCATGGACCTGGATTTTAAATATGTGCCATAAAATGTTACCCATAAATAATCTAGAATAATAATGTTATTGAGAAGTTAACCCTTACCTTGTACTTTTCCATGGACGAGTGTATGTTAACCACGTGTATAATAGATAAATCATTGTTATTAAATTTTAGAATATCCATATATATAAATATGGTATCATATATGAGCTTCTAATTTTGATTTGTAAATAATATATTATTATTATCGTCGTTTCGGGTGTTACCTGGTTTTTTTCTTTTATATGTTTTGTTACATAATACATGTTTGTTATGGATAAGATATATTTTATTCATATCGAAATGATATTTAGTTCATAAATATTATTTTTAATCATAAAATGAAAATATTTATTGAATGGTTATGATAGGAAAATGAATCTCATTGTGTTTGTGGAGACAACAATCCGTACATACGCACGAGAAAAAATATCATTCTTTTTATTTAAAATCAAATTTAAATAGAAGTTATATAACATATAAACAATAATTAACATGTAATATTTATTATTTATATAAATTATACAATATTATTATACCCATCCAATTAATAATCTATTCAATAACAACTACAAGGCAATGTGGAGACGGTAAGTCGTACGTACGCTCGAATGGTGATATGTAATTAGTAGGATGGATAAAATAATAAATATGGTTGTACCAAATTTATAATAACATCATATTATATATGAGATATTGATTTTATTCGTTTGGAATGGAATAAACAACGAAAGAATATGTAGATGAAGAAAAGAACATGGAATAGGTGATGAAATACATACCTCTTCTTCGTGTTCTTCCTTTTGATTTGGTCAAAAGGGCTCTTTAGGTTGGCTTTCTAACTATAGGTAAGACTCTAAGATGAAAGGATGGCAATTGAAAAGATATTTGGGAAGGGGTTGGTTGATCCAAATGGTTTTGATTAAGTGATTTTGAGAGATGGTGAAGTACCCTTTTATAAGAGTGTGAGTGGCACCTTAGCAAAATATTGAAATTTTCATTTATAATAAAATAAATTTCGGATTCTAATGGATCCAAAATTATTTTTATTGAGGATATGATGGGAATGTTTGTAAAACCACACAACCAATTTCATTTAGATATGTTTGGGACACTTGGTAAAACATATCATTTAGAGTTAACTATTAGTAAATTTGTTTGACATTTACCATTTATCTTTGTATTTTTATATTACATGATTAATTATATTAATATTATAAGGCCCCAACCTTAAAACTTACTTAATATTGAGTTATTACAAGATTACACATTGAGTATCTTTTCGAGTTTATATTTTTAGAGAATTAGATCATAAAACTTGCATTACATTCCACATATAAACAAAGTTGTTACAAAAAGATAGTATTCTTCTTTCCCATCAATGGAAACATATTTAAAATAAAAAATGGATTCTTTCTTGACATGTCCTTGAAACTATCATCATATCATGTACCATTCCATTGACCTGTGAAAAACATTTCAAAAAAACTTCGGATGAGCATAAAAATCTCAGTAAGGGATATAAAAATATGGAAAGGAAACATGGGTAGATATATACATAAGAATGAAATCATACTTTACCCATAAAACATAAGCACTTCAAAAAACCTCATCAAATCATGAATAAATCATATAAATCATAAGAAATAAAGGTAACTTTAGGCATTCATAACATTCTTACGTAGGGAGTAACCCTCTTGGTTACGTTTGGAATACCCATCACAGTATATTACCTAAATCTCTTCGGAGAAACCTTAACGTTTCACTCCTTCGCGTTGCCCAATTAATTGGAGAGCTATATCAAGCTCACCCGCCCTTAGTTTTTCATGGAACCACCCTTCTTCATAATATTTCCAAAGAAGCATAACATAATAGTATCACATAAAACATGGATAAAGGAAACATAACATTTCCACATTTCATCACAATATATCAATACAACACATTGATATAATAAAAAAATTATGAAAACCATTTTCAATTTCAAAATAAAAGAAAAGTAAAACATGGTATTTATTTTTCTTTTAAAAAAAGTTATGGCTTGTAGAGGAAGCCAAAACTCAAATTATGGTCACGGCGGCGGAGAAGTCGTTGTCGCCACATACGTATGACAAAAACATTCAATTTTGTCATTTAGTGAAACACTTCGTATAAAAAAGATTCCTTTTAGATAAATGGAAAAGTCAAAGGGGTTTACACACCGTATAAAAGAAGTTTGTGTATAAAACAAAATATGCCTCAATGAAAGGAGATTGAGACGAAGTCCCATACCTAGGGTCTAACTTGACTCGATCGTTCTTTAATGTCCTTAAAATCGGGTAACTCCTTTTGGTTTGAGATCAAAGGATTCCTTGGGAAGTCTTCTACCCAAAGTGAGGCTTCAAGGAGTAAGAGAGGGATGTGGAGAGAAAAAATGGTCAGGGTTTGGCCGAGCCAAATGCTTTGGGAGTGTGGGAAAAGAGGTAGAGATGGGGGACTTTTACAAGAGGAGAGGAGGGGCACTCTTGGAAAGTAAAGATAAGTTACTTTATTTTAAAATGCGTTTCAGATTCAAAAGGTCCCACATTGATATAATTCGAGGATAAGGTGATAGGGGTTCTAAATACACTCATCCATTAGGTTTTGGACATGTGTAGGTCATAGATATTACATTATATTTCCATTTTATTTAAATCGTTAAATAATGAGTTCATCGATGCATCATCATGATGTTATAATTAATTTAATTTATTTAATGTCTAAAAATTATAAAAAAAAAATACTATGATATACGAAATCGTTTAATATTTCCAATGAATATTTATAGTAAAAAATCTGAATTGTATAACCCCATGTAAAAATTGTTTTAGTAAAATAACTCATGTTTGTGTCATTTTTACTTTAACATTAAATAAAATGTTATTTATGTCATTTCGTAACCAAAGTGGCTCCATGGGGTCCCCAAGTTGACCCATGGCTTTTCTTGGTCGGCCATGACACAACCAATAATGGTAGGACATGTGTCTAGGACATTTCATTTTATTAAAACATTATTCTTACCATAAACTACACTAATTACCTCTAATCGCGATTAAAAACTTAATAAGTTACTATTCACCAAAAAATTATTATAATATCATTGAACCACATTTTAATTATTAATGGAATCCATGTATGTCGGATTTTTGAAATTCAAATCACAGAAGTGACAAAGTCTCATTTAAACGAAAAATCAGTTTCTTTAACTACCACTTAGTGATTTCACTATTCATCAAAAATTGAAGTTTTTCAGAGAAATACCAAAACTTCACCCTAAGATATATTTGATATTCTGAATTCAAAAATGAATACTATTTTAAAAAATTCAAAACATATAAGTCACATTATTTAATTTAATAATTAATTCCCGTTGTCATGACAAATAGCGTGTTTTTATGAAACAATAAGTATCAAAAGATTGACACCAGTTTAAGTCCATTTTCAAAGTGAAATTAATTACAATGACCACCATTTGATTAAATGGTAAAAATATATTCAGATTACACTTTAATACCAATTAAAAAGATAATCTAATCATATAAATAAATTAGATTAAAAAGCAGTTTTGATGTAAAATGCAGTATTTTTGACTTTTCATTAAAAAAATGAACTTTGTCAGAATAATACCAAAAATTAACTGAAAGTAAATTTTGATGTCCCAATAATAAAAATAAGTTCATTTTTACAAACATAGCTTATAAAATTGTCAAAAGATATATTTAAAAAGGGATTGCCATCAAAAGGCTGTAAAACAATCTTTTAAGAATATTTGTGTATTCCATGCTTAAGATTAGATGTATTTTCATTTTAAGCCTCTAAAACACAATCTAGTTCATTAATAGTCATAGATAAAAATATAAATTATTCATTACTTACATGGGATGTTACATCTTTCCCCCTTTAGAAAATTGCGTCCTCGCAATTTATTTACTTATCAAATAAATGGGGGTACTTATCCCTCATTGCATTTTCAGATTCCCATGTTGCCTCTTCAATCATGTGGTTTTTCCACAAAACCTTTACCTGGTGAATCACCTTATTCTGTAACACTTTCTCCCTATGGTCATGAATCTGGACCGGTTGTTCTTCATAAGATTGGTTCTTTTCCAGCTGAACTACCTCTGGACTCAAAACATGAGATGGATCTGGCATGTACTTCCTTAACATTGAAACATGAAAAACATTATGTACCTGAGATAAACTCGGAGGTAAAGCCACTCGGTAAGCAACTGATCCAACTCTCTAGAGAATTTCATAAGGTTCAATGATCCTTGGACTCAGCTTTCATTTCTTACCAAATCGCATCACACTTTTCCATGGTGATAATTTTAAAAACACTTGATCACCTACCTCAAAAGATAGATCATTCCTCCTGTTATCTGCATAACTCTTCTACCTACTATGAGATGTTTTCATGTGCCTCTGAATCAGCAAAACTTTTTCTGCCAACTCTTCTACCAATTCTGGTCCCATCAACTTCCTTTCACCCACTTCATCCCAGAAAGCTGGAGTTCGACACTGCTTCCCATATAATGCCTGAAATGGTGCCATCTGTATACTGGAATGAAAACTGTTATTATATGAAAATTCAACCAAAGAAAGATGTTGGTCCCAACTTCCCTGATAATCCATCGAACATGCTCGTAGCATATCCTCCAAGGTCTGAATTTTTCGTTCTAACTGCACATCTGATTGAGGATGAAAAGCTGTACTAAAATTTAATTCAGTACCCAACGACTTCTGAAGGCCTTTCCAAAAGTTAGATGTGAACCTGGGATCACGATCAGATACAATGGAGAGGGGAACTCCATGTAACCTGACTATCTCTTCAAGATACAAATAGGAAAGTTGATCTAGGGAAAAAGTATCTCGTATAGCAAGGAAATGAGCAGATTTAGTCAAGCGATCAACAATAACCCAGATTTCATTATTACCTCGAGATGTCTTCGGTAATCCCACAACAAAGTCCATGGATATATTCTCCCATTTCCACTCTGTCACTGGTAAAGGATGAAGCATCCCTTTCGGTAACTTCCGCTCTGCTTTAACCTGTTGACATGTCAAACACTTCACAGTAAAATCATCAATATCTCTTTTCATTCCATCCCACCAGTAATACTCCCGCAGATCTCTGTACATCTTAGTACTTCCAGGATGAACAAAGAACGAAGAACTATGAGCATCACATAACAACTCTCTCTTCATCTGTGAATCACAAGGCACACACAATCTCTTCCCAAATCTCACAACACAATCATTATCAATGTTGAATTTAGGAAACTTACCTTTCTGAACCAGCTCTACCATTTTCTGCAACTCGCTGTCTTGCTTCTATGTTTTCATGATTCTATCTGATAGAGATGATCTCCCTGATACCTGAAACAAAACAGAAGAACTTCCTACACCAACAACTTCTATGCCAAAGTTCATCAAATCCTTAACCAAAGGATCACATTCCAAACACAACATTGATAATTAATCATTACATTTTCGACTCAAAGAATCAGCAACTTTATTTTATTTTCCCGGATGGTAATGAATTGTAAAATCATAATCCTTGATTAATTCCAACCATCTCCTCTATCTCATGTTTAGATTTTTCTGAGTGAATATATACATTAAACTTTTGTGATCAGTATATATTTCCCACTTTACTCCATACAAATGATGCCTCCAAATTTTTAAAGAAAAAACAACAGCAGCTAATTCCAAATCATGTGTATGGTAATTTAACTCATGAGTTTTCAACTGCCGTGAAGAATAAGCAATTACCTGATCATTCTGCATTAGGACGCAACCATGTCATTTCAATGAAGCATCACTATATATAACAAACTCACCATTCCAGGAAGGTAGTGTCAAAACTGGAGCATTCACCAATCTTCTTTTCAATTCCTGAAAACAATCATCACATTCTTTTGTCCAGATAAACTTAACACTCTTACGAGTTAGCATAGTAATTGGACTAGATAATCGTGAAAAATTTCTAACAAACCTTCGGTAATAGCCTTCCAAACCAAGGAAGCTACGAATCTTGGTTACATTTGCGGGTCTTGGCCATTTTTTCAAAACATATGTTTTTGCAGGATCAACAGTTATCCCATCTTTAGAAACAATGTGACCAAGGAAAGAAATTTGTTTCAACCAAAACTCACACATGCTGAATTTTCCATACAGTTTATTTTCTTTTAAGGTTTGCAAGATAACCCTTAAATGTCTTTCAGTTTCCTCTTTACTTTTAGAAAACACCAAAATATCATCAATGAAAACCACCACAAAATTATCCAAGAACTCATGGAAAATTCTATTCATTAAGTCTATGAATACAGCAGGTGCATTGGTTAGCCAAAAAGGCATTACTACAAATTCATAATGGCCATATCTCGTACATAATGCGGTCTTCAGAATATCTGCCTCCTTTACCTTCAGTTGATGGTACCCCGATCTCAAGTCAATCTTTGAAAAAAACTAAGCTCCCAAGATCTGATCAAACAAATCATTGATATGAGGCAAAGGATATTTGTTCATAATAGTGATATTATTCAAGGCCCTATAATCATTGCAAAGTATCATAGAACCATCTTTCTTTTTAACAAATAAAACAGGAGCACCCCATGGTGATGTGATAGGTCGAATGAAACCTTTCTCTAATAAATCATGCAATTTCTCCTTCAACTCTAAAAGTTAAATATGAGCCATTCGATAAGGGGGTTTTGAAATTTTCTTAGCATCCGGAACTAAGTCAACAGTAAACTCAACTTCTTGATCTGGTATTATTCCAGGAAACTCATCAGGAAAAACATCAGGATACTCATTTACCACTGGAACATCATTAATCTGAAAAGTTCATTTATTTTCAACGATGTGTGCAAGGCAACATTCATTTCTATCTTTTACAAGTTTCATGGACTCTTGATATGTTATCAACAGTAAGGGTTCATTCTTGTACACAAAATGAAATTCTTTATGAAAAGAAACTTCTTTATCTCTACAGTCACTCTTAGCATGGTAAATAAAGAGCCAATCCATACCCAGGATAACATAAAACTCTACTAGAGGTAGAACAATAAGGTTTTCAAGTAGGTTCTTCCCACATATAAGGATAAGAAGATTCTTATAAATTCATTTTTCCTCAACATTTCCCCCAGGTGTTTTTACCACAAGTTTAGGAGTCACTTCTTGAGATGGTATTCCCATTTTACTAGAAATGTTTTTAGAGATGAAAGAATGTGTAGACCCCGAATCAAACAACACACTGGCATAATTTGAAAAAAAACAAAGTACCTAATACAACTTCATTTGATGGCCTGACGTCTTCTGGAGTAGTTTCAAAGGATTTCACCACCCCTTTCTACTTATAGTCTAACTGCTTCCCATCACTCAAGCTCTTTTTCGGACACTCGTTTGCATAGTGACCCATCTCATTACACTTATAACATTTCACTAACAGTAAATCAAATTTGGTCTTTCCATCACCCTGATATTTTTCAGTGCAATAACAAGCCTTATGTACCATTTACCACATCAGTAGCACTTTCCAGAATTCAGAATACATTCCCCCACATGATTTTTTCCACATTTATCGCAAACTGGAATCCTAGTTTTCTTACCATCGGACTTTTTTGAAGAATTCATACCTTTCTCCTGCCACCTATGTCTCTTCTTCTGCTGGTTTTTATAGAACACTTAGTAATCAGAAAACTCCATTTCCACCTTCACATCACATCGAACAAGATTTTCATAACTTTTAAACTCATGAGAAGCTAATGCCCTTCGATATTTTGGCTTTAATCCTGAGTAAAAATGATTGATTTTACTATCAATGTCTCAGAGAAAATTTGGAGCATATCATGCCAATCGAGTGAACCTTTCTTCATAGGTAGCCACCGAGTCTTCCTCTTGCCTCAATTCCAAGAATTGATTTTCCATCCTAAGTCAAATAGCCTTAGGAAAATAGTTCTCAAGAAACATACCTTTGAATTTATCCCAGTCGAGAGCATAAATCTAATCATCATCCCTGATATTTTTAACCATAGACCACCACTGATCTGCCTCACCCTCCAAACGGTAAATAACAAGACTAACCTTTTGATTGTCTGAACACCCCATGACCTCGAAACTCTTCTCCAGTGCTTTAATCCACCCTTCAGCTAGCACAGGGTCAGATGATCCTCTGAATAATGGGGGATGTTGCCTCATGAAATGTTCCACCACTAGCGTGTTCCTCTACAGTTGATCTAGCTTATCTCGTGCATGGATACCACCACCATTTATACCCTGAGTCAACTGTGACATCACTACAACAAACAATTCAGTTCCAATTCCGACCATCTCAGGATGCTGATTCGGAAGGTTATTTCCTTCTACATGCCTTCCAAGCACTGCTTCCCAGTTTCCTCTGCGGAAAACCATTCTGAACATACATGTCTTAGATGAAGCAACATGGTAATCTTCAAATTCTATATAACTTCAATTTCACCATAAAAAAATATTTTTGGATAATCATTTAATAGAATTATAACTCCTAAAGTTATCTAAACCGAACTCTGATACCAACTATAAGGCCCCATCCTTAAACCTTACTTAATCTTGAGTTATTACAAGATTACACATTGAGTATCTTTTCGGGTTGAGAGTTTTAGAGAATTAGATCATAAAACATTCATTACATTCCACATTTAAACAAAGTGGTTTCATAAAGATAGTATTCTTCTTTCCCATCAATGGAAACATATTTAAAATAAAACATGGATTCTTTCTTGACACTTCCTTGACACTATCATCATATCATGTACCTTTCCCTTGACCTGTGAAAAACATTTCAAAAAAACTTGGGATGAGCATAAAAAGATCAGTATGGGACATAAAAATATGGAAATGAAACATGGGTACATATATACATAAGAATTAAATCATACATTACACATAAAACATAAGTACTTCAACATACCTCATCAAATCATGAATAAATCATAGAAATCATAAGATATAAAGGTAACATGAGGCATTCATAACATTCTTACGTAGGGAGTAACCCTCTTGGTTACGTTTGGAATACCCATCACAGTATATTCCCTAAATCTCTTCGGAGAAACCTTAACGTTTCACTCCTATGCGTTATCCAATGCATTGGATAGCTATATCGGGCTCACCTGCCCTTAGTTTATCACGGAACCACCCGTCTTCATAATAATTCCCATGAACCATAACATAATCCTATCACATAAAACATGCATAAAGGAAACATAACATTTCCACATTTCAATCACAAGATATCAATACAACACATTGATATAATAAAAACATTATGAAAACCGTTTTCAATACCAAAATAAAAGAAAAGTAAAACAAGGTATTTATTTTTCTTTTAAATAAAGTTATGGCTTGTATAGGAAGCCAAAACTCAAATTATGGTCACGGCGGCGGAGAAGTGGTTGTCGCCGCATACGTACGACAAAAACATTCCCTTTTGTCGTTTAGTAAAATGCTTCATATAAAAAAGATTCCTTTTGGATAAACATAAAAGTCAACGGGGTTTATACAATGTATAAAAGAAGGTTGTGTATAAAACAAAATATGCCTCAATTAATAGAGATTGAGACGAAGTCTCATACCTTGGGTCCGACTTGACTCGATCGTTCTTTAATGTCCTTAAAATCTGGTAACTCCCTTTGGTTTGAGCTCAAAGGCTTCCTTGGAAAGTCTCCTGCCCAAAGTGAGACTTCAAGGAGTAAGAGAGGGAAGTGGGGAGACAAAATGGGCAGGGTTTGGCCGAGCCAAAGGCTTTGGGAGTGTGGTAAAAGAGGTAGAGGTGGGGGCCTTTTATAGGAGGAGAGGAGGGGCACTCTTGGAAAGTAAAGATAAGATACTTTATTTTAAAATGAGTTTCAGATTCAAAAGGTCCCACATTGATATAATTCGAAGATAAGGTGATAAGGGTTCTAAATCCACTCATCCAATAGGTTTTGGACATGTGTAGGTCTTAGATATTACATTAACTTTCCATTTTATTTAAATCGTTAAATAATGAGGTCATCACTGCATCATCATGATGTCATTAATAATTTAATTTCTGTAATGTCTAAAAATTATAAAAAAAATACTCTGATGTATAAAATATTTTTATCTTTTCAATTAATATTTATAGTCAAATATCTTACTAGTATAACCCCATGTAAAAATTGTTTTAGTAAAATAACTCAAGTTTGTGTCATTTTTACTTTAACATTAAATAAAAAGTTATTTATTTCATTTCCCAACCAAAGTGGCTCCATGGGGTCCCCAAGTTTACCCATGGCTTTTATTGGTCAGCCATGACACAAATAATAAGGGTAGGACATGTGTCTAGGTCATTTCATTTTATTAAAACATTATTCTTACCTTAAACTACACTAATTACATCTAATCGCGATTAAAAACATAATAAGTTAATATTCACCAAAAAATTATTATAATCTCATTGAGCAACATTTTACTTCTTAAAGACAACAATGTATGTCGGATTTTTTAAATTCAAATCACAGAAGTGACAAAGTCTCATTTAAACGAAAAATCTGTTTCTTGAACTACCACTTAGTGATTTCACTATTCATCAAAATTGAAGTTTTTCAGAAAAATACAAAAACTTCACCCTAAGATATATTTGATATTCTGAATTCCAAAATGAAGTCTATTTTACAAAATTCAAAACATTTAACTCACATTAATTAATTTAATAATTAATTCCCGCTTTCATGACATATAGCGTGTTTTTATGAAACAATAAGTATCAAAAGATTGACACCAGTTGAAGTCCAATTTCAAAGTGAAATTGATTCCAATGACCACCATTGGATTAAATGGTACAAATATATTTATATTACACATTAAGACAAATTAAAAAGATAATCTAATGATATAAATAAATTATATTAAAAAGCAGTTTTGATGTAAAATGCAGTATTTTTTACTATTCATTAAAAAATGAACATTGTCAGAGAAATACCAAAAATTCACACAAAGTAAATTTTGATGTCCCAATAATAAAGAATAAGTTTATTTTGACAAACATAGCTTATAAAATAGTGAAAATATAGATTTAAAAAGGGGTTTCCATCAAAAGGCAGTAAAATAATCTTTTAAGAATATTAGTGTATTTCATGCTTTAGATTGGATTTATTTTCCTTTTAAGCCTCTAAAACACTATCTAGTTCATTAATAGACTTAGATAAAAATATATATTATTCATTACTTACTTGGGATGTTACAAATATAACAAGCCAAGAAAACCCCATGTGGTTAATTATAAAAATATATATATTTATCTATGAAATTTGTCCAAACCATAGTTTTATAGGAATATTATAACAATTAATAATATAATATTTTTTCTAAAAACAACTTTATGTCAATTTGACAATAGTTGGTATTTTGTTATTTCTAAATTCATAACAACATTATTACTTTGAAAAAAATTCTTTTATTCAACACTAACCTGACAAATTATCCTAGAATATTATTTGATTTCAATAAACATTTCAAATTAAATTTATTTGTGTATTTATAATATCAATTATTTTATTATTTACTTAATAAGGTAGTTACTGCATCATCATTGTGTCATAAATAAAATAAATTATTTAAATTATGAAAATTATAAATAAAATACCATTATGTAGGAAATATTTTTAGCTTTTTAATTAATATTTATAACCAAATTTATCTTCTGTGTAACCCTATATTATAATCTTTTTAGTTATTAAAAACTGAATTTAAAATATTATACTCTTCTTTGAATTAAGTAATAATAAATATTCTAATCTAATCCAAGTGGAATTAAAGAATCATATTTTATTCCTAAGGATTTTTAGGTCGAATTACATTTATCCAATAGAATTAGGTATTGTGTTTGTGGAATAATAATATCATTATTATAATTAATTACTGTATTTATTTTTAATTGTGGTAAAAAAAAGTAAAAATGTACACTTCCCAAAAACATATTTTTGATTTTATTGAACCCAATTTTACTTAATGAAATCAACTGTGTCTCTCATATTTTTTAATTTCAATTCATAGAAGTCGTAAAATTATGTTTTATGCAAATTTGAAAATGGTCCATGGAGGTGGGTAAAAGAAGGTAAAACGTTCGATAAAATTTTTATATATCTAATTTCTTATCAACTAAATCCAATTAATTTCATTGAACATATATAGTTACTATGTTTATATATTGATCTAAAAAAATTTATATAGAATAAATAATTATTTAAATGAAATGCCTATTTTAAAAAATAACTCATTGTTTTTCACTATTCACAAAAAATTGATTGTTATCAAAAAATACAAAATATTTACCCTAAGTGAATTTCGATATTCTGAATCCAAAAATTATGTCCATTTTGAATGATAAAATTATTAAAATTTCTAAAGTTGGGTATTACTATTCATAACGACCATTTTTATTGGTTGTGGTGTATTTAATCTCAATGATTCTTTAAAAACAACATACAATATTATTCAAAGAGAAAAGTATTGTGGATGCTTGGGGTTTTAAATTCTCCCCTCCTTCAAATAATTTCATCCTCGAAATTTCTATAATATTAATGCATAAAAAGATTCAGGTGATACTTCATCATATGTTCCTTAGGTTCCCTCATTTAATCTTCCACCTCATGCATTCTCTATAGAAAATTTCAGGACGTGTCATCTGGTTTCTCAACACTTGAGCTATTGTATCATGAATTTTGATAGGATCCTCAAAATAAAACATATGGGTTCTAGTTCTAAATCCTCATAGCTGAGTACATGCATTGAGTTATTCATGTATTTTCTCAATAGTGATTCGTGGAACACATCATGAACATTGGATGGACATGGGGGCATTGCAAAATGGTATGTTACTACCCCAATTAATTATGGAATTTCAAAAGGTCCTATGTACCTGGGACTCAATTTACCAATATTACCTAATCATATAATTCCCTTACATGGAGATACCTTCATGAAAACATGATCTCCTACATATAATTCCAAATCCTTCCTTTGGTTATCAACATAGCTAATCTTCTTACTTTAACGTACTTTGTTGTGGGTTTGGATTGCCTTCATATTTTCCATTATTTTTTCATCATGTTCCGGGCCTAAAAGTATTCATTCACCAACATCATCACAATAGGTTGGGTTGTGACATATCTTTCCAAATAACACTTCATATGGTTCCATCTGAATAATTTAATGAAATATATTGTTATGAGAAAATTCTACCAGAGGTATATATTGATCCCACATACATTGAAAGTCAAATGAGCATGATATCAACATGTCTTCTATGGTTTGAATTGTTAGTTCTTATTTTCCATCAGTTTTATGGAGGTTTGTAGTGTTCAAATGAAATTTAGTATCCAGTGATTTCGGAAGAATTTTCCAGAATCATGATGTAAAATGGGGATCAAGATCATAAAAAATATATAGAGGTACTCCCTGATGTCTTAAAACATAATTAATATATAGTCTTTATTCATGTTCAAGTGGTAAATCATCTCTTATGGAAGGAAAATGTGTTTACTTGGTAAGATGCTCAACAATGGACCATATTGTATTATTCCTTCTAGGAGTTTTTGGAAGTCCCATGAAAAAGTCCTTATTAATATTATCCCTTTTCCACTGAGGTTTGGGATGAGGTTTCATGACTCCTCAAAGATGTTTCATTCCATCTTTCACTTGTTGACCAACCATACATCTTGACAAAAATTTTGTAATCTCCCTCTTTATGTATTCCTAAAAAAAAAATTCTTTCAAATCTCTATACATTTTATTGATACCAGGGTATATAGATAAATTGGAGCTTTGGGAACATCTAAAAATTACCTTTTCAGATCAGGCATTTTGGGAACACAATGTCTCATTCCAAATTTCAAAATCATGTCTTAATATATGATTTCACTCTATATTCCATCATTCACATCATTAATCTTCTTCTGAAACACCTCATCATTAGTCTGAGAACTATTTATCATTTCTAGTAAAGATGGTTTGACAACCATTTGAAAAATCAATGATGTTTAACATTAAATAGTTATTCCCATATCCATATTTACTAGATCCATGTATATAGGATCCATTTCAACTCTCGTCTTGTTCAATACTACAGGATCATTTCTACTCAATGCATTTGCCACCATATTTTCCTTCCTCGGGTGGTAGTGTATAGTGGTATCTTAATCCTTGAGTAGTTCATGACATCAGCATTACCACATGTTGAGTTATTTTTATAAGAAAATATAATTCAAACTCTAGTTATCGGTATAAATCTCAAAATTTTCACCATATAGATAGTGTCTCTATATATTCAAATCAATGATTATAGCTGCTATCTCAAGATCATGAGTATGATAGTTTATTTCATGAATATTTTGGTGTAATGATGCATAGGTAATAACTCTATCATTCTGCATAAGGACACAACCATGTCTTTTCTTTGAGGAATCACTATAAATAACAAACAAATCATTCCTCGATAGTAAATTAAATATAGGATCATTGACTAATCTTCTCTTCATTTTTTCAAAACATACACATGATCTTTTCCCCAAAAAAACATTAAATCCATTACAAGTGAGCTTGGTTAATGGGTTAGAGAATCGTACAAATTTCTGGACGAAACGTTGATAATATCCTATTAATCCAATAAGACTACATACATCAATTATTCTTGTCAGTGTTGTCCATTCTTGGAAAACCGTTGTCTTAGAAGGGTTAATTGAGATTCCATCCATTTTGAAAATATGTTCATGAAAATAAATCTCATGAATCCAAAATTCACACATTCTAATCTTCCTTTATATTTAATTTCTTCTGAGGGTTTTCAGAATGTTCCACATGTAATTTTCATTATCTTTTTAGATTTTGGAGTATACCCGAATATAATCAATAAATACCACTACAATGTCATTAAGATATCTCTTGAAAACTTTTGTAATTTGATCCATGGAAACAAAGGGTTCATTAGTCATCACAAAAGGCATTACTGTAAACTCGTAATGCCCGTACCTGGTTTAAAAGGCTGTTTTTGGAAGGTCTTCCTACTTCGCAAACAACTGATGATATCCAGATTGAAGGTCAAAATTTGATAAATATTTATCTCCATGATGTTGGTCAAATAAATAATAAATGAAAAGTAGATATTACATGTTATTTATTATTATAGTATTGATCCCCTAGTAGTCAATGCACAACCTCATCAATTAATCTTTATTCATAACAAAAGGAATAAGGGCCCCCCATGGAGAAAAACTAGGGTGAATAAATACATTATTACTCAATTACTCTAGTTATTACTTTAGTTCCAATAATTTCACAGTGGCCATTCTACAAGTGGCCTTAAATATTGGCCTTGAACAATAATTTAATCAAATGAAAACACAATTTCTCTTTTTTGAGAATGTCCAGGTAAATCTTTTGGAATCACATTAACATATTAATTCATATTAGGTATGTCCCCTAATTGAAAATTCATTTCCCCACCCATAGTTATTTCATTATCTTCCTTCCCAATAATGGAAATTAGTTGAGCTACGGTGGGTGGATCTAGATAAGAATTTGGTTGTGACGTTTCTGATATAAAGAAAAGTGTTCATTATCGTCATCATCAAAAATTGAAACTTCCTTCTTATTACAATAAATTTTTCTATCAAGGTATGAATGCCAATCCATGATGAGTATTATATCAAATGAAATCATGGGTATGATGATGAGATTAGCATATAAATAATATTTATGTTCCTTAATAGGGACTTATTCACAAAACATTGTTGCAATGATACGTCTCTTAAGAGTTGTGACTAATAACTCCGTTCTTAAATCAAATTGAAAATATCTAATTTTCAATGAAAACTGGGTAGATATGAAATAATGAGATGATCCAAAATCAAATAAGGCATTTAATAAACTTGAAGAAACCATTAAATTACTTGCCACCACGTCTTTCGAAGCATCAACCACAGTAGTAGTGATCGAATAAGCTTGACCATGATCCCTTGGCCATCACCGAGGTAAGATTCCTTGGATCTTAGAATATTCATTTTCATAATTTCCCATATTCCTGCAATTATATCACTAAAAATTGGTAGCTTTTTTCTTTCCCATACAATCACTATAATGATGGTCTTTCTGTTCACATTTATAGCATACTCCTTTCCCTTTATAAATTCTCCATGGTTCTTGCTTCCAAAATTATCATAGGGTTGAAAATCAACTCTTCCCTTCTTCTATGTATCCTTATTTCTTTTCCCAGAGTGTTTAGCAGGTTTTTTCTTCTCTTTCATTGTTTTAAAGTCATGAGACATCAAGAAGTCCTTTTCTATCATGATAGGACATTAGAAAATATCATTGTATGATGAGAAGAAATGTGATACTAATGCTAGACGGAGAAATGGTTTTAACCCATCAACGAAATATTCAATCATACTTCATGGATTACGTATATAATCTACATCATTTCATGCTAATATTGTAATTTTAGCCTCATACATTGAAACATTATCATCCTCCTTTTTCCTTAGACTCAAAAATTGCCATTCCATATCTGCTCGATGGTCCCGAGGAATGTATTTTAATAAGAAAATTTATTCAAAATCCCTCCATTTCATACATGATACTTCTTCATCCTCCTTTATATTTTTAATTAATGACCACAATTGATCTTCATCTCATGTGAGGTGATAAACTACCATGAAAACTTTTTACCTTTCTCTATTCTAATAAGCATGAAATCTCTTATCTATGAAAATTATAAATTGTTCAGCTATGAATGGATTTGTATTAAGATTAATAATTGGTTTTTGTTGTCTCATGAAGATGTTTAAAATTTATCCTCTACATTGTGGATCATGGTACTCTATATGGGTATGGTTATTATTCATAACCCATGTGAGTTGTCCTAGTATAGTGATAAGTGGATCAGCACCAGTTGCATCAGTAGCTCCACTATAATTATCTGGAGTATGAGGGAAATACCTACATGGATTAGGTTTATTGATATGGTTTCCATTCCATACACTAGGTGACATTTCTAAATAATGGCATAAACTAGATTAGTTTATAAATCAAAATACAGAATTCCAAACTTGTAAAACACTGAACAGTAATTGAATATTTTATGGATTTAAAACATAATCATAAATTTTTTTTCCTTGAGTAAGTATATACACATAAACCCCCCATAACAGTTTGTAAAGAAAATGAGAATTATCATAATCATAGACCTCGGGAGTGTTGTAACCAAGAGAGCAACGAGGCTCGTTGTCATGCACCATTTCTCGTTCGAGTCTAGATTAATGCGGTGTTTTCATTTTTACCGATAGATCCATATGTTCTAGAGTCGCTTCTACCAGCATGTATCCAGAGAGGAATGAATTTCATGGATAACTCACAAAATCCGTACAGTACCTAAATTCTAGGTAGTTATTCTAATATAATTCTCAATGTCTATCTTATGATAATGTTATCTAATCAGAGTTTATCTAAATATAGTTTCCATGGATTCTACTAAACTTCCTCAAATACCAACTGTAACTCCCCAACCCCAGTTACCCAGAGATGGTGAATTATTACATAGCATTGGCATTATCACAAGGAAATCATGTCCCGAATGACCTATATGTTTAGTATTATTGGAAACATGATTCATACATATGGTCAAAATTACAAATTGAAATGAAAAAAACACTAATGTATTCTATTCGAAACATTCAAGTCACCTAGATTATGTCTACATGTCACTTATAATTAACTTCTTCATATCCTGGGAAAATGAAACATTAAAATGGGGTGATCTCAAATAGTCATTAAGGATATGAAATAAATCAGAAGATAACATAAATATTAGGTATGGTGAATAATTGAAAACAAATGCCTTTAAAAATAATAAAAATGACCACTTTTATGGCAGTAATATGATCTATGTAAAATATTACATAATAAAACATAGTCATAGGTATTATACTAGTCGAATAACAACATTAACAATCAATATTATTTTCATAATGAGGGAATTTATAATGCCATACATTCTGAAACATTTTTTCAAGGCCTCATCCAAGATGTCTAAAAATGATAGAGGCCGCAAGAAAATTCATATATAAAATTGGAAAAGTCCTTGACCAATTCCATGTATAATTGTCCCATGAGACCTACTGATGCATCGAGGAGCTTAATTGGGCTCTAGAAGTGACATACTACGTCTTGTACATTCCTCATATAAAATGGTTGAATTTTAAAATAAACATTCATATGAGAACTCGCTTACATAATGTCAATACTTTATCTATAAACCATGAATGGAATAAAAATAACCCATCCACAGTCAAACATACCACAAAAACATCAATACAATATGGAAGATTTTTATAATAATAAATCAACGTCAATGAATTTTAAAATCCATCAAAGGATGTTTATATAGATGAAAAGGATTTGTAAAACTCATTGAAAGAAATATATCTTTTTCATGAATGTATTTAAAAGTATCACAATTTAGAAATGAAGACATTTAAAGAAATTTGAATCAAAGAGTCACATAACACTTTAAAAATTGTGAATGGAAATAACATTTTAAAAACATTCAGGTCCATATAAATAAATCCTTAAAAACCATTTCAAAAACATGGACATTAATGAGAATGATATAGAAGAATTAATATTTAAAAAATTTAAAATGATGTTTTAATAATTTTTTCAAAAAAAATAATCCCATTGAAAACGATTTTATGAAACATGGACATAGATAATAAATATGTCCCAGTAAAAACATACCCATAAACAATCTTGAATAATAATGATACTGAGGAATTAACCCTTGCCTTGTACATTTCCTTGGCCGAGCGTACGTTAACCACCTGTATAATAGGTAATAGATTTTAATTAAATTATTCAAGAACCATATATGTAAATATGATATCATATATTATCTTCTAATATTTCATTTTTAATAATATTTTAGTATTGTCATTGTTTTGGGTGTCAACTGATTTATTTTCTATTATAATTTTTTTATACGAAAGACATGTTTTTTATGGTTATGATGTATTTTATTCATATCCTTAATAATATTGAGTTCTTAAATATTAATTTTAATCATAAAAAGATAATTATTCTGAATTATTATGATGGGGAAATGAGTCTCATCACGTTCGTTGAGACAGTAATCTGTACAGAAGAATGAGCTACAATATAATTCATTAGATTTAAAATTGTATGTAAATAGATGGTATAGTATTTATTCAGAATAATTAACATGTTATATTTATTATTTAAATCCTCTATACATAATTATTCTACCCATCCAAATAATAATGTATTGAATAACAACTACAACACGACGTGGAGACGGTAAGCTGTACGTACGCACGTATGGTGATATGTCATTCATATGATAGTTAAAATAATGAATATGGTTGTAACATATTTATAATATCATAAAATTATATAGGAGATTCTTGAATTATTATTTAAGAATGGAAAAATCACTGAAAGAGGAAGTGGAAGCAGAAAAGAACATGGAAGAAGTGATGAAATATTTACCTCTTCATCGGGTTCTACCTTTTGATTTGAAAAAAAGGGCTCCTTAGATTATCATTATGACAAATTGAAGGCCCTTAAGATTATGGTAGAACTGTCTAGAGTATATTTGGGCAGGGTTTGGCTGAGAAAAATGGCTTTTAAGGTTTGAAAATGAGAGAAGGGTAAGTGGCCTTTTATATGAGGGGTGAGAGGCACCTTAGGAAAAGATTGAAATATTATTTTATAACAAAATAATTTTCGTTTTCTAATGGATCCAAAATTATTTATTTCAAGGATAAGGTGGGTATGGATCTAAAATACCTAACTTAATATGTTTTAGGTATGTTTGTGTTACTTGATTAACATTATATTTTAGATTTAACACTTAGTTAATTTGTTTGACGTTTATCATGTCACTTTGTATTATTTTATTATATGATTAATATTCTTACTGTAACAAGACATTTGAAATCCAAGTGGTTCATTATTAATATAAATAACCATATATAAGTCATTTAACCGAAACTATGATTTTTAGGAATATTATATCAATTAATAATATACTATTAGTTTTAAAAACTCTTTTATGTCAATTTGACCCTATTTGGTTTTTTGTTTTTTCAAAATTCATAACCGAATTATTACAACGAAATAAATTTTTTTAATCAACCCTAACATGTTATATTAAACTAGAAAATTGTTCTAGTTCATTAAATTTTTCAAATTAAATTTATTTGGGTGTTTATAATATCAATTATTTTCATATTTCATTAATTAGGTAATTACTGCATCATCAATATGTCATAAATAAATTAAAGTAAATAAATTCCAAATGTTATAAATAAAATAAAATTATGTAGGAAATATTTTTATCTTTCTCATTAATATATATATTCTAATTCATCTTCTTTGAATCCCTATATTATTTATGGTTGAGTTACTAAACATTGAATTTATCATTTTTAACTCTTCTTTGAATTAAATAATAATAAATCTCCAAATCTAATCCAAGTAGACCTAAAAGATCATATTTTATTCATAAGGGTTTTTTGGTCTAATTAACATTATATAATATAATTTTGACATGTTTTATGTTAATAATAAAATCATTGTTATCCTTAATTACCATATTTACTTTTAACCGTGCTAAATAGATGTCAGAAGATACTATTCACAAAAAATTAGTTTTATCTTATTGAACCTCATTTATCTTACTGAAATAAATATTTTCTCTATGATTTTTTAAATTAATTTCACATAAGTGGTAATATTATCTTTTATGAACATTTGTATATGCTCTTAGGATGTTGGTATAAACGGTGAAACGTTCGATAAAATTTTTATATAACTAAAATTGTTATAAACTGACTCCAATGAATTAAATTGAACTTATAAAGGTATTATGTATCTATTTTGACCAAAAATAAATTTAAATAAAATAACATATCATTTAAATAAAAATTTGGTTTTAAACAAAAACTCAGTGGTTTTCACTATTCATTAAAAAATTGAATGTTATTAGAAAAATACAGAAAATTCACCATATGCTAATTTCAATATTTTGAATCCAAAAATGAAGTACATTTTATGAGATAAAATTTATACAATTTTAAAAACATGGTATTACTATTAATAATGGATAGTATGAATGGTTGTGGTGTGTTTGAATTCGAAGTTGTGTTCAACACAAGCTACTGCATTTTTCAAAGGGAAATGTATCATGGACGAATGGGTTGTTACATAAAATTATCATGTGTAATTAGGGTTTTTATTCGTTTTTTTAAAATGATCCAATTATTATTTTTAAATAAATGATTTAGTTGAATTTAGTATAAAATAAATTTAAATTTTTAAAACAAATTCTCTAAAAATTAATTTTCTTTATGTTATTATGGTTTAATTTTAAATTTATTTATACTAATATATAATATGAATTTTTTGAAATGGTAATGATATTTGTAATTAGAAGGTAATTATTTATTAAATAGTAGATGAAATTAATTTTAAAATTTTAATTGTATCTTTACTATTTTTTAATACCACGATAAAGTTTAAATCATGTAATTTAGCCTAAATAAAACACAATATAATCCGTAAAATAAATCGTATGATTTCCAGATTATTATTATATTTCTATTGTTTGTCCATTTAATCTAAATTATGATATTATCACCTTATTGGGAAACATAGATTAGATTATGGCCATTATAAGATTTCTTTAGAAGGAAATTTGAATATATCACATTAATTATTTTTAATAAGAATAATATTTTGTAAATAATATTATATATATCATATGTTTTATAAAAATATTATTTTAAGTATTAAATATTCATATTCATCAATTTTTTTATTATCAATGATTAGTGATTTATTATTTAAATTAACTTTATAATGAACAATAATATAATAATTATTAATTAATGAAATAAATTAAATGCTATTAAAAATATACAAATAAATTTTAATTTGGAAAATAACTTTCGTGAATTAATTTTCCAATTTAAAATGAAATTTTGGCGATGTTTAAATTATTTTTATAATTAAATGTGTAATAATTATATTATAATTGTAAATGTAATGAATAGTTCTTAAAATATTTTTTATAGATATGTAATATTAAATTATATTTATTAAATTATATTATATGTCTAGAAATAATAAATTCATCCAAATGATAAGAATAATTTTTAGAAATTTATCCATGATTAATTTATGGGTCATTTTTAAATTTATATTTACCATATTGACTCTTATTGTGCAAAAATCAATATTTTCATTATATTAATTTATTTTTTGAGAATCAAAATGAGTACACCACCCCAAATTTTTAAAATAGAACTGTTTCATTTCTTTTGATCTAAATTAATTAAATATATTTGAATGAACAATTCCTAACCAAATACTCTACAATAATCCAACCCATGAATATAGATGCATTTCTATTGAAATAATACTATTATTAGTGGGTTATATAATTATGAAATAGATGTTTTCCAATAGATATGTATTTTTGAAATCTACATGATTTAGATGTTTTAATCTTACAGAGACCTCAAAAGATCATTAATCCTGATAAAATAAAAAATTCATAATCCTAAATAAACATAAATTTTTTAATGGTTTTAAAATACTTATGTCCATGTCCTCTCCTAACAAATAGTAAACTAATTCATCACATTTGTTTGAGACAGACTAGCGCCTCATGAACAGATGTAATTTAATTTCCATCAATATCTCCCTTGAATTGTTATAATGATAAAATTAATTTTTTTATTTCATTTAATTGAAATATTTACCATTTTGATAATATAATATATCATCTAAATTATTACTATTTCATATACAAGAATATGATAATGTCATTTGTGCAGACGTGCGGAATACCACTGCTATAAAGAGACGTTGTTTGTTTTCAATAACCACATCACATTGATGATATATATATATGTTCATTCAATGAAATAATATGATACGTATTATATTAATAACATTTTATAACTATAAAATGAAAGTAATATTATTTCAACATTGATATTGTAAAAATTGAAATTATACTCTTGAATATGTATGACCTTCCATCTCCATGATTGTAACATGATTGACATTTTAAGAATATATCATGGTTATATTTCATTGTTTAATTTATGTATATAAGAGATAATTATTTTGTTATTTTTATATATGTATATATTTAAAATGACCAATTTGAGCATAGAGAAATTACTTATATCTTTTTGGACATATAAACAAAAAACCATGATAAAATCTAACTTATAATTATATAATTAAAAAATTGTAACAAAATATGAAAAATAATTAAAATAATTTGAATATATATGATGATAACGAACATATCTGACCTACAAAACCAATGAATGTGAATATATATTAAAATTTGTTATTTTAACTTTCCATAAAATAGTAATTTTATTTTAAATCAATTTTTATTATATAATTTTATAAAATATAGTTTCATAATTTTTATATAAATTTTTAATTTAATTGTTTCCCATGTTTTACTCATTACAAAATAAATAATGGAATATTCATTTGTTTTTTTGATGTAGTTTGCATCTTTAAAGAAAAAAATAAAATAGGAATGTTTTTTTTTCATATAATACTTGAGTGATTTTTCATACCTCATTAAAAAAAATCATTTAATCTTTGTATATAATATCTAATTATTATTTTAAAATAATAATTTTTTCATTTTATGTTTATATAATTCATTAAAAATAAGTTTTTCTCCACAATGATTGATTTTAAGACAGAAGAATTTATGTTTTATATTTATGTAATGGTTTATGAATAAATTTTATAGTTAGGAATATCTCAATTACACTTGTAGTTATGTGATATCCCTCTAATGTATTCAGAATTATTATGCATCATGTTTACTATGATGGTTTTTACAAGTGTAACAGTGAATGCTACTACAATTATAATGGACAATATCATTTCAAGTATTATCATGATAGTTAATTCTTTTGTAGACATGATGTATATTAAATAAATATTAAGCATTAAAAAATATACCTGAAGATAATAATTTGATTTAGTTATACATTTAATTATTTTATATTAATCATGAGTTTTGAAATTTTATTTTATTGTGTTTATTATAAATTGTATAAATTTTTAACATTTTACCGATGGATCTATAAATTTTTTTTAAAAATTAATATGTTTATCTTGTTTTAAATGAAAAATATATTGACTTTTTATTGCATCATTTCTAATTAAATTTTTTATGGAATGATTTTTACTTAAATGGTGATTTATTTGTTAAAAAAAAGTTTATTTTGAGAAAATATTTATTTTTCAAATGATTTTTTTGTAATTATATTTGGCATACTGAATTTTTTTAATATCCCTTTGAATGACTTTTGAACACATATAAAATTTATAAAATTCACTTCAATTATATTCTAATTAATGATATGGATGACTTCAAGATAAAATTTGTGATGATATGTAATAAAATCAATATATATATAAATATATTATTGTGGAATATAATTAATATTCGGTATAAGTGTATAAATTTTCATATAATATTTTGTATTTATGATTTATAACCTAATTAAGTAAAAAAATAAAACGTAAGAATATTATTTTATTAATAATGTGAATTATATATCAGAGTCACTATAATTTTGTATTCTTGTTATTGTTTACCAAAACATTTATTAACTCATGAAATATATGTGGGTTTTCAACGAAATAATAAAACCATTTGAAAAATTTAAAGAAAATATTTAAATTCCTAATGCATTATTAAAAAATATTAATATTTTAATTTAAAATAATCCATAAACTATTAAAAGGTAATAGAAATTATTCTAACATAAAAGAACATTTTATTTCTTAATATAATTACAATATTTCACTAAAATATTATATGAATTCATAAAAACATTTTGTTACCTTGATGTAACAAATATATACCACTATTATTATCAATTTGATAGTCACTCGTACAATAATTGTTACACTAAAAAACATTTAAAATAATTATATTGTGAACCATCTTGTGGAATATAACATTAACTAATGCATTAGATGACAATACAAAACCTAAAAATGTTGAGAAACAAATATAATTAATATTTAATTATTAAAATTAAAAATGTCTTTCATTTTTCTGCTACACCAAATTAAACAATCATTTCATCCAAAAATAAAAATATTTTTCATTTCTCTCATATAATTGAATGAAATATCATTATCTTTTTAAATTTATGAAAACATAAAATGATAAAAAATAATAAAAGTTTAATATTAATTAAAAACAGTTCTAAACTTGTTATGGATAAATGACAATGAATTAAAACTATGTTATTTAGAAAATGATTTCATAGTACAGAAAAATATATTAGAACATTTTTCATGAAATATATTAATAATGTGTATGGTAAACATTATAATGATACTTTTACAAATCATTATAAGAAATCATAAAGTAGTTGTGAATAATAGTTAACATTATTCCACATTAAAATTTATTTATTAATGTATCATTAAAATAAATGGGGATATAAAATAATTTTTATTATTAGGAATACATTATATTAATTTTTTAATGTTAGATACTTCTACTTGAGTCCCAAAATTGTTTATTTAAATGAATATTTAATTAAAAACAAAGGGAAAATATAATTTATATACTCAATTACAAATATTTTTCATTGAAATTTGATTATCCTTATTATTTTGTGTTTTATTTATTACCTTGGTAAATTTATATACTATTCCAGTAATATTCATGTGGGATGATTTAATTCTGTTCCATAAATAACCTTTAAAATAGTTTAGCTATGATGATATATGTCTAATAGTTTATGGTTCCAACACCAATAAAATAATAATTAGGTTATAATTATATTTATAAAAAATTAAATTTAATTATAAAATAATTCATGCATGTGGATAATGAAAAATGTGATACATCATTAACTTAGATAGTAGTTTGTATGCAATCACGATCACTGTTTAAATTATTCTAATCTATTAATGTGAATTAATTAAGACAGAGGTTTTCAAACATAGAATCATACTAACATGACAAATATAATTATTATTAATTAAACACATTATTATGGAAATCCCTGGAATACATGAATGAAACAAATTCATCATTTAATATAGATATAACATTAGGTTTATTCAAGGGAGACATCAAAATATTCCTATTAATGGAAGGGTAAGAGAATAAATACTATTTGACCTATACAAAATAAGAAATATTTAATAATTATCACATAAAATTAGAATACATAAGTACTAACTTAGATGGTAGGTATCGATGAAAAAGGAAATGCATCATTTCATGTATGTGATAGTTAACACCATGGGACACAAAAAAAAATTAATTTTCTATCATATTAGTAGGTAACACGATAAATATTTTTTATTAATTTTTTTTCATAAACATAATAAATATACTAGGAATAAAATTAAAAATATATGTGTGTTGGTGATGTAAAAAACGAAATATAATGATACATATAGGTGATATCAAACAAGTATAAATAAGTGATGTTAATGTCAATATTAAATGAAATCATGGTATAAAATAGTTCTTACATCAACATCATAATATTTTAGGATAATGTTTTTACAAACATAAATATATATTGAATGTTAATGATATATTTTATGGATAAATATAGTTTATCAAAATTCAATGAATTTAGTTAATATTTATACATACTATTTTGATAAATTTAGTTGCAGTGAATAATGAGCCTTCTGTAGTTGGTTTGTTTTTAAATTGTGGATCACTAGGACCGTATTTAGGGTGTCACGTTAGAATTTGGGTATATTTTGGTATATCTAGAGTGATCAATTTCTTTCGATGTGTGTGTAGGGAATTATCCCATTCATATGTCGGTATAGTGGTAACCTTATAAATATTATGAACATCAACATATAACAAATTTTGTACATACGATAAGTGTATCAACTTATATTAAAAATTTATGAAAAAATATTTTAAGAAATAATGTAATATAGTTTTAATAATCCTAATTTTATTGTAATATAATGGATTATCTATTAATACGCCCCCACTAAAACCTTGTTGACACGTACCATATTGACTATATTATTTATATGGTGAATATTCTACATAACATAAAATAATATTGGACTGGTGAGCAAATTATAACAAACTAATCCTAAATTTTAAATTATTATTTGATGATTCAAATTAAAGATATAGTAAAAATTAATTTCTAGAGAGGATAATAAAAAATAAAAAATAATTTTTATAGAAATTAATTTTTCATAAAAATAAAATGTTTAGAGAAAATATATATTATGTGAAGATTAAAATAAAATTATCTATATTATATTAAATAAATGAAATCATATTTGACATTAAATCCCAAAAAAAATTTAACCATGTAAAAACATGAATAAAAAGAACTAATAATTTTAATTATTAGAACAAAAACATTAATTATTTATAATACTCCAATAATATATTTATCTATCTAAAATTAGATATATAAATGAATAGGTTTTTTATTATATATATCTAATTATTATAATAAAATTAAATTTTATAAAATCATTTAATTATAATGTCATGATAATGATTATAATGTGATTGAATATATATACTATTTTTTATCACTACTCCATTAAAATTTATTGTATTTATAAAATTGTCCTAAATTTGAACTAATAAAACATTAAATTTTGAATTAAATACATAAATGTAATTACATAAAATTCAAATTATAAAATTCATTACATGAAATTTTAATATATGAAACCAAAATATAAAAAAATCAACATTTATGGGAATATTTTTTTTAAAACATAATGTTTTTGGGAAAATTGTTTTATATATTATAAATATCATTCCATATAGTGTATGAATAATTATAAATTCATTTACTAAAAATCATCTAATATAATGGTAATATAAAACAACTGAAAATACAAGGAATTAATAGTAGAATATAAATAATTGTTATTGGTATAAAATAACATATATTACATATAACTAAAATTTTATTTTTGAATGAACATAAATGTAAATGTTAATACTAGGAATCCATATGTTTCATAAATAATACGTAAAAATTAATCTACCTCTATAAGACTCATAGTTGTGATTTATTATAAAAAAGAATAACATGTTGTTATGTAATATTTTCAACATAAGACTCAATATATTTATCATCTCTTTACTCGAGTCCATGGAGGTATTTTATAATTAAGAAAAAAAAATCAAAATATAATAACATGGTTTATATATATACCACACATGTACATCCATCCATTAAGATTGTTTTGAGAGTTTTGTTTCATATTTTTCTCCATGTTTTCAAATGATAATACCCTATGATGAATGTATTGAGATTTAATAATAAGAAATAATTTTTAATGTGTTATCAAATATATAAATTGATAATGTGTTATTTCTCATAATTAAATCCATTAAGAGGAATACCAAATTGTTAAAAAAATTGATGATAATATTCAATAAAAAATATTCTTTATTTTAAAAAATAATAAATTAATTTTCTAACACCCAATAGTAATATAAACATTTCTTCATTAATAATTCCATAATTAAATAACCTCATAACATGTAAAAAATGAATATAAATTTATAATCCAAAAATAATACAGATTTAAAAATAAATTCATCTAAAATCACCAAAACATTTATCTCCAATAAATATAAATCATATATATTTTATCATACCATAATTTTATATTTAATATATATATATATAATTAATGAAATATAATAATAATTTCCAAAATTAATTGACAAATAAATATTTCTAAAGTAAATTAATATATGCAACAAGAATATAACTCAGTTTTTCTTATACCTTCCAAAAAAATTGTTTGGATATAATCCGTAAATGTTCACAAATATATATAGAATTTATTTTTATTTATCATTAAGCACCTAATAAATAAAAAAAATCATCACATTGTAATCTATGTGATAAATCATATATGATGAAAAATATAATATCATGTTATTACAATTAAACAAAATTACCCCATCATAGATTATTACATTGACAGTAAAGGTGAAAATTATCTTATAAGTCTTATATCTACTAGAATAAAATTTTCTTAAAATATCATTTATATTATATCACATTATAAATATTTATGTTATATATCCCACAATTGTGAATTCTTACTAAATCCTAACAATCATTAACAAATGAAATTTTATCCATTTTAATGCAAATCTCGTATTCACTCAATAACATGATTTATACATTTGTATCATAGGAACATTATGAAAAATTACATTTATTAATGTAGTTAGGGTGGATATTGAGTTTAACCCCATTATAATGCACTGAAATGCCTTTGGGAGTAATAATGTAAAACCCCTATTAAAATATATTATGAGGAATGTGACACAAGCATGACACCAGAAGGCGGTCAAAATAGCATGATGCATTCTTAGGGACGGGGGAGGATAATTAGGGCGTGACTCTACGAATGGTCTTTGAACCGTGTTCATGTTCCATTTTGAGATGTGCATATGGGTAATAAAATGGATATCCATCTAAATATAAAAAATAGATCTTTATATTCAAAATAAATTGAGTTTTATCCCTAATTTTTTTTAAAAAACATTCAATCTTAAATACTATAGAAATTTATAATTACTCTTGAAACTGTATATGTAGATACATTAATAATTAAACATAAATAAAAAAATATTATCAACCCATTTAATCCTGATTTCATATTACAATATAAAAGCAGTTTTTATATTTAAAAAATCCATATATTATAAATTATTCTACATTAAATAAATGAATAGTAATTAAAATAATTCATCCATTTTATATGATATTAAAAGTTTCATCATCATTAGTTATGTAACAAAAAATATTTGTATAAATTATTTTTAGGATATTTATAATTTCCTTAATGTGAATTTTAGAATGTGAAACTTTTTATATAATATATAAATTCTAGATGTTTAATAAAACTAATTACAATTATATAATGTATTTATTTCCCACATACATTTGAACCGAAATTATCTTTTTTATCATGTTTTATTTCTCCATACCTCTAATTTAAATTTCAAAAAACTCATCATAGTCTATACATTCGTTTATTGGGTAGTTATTTGACTATTTTTTAAATTATATGTTTATTCATTTTATCACTATGATTTTTACCAATTGAACATATATAAATCTACAGTTATCTATTATTTGTTTTCTAGAAAATGAAACTAATGTTTATGTTATTAACAACATAATGAAATATATCATTTTTAAAAAACCTCACGGTTTTACAATCAAGATAATATTTTTTTGGTTATATAACCATTATTTCCCATTACATGTTAATTATTAATATAGATTAAACTTTTTATATCCATTTACTAATACAATAAATTCTATGTGTATAAACCAAATATTATCACAATAATTAGTCTTATATATAATTTAAACAAATATTATACTTTACCATGTTATATTATATTCATATATATCAATTCATATATGGATAAGGATAATTATCCATATTATATTTACAAATATGTCTATATAAAATTATATTTTCTTATTACAAACATTCATATTAAATGTTGACATTTATTTTAAATATTATATTATTCACATTGAAAAAAATATATAAATATAAAGTCATCTATACCCTTTCAACATTACCATATATATAAATTTTCATTTTAAAATCCAATAAATATATGATTTATTAAAAATAATGAATATCCCTTAATTTATATGGTATTTTATATTTAAAGTGTTAAAAAATTTTGAAAACCATAAACAAAGTCTACACATTTCAAAAGGGAATATTTTTTCAAAGAGAAATATTTTATGTCAATAATCTGCTTTGATTGAATACCCATTTTCTTCTATTATGTTAATTCATCAATATAGAATAATATAAATTGTTAATGTTCCTACACCTCCATAATCTAATTGATATACATTTTAATATATGTGATGAGGAACACATATATCAATAAGAAATATTTTATAAATACAAATCACTAAGAACATTTTGAAAAACATGATATTCCATAATGATGACATTTAATTTTTGAAAGTAACATTATGAATGAATAATCAGTTCCCCCATATAAAAAAAATAAAACTATTTTTTTAAAAAAATTGAAATACTTTTAGAAATATTTATAACCCATGAGGATATATTGAATGAACAAAAAAATAATTTTAATAATAAAACCATTATAATTTTTATGATCATAAAAATTATATTAAATCATTTTTTTTGTTAGATAAAAAATCATATTAAATTTATAAACACATTTAATGAATAAAAATTCAATTTCCTTACATGGGAAATTAAATTGAAATCACACATATTATCACTCATATAAAGTATTATCAATAAAGGTAATTCATAGTTTGCCTCCACTTTTTTCATCACATTATCAACAAACGAGTCTTCTTATAAGACATTACATTCATTAAAAAATTATACCTTAAGTATTTCATTTTAATAATAAATAAAATATTTAATTTGATACATTAAAATATTTTTTTGCTTTTCTATAATAAATTAAACATCATTTATTAATTTTCTAAAATGTGAAAAATACCCCATTCTATTGAAATATTGGAAAATTCTTAAAATTCTTGAATAATTATAAAAATATATTCATTTAAAAAACATATATCCATGTTAAATAATCAGGATAATAAATTGTGGGAATAAATGTATTCAAATTATTTCATGCATTATATTATAATAATAAATTATATTTCTATATTTATATTTATAACGAAAAACCAACGAATCTATAATAATTGAAAATCAATCATTTTAAACCATTTCTAAGTAAATAAATATTAATTTTTAGTATATATTTAAATAAGTTTAGTAACTAATAAACTATTTCATGAATTATATTAAACATATGGAATGGTAAGAAAATAATATGGAATTATTATATTAAAATAATGTTTTAGTAAAAAATAACATCTGTCAATCCCTGGTTGAATTATCAGTTTACTACATTACTAAATTCTAATATTTTATTTAATAAATAAATAAAATTTAAAAAATTATATTATACATATTTATTTGAATTTATTTTAAATTATTAAATTTATTTATTTTTTTTACATGGCCTATCAATTTAATGTCACGTATTTTGTAGTTGATTATTAAATTAATTTCATTAACGAATTTGTATATTGTCTAATGTAAAGGGGTTCAATATTACAGTTCATAAAAAATAAATTTTATTTTATTTTGTTAAATTATTTTGTACTATTAATTTCAAAATACAATTGACCCATTAATTTAGTAAATAATTATATATGATGTTCGAAGATTACATATTCGGCACAAAAAAATGAATTTTGTTTTTCATTATCCAATCCATGAAAATGAAATAAATATGATTAATTTACCTATTTAAAATTGTAATAATATGTTAAAAATAACATTTATTCATTATTATCACATTCATTATCATCCATGTGTAGTATAATTGAAAAAAATACATTACTTTTTTATGTTAGTTTATATACATTCAAATAATAAATTTCAATTTTCTCATAAATATTTTTTATAATATGGTGGTTGTTATTTTTTTTACAAAATAATTATTATTTTATAAAATACTTATATAACCCTTTCATGAGTTAATAGAAAATATATTTGAGCTGGTGATTAATAGTTCAACAGCCTAACCCTTTTTAATAAAAATAAATGTTCATAAAATTTTATTATAGGAAACACCAAATGAAAATAAAATAATTTTTTAAAAATAAAATAATTCTAAAATAGATATTAGATTGGTATATATTCATATTATAAAATACTTTATTAAATATATATTATTTATCTACTCATTAGTGATATCTTTTTTGTAAATAGTTACCCTTTGTTTTAATGTCATTTTATTCATCACAATTACAGTTTCATCAAATATTTATTTATTTATTATTTTGATAAATTAATATCAATAATTTTTAGAATATTTTGAATATTTAATAGTTAAATACAATATCAATTTTGATTTAAATAGAAAGAAAATTCTTATCTTCAAACTTTTATATTATTCTAAAATTAATGACATTTCAAAGAATAGTAAAAATAATTTTTTATAAAAATATCATTCCATTTCAAGAGATTATGTAATTTAGATGATAAATTATTATTTAATATTTTTTTCAACATAATATACTTATTATTTATTTTTAATTATTTTTATTATTTATATTTCAGTCTTCATTATACATGTTTTTGGAGATATTTTTTTTATAAAAACTTATTATTTTGGAAAAAATTATTTATTTTAATAAAGATTCTAAATTATAATTAATTATAATAATTTTTAATGAATAAATTTAGATAACCTGAATTAGAAATCGTATCAAACTAGTACCTAAACAAAATATTCAATTACTTTATAGGTATTCCTGATTCCGATGAGCCGATGACTTGGACCCTAGAGTCAAATAAAGACTATAGGGAAAGATTTCACAAAACGATAAAAAACATGATATATATATATATATATTTATATTTGATAAAAATAGTGAAAGAGATTAATATATTTGATAAAAAAGAAAATAATAGATACTATATATTTCAAATTCAATTTGAACGTCCAAACGTACTACTCCATCGTCAAAGGAAAAATAAAATTTAAATATGAAAAATTCACATGATACTATAAGTAACTCATTCTAATGTACCAGAAATTACATATAATTATTTTAATTATATTGAATTATTTCATGATCGCGAAATTTAACAGCACGTGATTCTAAGGCACAGAATTCCCAGAATGATCTGTCGAAGTTTTTTTAATATTTAGTTAGATTGGGTAAGCACTTTTCCTCAAAAAAACAAGAATAACTCTAAAATAGTTGTTCGAATCTGAAAATATTAGTGTACCATTGTGGTATTTGGAGTGTAATTCACTTTGGCAGAGCCTATGATCAATCATCGCTGGTCGGGGGTGACTGTTATTAAATTTCTGAAAAATTTTAAGATATGTCCTATAAAATGGTGAGTGGAGTTTTCTAACCTTTGAATCGTTTCTCTAATTAATAATACGAGGGAACCGTTGAGTCCATAGTTCCATGATTCATTTAAGGGAAACTTCACTTCAACAACAGTAGGTCCAGTGAAAAAGTTATTTTTAGAGCATTTTAATATAATAAATAAAATATCTTTATTATTTTATTTTTATTCTCTTCCCCCAACAATAATGTGGTAATGTGGGTCCAGTGACGTGTCAATCCAATAAATGGAATGACCCTCCTATTTGAGTAAAACATCAACATTAGTGGGAATTAATTATATTAATATTTAATGATCGCCATTAACTCCCCACATCGTTATTTACCCACCCTATCTCTTATAAATATGGAGATAATGAAGGGGTATTAGAGGGCTTCAACAAGAAGAAGATTTATGATGAAACACCATGACTCCAGTACATAGGAAGATGAAGTTGACCTAGATGGAGGAGACAGATGACATCGAACCACCAATGGGCCACGTGTGGGGGGCATCTTTGGGAGCAAGTCGCAGTAACTAAAAACATGGTCCACCAACAATCATGGACTATTCTTTGATATTTGAAGGTAGTGTGTTATTTTCATTTGGGAATTTTTTATTCCCTCTTCCCCATTCGTGAAATTACACAAAGACCGTGGGTCAACCGACAAACAGGTGACCCACGATTCATTCATCTTTGTAAGAGGTTGATGTAGGGTATCTTTGTGGGGACAATCATGTGTTCAATACAATTGTTTATTGAACTCCTTTAAAATCCTCCATACTACGAGATGACGCAGAGGGTGCAGGCCTATCAATCCTAACCCGAACCAACTATTATCTTGCTTTCCCTCTGCAACCGTGGAAGACCGCGAGCACCCAACACACGCCGAAAGAGGAGAGTCATGGATTTTCATCTACAACAAACAGAAGTGGTGTCCATCATGATGTTTGGCCATGGAAAGGCAGGTGATGTGATCATCGCATCACCAGTGAATGGATGTCACAAACAATATTGCGGTGGGGTCGGGCCATCCTTCTGTGAGTTCAGCAGTGATTGAGCGGTGCCCTCACGATGCTGCCACATTTCCAACCGAATGGCCTCCGACCAAGTTGAGAATCTGGGAGATCGGGGGCTACACCCCCCCCCCCTACCTGCATCAGATCAAACTAGGATGCCTCCCTCGACCATGAAGCCACTCTGTATAGGGCCTCAGACCTCCGTAGGGCCTCTGTCCTCGACCGGGCCACCGCCCTCTGCCGGGATACCTCCCTTCGTCAGGCACCCACTCTCTACTGGGCCGCCGCCCTCACCCGGGCCGCCGCCCTTGACCGGTCGCCCCCCAATGTGGGCATGCCCACCCCTTTACTAGTTTCTCTTGATGGGAATACCAGATGTTTTCCCAGTGCTCCATGTCTACCATGACCTAGTCTAGACTGGGTCAGGACAAGTCAGTCCGACTGGGTCGGACCTGTCTCAGGCCCCACCGGGCCCTGAATCACATAAAAGGCCATATCATGAGAACCGTTCACCCATTTGAAAAACCTCATCTGGAGTTGGGATCCTTGAATCGATACTATCCATTTGGTTTACTCCCCATGGGTTTTTGAGATAGCTAGAGTACAGATGGATTGGACTAAATCTGAATGCCACTGTGTCCCTTGTGCTATAATTCTAATAACTCACGAAATGGGTGTCTTATAGACACAACATTTGTTGAA
Source organism: Viscum album (assembly GCA_963277665.1). Lineage (NCBI taxonomy): Eukaryota > Viridiplantae > Streptophyta > Magnoliopsida > Santalales > Viscaceae > Viscum > Viscum album. Next base: position 1,320,498,178 of record OY728152.1, on the reverse strand, counting down.
TTGGAACCCTTACAACATGAAGGTCCATTAGTTAATTCCTTTGTGGAGATTAGTGATGGTTGAGGTTTGACCAATAACGCCATCAGAGATTCTACAGAAATTGAGTGCACCAGATCTGGGGAATCCAGTGGCGCAGTGACGCGATTGTTGGTGACAATTCATGCGGAGTTCATCAATCATCAATCCTATGTGGGTCACCGAATAACGAAATTGTGTGGATCATTGTGGTATTTTGTTCCTATATATCATTTGTGGGTCATACTTTGTATGGTCAGATGAAGTGCCTCTTGACAGAATAAGATGATCTAGCATCACGACTAATCATATATACATCAATACTTCACTAAAAACTAGGTTTGAGTTGAGAATCTTTATGATATGTATTTAAATTGTTCATGTTATTGAGGGTATGCTATGTGGTACTATGCCGTTGTGGTAAACTACCATTATGGTGTTACCGTGTGATTTTTCTTCGTGGAACATTAGGATACATCTAGGTTTTTTGGGTCCCTACTGAGTGTCATTATACTCACCCTTGCCTGAGCTTTGCGTGCACATTGTTCTGTCTTGTGTAGAAGACCAACAACATTGACTGAGGATAACAGATCCATGAATGGAAGGTGCCCACTGGTGGATCATTAGCAGTGACATGAATAGGAGGAGAAGGACGGACATGGAGTGCTGATGAGGTGATTTGTACATACCATTCATGTAGGAACCTCAGAGGAAGAACCAGTAGCAATTTTCCTTTTTTTTCAATTGTATTGTAATTTCTGTTGTTCTTGTATATTTATAATTGGTCTTGTATTTCGGACCCTTTTAATTTAAATATAATTTTAATATAATAGTTTACTTCACAATTTATTATTGTTGGGTTCTTGGACCGTGTGTTTGTACCAGATTAAAAGCAATTCCTTCCCATTTTTGGGATTGTGCCATTTGGTGCTAGTATCTTGCACCGGACCAATGGAAGGATGTATTAGGGTAGTCGTGGCATGGTCCCTGGGGGACGGGTCATTGTACTCCATATATTAACCATTATCTCCCTAAAAAAGTTGATAAAACCCCCACCGCATCACTAAAATTCATTATCATTATCTGAATAGTGTGAAATAATATATCATTTGAATATTATTAGGGGTTCACATTGCCATAGCATTACGGTCTCAGTAAAATTCCAATATGGAGTTCTATAATAGTTCTCTCTACACCAATCTAAACATGTTAAACATTATATAAACACTATGAAAGAATTATATTTTAACAATTGTGTATATCAAAATATTAGTAATACATAAAATATACCCTTTCCACATTTGAAAAATAAATCATGTAAATATATTTTAATTAATTTTATTAGCATAATGTTACATTTTTTGTCAAAAATGTTTATATATTTGTATGTTTAATGAATGATTCATGTGGTAGTGAGCATATAATTTTTATTTACTCAGTGAAATTCCATCCTTCATTCTGAATTATATTAGTTGAAATATACTTCAAATAATTGTGGTTGATAGATTTTATCAATGAGATAGTAATATATAATTTTTAGAAATATGGTGAAGTTTTTAAAATTATTATTCTATTTTTATAATAATTATTGACCCATTACACACACACATTGAACCTAAAATATTGACAAATGTGAACAATGATTGTTCGAGTTAAAAAGAAACAAATTATAAATTCATGAAAACATACAAAACCACGTGAACATGTAACTAGTCGTTGAGATACCAAATAAAATATTCGATTTCATGCAATCTATGCAGAATGTGGTATTGAATTAAAACAGAAGCCAAAGAGAATTAATGAGAATATTATATTCAAGTTCACAATGTATGAGAATTCAGGAAGACAGAGAGAGGAGACACAATGAATGATCATTCATTCCTAATTATATTATTGAAGAAGAAGTGTGAACCATCATCACACTTATTAGTGAGATTGGGTCTTCATCAGAATTATGATGAATTAAATGAGAATTGTTTTTATTATGCATCAAATCATCCAAAGTGATCAAAATTATTGATCAGTCGAATAATATTGTAACAAATGGCTATTGAATATTCAAATACTGTTACACGAACTTTTGTGATTTAGATAGATCATGGAGAAAGAACATAGGATCAATCTACAAAGAATCAAAATAATTTAAATGGGAAAGCTGATCATGTGATTAGAGAACTTGGAGTACCTCGTGAGACTCAACATAAGATGTCATTAGTGATACTATGGAGTATGCCAAAGTGATTCTAGTACCGATGTGAGAAACATTATAATGTACCTCATGTGGGACACATGTGAAATAATGTTTCACTATTTATGGACCATTATAATTGTACATCTAATTATAGTGGATAATCTGTATTAGGGATAATAACCTACAAAGAAAGGAATATGTCGTTGTACCTATCCTTGTAAATCCTTATGTTCCATGTCTCTGAATCTAAAACATCATTTTAGGAAAGGTTGAGATACCGAAGAATTTTGTATCGGGGTATTAATTTTCTATAGTGTTATAATTTAAAATATACAATAAATAAAATGATTAAATAGATCAATGATTAACCCTCTCCACCTGTTAATGATTTCAAACTGATATGGGAAATTAAATTGGTATTAGATATTAGGTCACCACAAATTATCCTAGGGAGTATTTATGAATTGATGATTTTATGAAATTGGTGAGAAATATAAAATAGAGATTTCTTCCATGACTCGGAAGAAAAAGAAGAAGAAAAATAAATGGAATTTTGAGAAAAATATTAATGTTAATGTGGATACACCTTCTACTGAAGTTAATTTTTAAGGTACAATATATAACAATTATTTTTATTATTATGAATATTCTAATGAATCATGGTAAAAAATCAGTGATGATATATCAATTATTGATCTTCATTCATAACACAAGGAACATCTTAAGAATATCACTATAGATATGGGCCGATATATTTCTACATGAATTAATGTTTTTCAAGATGAAAAATTATAATTGAATGAAGAAGCTAAATACATAGAGGAGGTAATGGATTAAAGGGTTAGCATGTAAAACCCCCTTATAAAATTATTGAACAAAAGGGAAGAATATAGTTATATAGGCAATGAAAGATATGCATAATCATCTAAACAATTGAAATCATGTATTTGTGATAAATATTTTATTAGAACTATTTTTTTGAAGAAATAAATGAATTTTTAAAGTTGATAAAATTATCTATGGTTTTTGAAAGTTTCTCAACTAGCAGACAAAGCTATCACAGTGAAAGACCATGAAATTTTATACCCAGGAATAAGAAATACACATGAAGAACAAATGATAATGGTGAAGCATAATTTTGAATGTCATATGAGATAAATTTTGAATGATAATAACTCCCTTAACATGATGTGTTTAGAGTTGGTGGTAAAATTGATGAATCAAAACCACCATATGATGGAATTTCCTAAACAAATTAAATAAGTGATTTTTTCACACACGTTTTTATTGAGGTGAAAGAATACAAAATGATTACAAGATCGTCCTCAAATACAAGGTAATTATCCACCAAGAAGAAGGTATCCCATAACATAGTTATTTATTTTACTACTAATGAAGTGTCATGCAGAAGTACATGATTAAATCTAAAAGCTGGAATGATGTGAATTGATAAATATTTTCATTAATCCCTCCAAACATCAATGGTGGATACTAGAATTATTAATACTAATAACACTGAAATTGATTCTCAAATGAAATAAATACAACTCTAGAAACCACAATGAACAGATTCTACCCAGATCGAAACTATAAGAAGAAGACAGATATTTATTGGCTATTGTTTGTATTGTTGGAATTTAGGGACTCATGCATATTGTAGCTAGCATAATGTGTTAAAATATGAAAATTATGGGAGGCCTTCATTTTTGGAATATAGATTTAAAGAAATAAAGTACCATTCCATGCTAAATCATAACAAATATATTATGTAGAATCATTCTATTAAGAACATATTTGAATATCTTAAATAATCGAGTTATAATAATAGTGGTCACAGTTATGATGACTTCTAGATTATTACAAAAACGAATCACAAATATATTGATAATAATAAAAGGACACAAAAATTCAGAATAATAGATTAATAGTTTTAATGTCATGCATTGGGAATATATAGAACACTGAATTCATGAAAACAATGAAAGAAACTATTCTCAAGAAGAAGTTAATGTTCATATACCAAGAATTTCATCTCAAGTAATAAAATATAATTCTATTTGGTAATGATATGTCATATCATCGATCATTACAAAAAATCCATAATAATTAATTGAAGATAGTTGAAATTAAATGTATAATATGTCTAAGAGAAGATAGGATGGATTGAAGACATTCTAGAAAATGATTTTTCATTGTTTCCTGTGAAAGGAGTTTTGACATATTTGAAGAAGCCTTGTCTAATCTCTAAACTATAAATTGTAAAAAAAAATTTAGTCATATTTCTTGATCAATTTTTAGATGATAGAGAACTGAAAAATATGAACAAGAAGTACTATCCCACTAAATGGAAAAGGGGTAACAAATTATTACAGAAGATGAAGAATCTGAATTTTCAGATAAGATGTCAACACCTGACAACTAATGTGTGTCACAAATATTTTTTGGAAGGTTAATACTCGTTGAAAATAATAAAAATAAATGTATAACTATTTTTCCAACTCAATTGGATATGTTTGAAATTGAAAAAATAAACCAATGGAAGCTACTTCCAAACTAGTAAAACTGAGGATAATAAATCAAAATAAATTGAAGGTGAATGAAAGAAAAGAATCCACGATTATATTGAATGATCAAAATAGAATATTGAATGAAGTTCCTATCATGAAATTTATGAGACACATGAAAGATTCAAAAAATGAAGTTCATGGGTTGAGAGGAAATTCATAGTAACATTGATCCTATTAAAAATTTAAAATGAGTTCCATTTTATATTGTTATACCAATGTTCTTACATTGCTTGTAATTAAATGTGTTGTTCCTTATCAGGATGAGAATTGAATTCACAAAGTGGCTAAAAACACTTTATACTGATTATTCATGATTTGAAAAGTACATGGAATGTTCAACGGTGTTATATTATCATCATTATTATATAGAAGATTATCTAATGATATTTTCCACCATGTTAAATGAATATGATTGAACCCATTTATGAAGATATAATATTAACTACAAGATATCAAGGATTATATAATTAAATGTATAGACATTCATGTCATCTCTAGTAGTTGAATGTTATAGTATTCCAATAACACTTATATACCTTATTCATAAATATAATGGTCATGTTAATTAAGGGTGTGTACATATTTGAAGATAATAAGAGATAAGGGGTGATATTTATCTTTTCATTTGAACTTTTTAATATGTTTGGTGAATTATATACAAGATTTTTCATTTAATTGATAAATTTTATTATTTCCATCCACATTGATAATAATTGAATCTTTATGAACATGATTTCACATGCATGTAAATTTATGGACTAAATTGAAAACCATGGTCATATAACACTTCTTTTCTAAAATGGGTTATCCCATGTAGAAATATATTTTATTAACTATTAGAAATTTTCTATGTCAACAAAGTGACATCATCCATATTTTATAAATATTCATGTTGATATACATTACCTGGATGAGAACATATTTCCAAACAACACCCACAAAACAATTTCAATTTTCTCCATTATGTTGGAGAAAATATTGTAACACATTTTTAGTCTTAAAAAGTATATGCTTAAGGTATATTGATAAAAATTACCAAGGGTGTATTATTAGTCATAATTTTTTATTTGTGATTATGAATGTGTCGGTATGTGTATGGTAAAGGATTTATTTAAGTACTGGTGATTAAAGAATAATTATTGACATAGTCAAAAGCATAGATTATTTATCCATTGTATTAGATGACTTGTTCAATCAATAATTGTTCGTTGAAACTGGTGATCAATAAGTTGTGAATGTATCATTACTATCAATATGGTAATTTTGTAGTATAAAAGGCATTACTTTTAAATTTTCAGCACCAAGAACCCCTCTAAAAAATGGTGTTTTTGGAAGATGAAATTTAATTCTTCAAGAGATAACAACAACCATTATGTGTGAATATTTGGTTGCAAAACATTTTTGGGCTGTAGCTATTAGTACTAATTATGATACTATAAATAGAGTTTTATTAGACCTTTTATTTATAAATCTCTTTATGAGTAATGGAATGGTAGAAAACTAAGAGTTTACTACTTCAAGGTATTTTGATGTAATGTACTCATTCTAAATACTAAAGGTAATTTACATAAATTAGCACTCAAATATAATGATGGAATTTTCCTAGGCTACTCCATAACTTCCAATGCATATATTTTTTTCAATAAAAATTCTAGTACTTTTGATTAAACAATACATGATAAATTAGATGAATCATATCCTTTTGGTTTTAAACAACCTCAACCTAAATCTACGAAGGTGTTTTAAAAAACTGATTATCGAAACGTGACAAAAGATCCTTATGATAAGGAAAATGTTCAATAAAATGTTTCTAAATCATCTACCCGAGAAGATTTACTACCATATGTTGATGAACATGTAAAAAATACCAAATTAATTATTCCATAAGAATCATTCTAGTGATAGTATCATTGGTCATGTAAATCAACCAACAAGGACTAGAAGTTCGTTATGAAATAAAGTACAACATCAAGCATTCATTTCTAAATTAGAACAAAAAAGAACTGATGATGCTCTAGATGATGATTATTTGATAAAATCCATAAAAGATGAGCTAAATGAATTCGAATGGACAAATTTCTAGTCCTTGGTTTAAATACCTAAGGAAACATCTGTTATTGGAGTAAAATGGGTCTTGAGAAATAAGTGTGATGAAAATTGATTCATAATAAGAATTAAAGATAATTAGTTTCCACGAGATATAATCAACAAGAAAAATAGTCTCTGAATAAATCTATTCACTAATAGACAGAATAGAATCTATTTGAATTATTAATTCTTGCACAACATTAATTAATTTGAATCTTTTTCAAATAGATGTTAAATGTGATTTAATTAATGTTTATGTTCAATATGACGTTTTTCTGGAACAACCTCTTGGTTTGGAAGATAAAAAACATCCTGAACATGATTTTAATAATACAAATGATTTATATGGACTAAAGTAAGAACATATGGACCAATATGATTGTATTAAAATAATATTGTAACAAAAACAAATTATATAAAGGGAAATGCTAATCCAACCATCATTATAAAGAATGATAGGAAAAATTATTTGATTGTTTATATTTCTAAAGATGACATTATATTTTGATCAACTCAGCAATATTTAACCAATTCTCTTGGAATTCAAATGAATTCTATGTTCTAAATGAGTATGATGGGTGAGTTAAAATTATTCCATGGTCTTAAAATTTATAAAAAACCATAAGTAATTTATATATATCAATAAATGTTTATTAAATATCATCATAAATAGTATGGATATGACAACACTAAAAGTATTAGTACTCCCTTTGGTACCTCAAATTCAATTGATCATGATGATACTGAGAAACAAGTAGATAAAAAATCATTTAGAGGTATGATAAAAAGATTACAATACATGGCTTCTATTCAACCAGACATAATTTTTTAAGGTTGAATATGTTCAAGGTATCATTCTAATCATAACATTCTAATTTAAATGCAGGGAAAATAATTTTTCCCTAGTTAAAAGGATCCATGGATTTATGACTCTTTTGAACATCTAGAAATTATTTTGTTTTAATAATCATTTCAGATGATAACATTGGAGGATGTACAATGTATTATAAAATTAAATCCCAAACGTGTCATTTAATAGGAGATTTATAAGTATCTGGGTCAGGCCAAAAAGAAACAATCAATAGTAGTTTCATCTACTGAAGTTGAATATGTACCAGCTAGATGTTATTGTGCTCAATAGTGGTGGATACAAAACACACTCATAGATTATGGTATGGGTTTTACCAAAACAAAAATAATGTGTGATAATACAAATTCAATTTCCTTATATAAAAACCCTACACATCAATCTCTTGAAAAACAAATAATTATTAAGAATCATTTTCTTAGATATCACACAGAAAAAGTAGATATCATTTTTCAAATTATCAGAACACAACATCAACTAGCTGATATTTTCAAAAATAATAATTACCCTCTGATTGATTTGAATATATTAAACAGAATTTGGGAATGATAACAATAAGATAATATTCCATATTATCTTCTTGTAGAATTCTATCTCCTTACAGTAAGAAAATATATTTCATAGGGGGATTGTATTTGTTTAATAGATATATTATTTCGTAGTAATAATTTTTTGTAGCCGAATTATTCGTAGAAAAATTTTTCGTATTTAAAATTTTTTGTAGTCAAAATTTATCATAGGGAAATTTTTCTTAATTTTTTTTAATCAAATTTTTCCTTTATAAATTTTCAGAATCTAATGTTCTTTTAGAAGAATATTTTACATCACGAATAATTTTCCTAGTAATATAAGGAGGTATTTAATATTTCTTAATTCTTCATAGTCATCTATAAACACGTTGGTATTTTTATCTTGTTTAAGAATCATTATCAGATTAACTAATTCATAAGTCTATAAGATTTCCTTAAAAACAAAAAAAGATCAAAACCTACCAGAATAAATCTTCGGTTATCATCAGAACCAACAGATCAGATCATATATATTTCAAATGTGGGATCAGTCATTTATGTTGAACTTTTGCCTCAAAGTCCTATATAAGGACCACACAATGTTATTCCCACATCGATCTTCAAATCCATCAACTACGAAAGTTGTTTTTCCCTTCCTATTGTCATTTTGAATCATCTGGTTATCCTAACTATCGCATGTCTGATGAAGCATATCCTACGAAAGAAATGTCTCCTATAATGGAAATTTGTTAATGGAATATATACTGAGAAAGGTTGGTCGATTCGAAATTTAATTGTAAGTATGACTCTATCATATCAAATAATATTTAGTTGAATGACCGAGAGATACTATGTATATCAAAACCAAAGAGACATTATCCAATTTATCCAGACATGTTGATTTTATTATATGGTTCATAAATTTTTATCAACGAAGGATGGAGAGATATATCCTCCTTCAAAAGCTATTAGAAGTCTTATTTTATTTCTTATAGTAAGGTAATATTTTCTATTTACATTCATTATGAAAAAGAAGAATAATTCTGTACTCACAAATTACTGGATGTTTCAGGATATTTTGAAAATGAAAATTCTCTTGAATTATTTGGATTGGATGGGGTGAAAACTCTTAAATTTTTTCAATAATGTACAATGCTTAATATTCTTTATTTATGTGTCCAATATTTTATCATTAGGAGAAAAGGGGATAAGGATTCCCTGATGAAAAGTGATATATATATTCTGGACCTCATGGTGAACCTCAAGATGAAAAGCCTATACATGTATATCTTTTTTACTATTGAGAATTTCATTAATTTAAATTTGATGTATGAAATTATCATTTATCCAGCTATAATAAATAAAATTATTGTTCTTTACCATGAGACATTCAAAAATCCTTGTAGTTATATGCCTCTATATTTCAATATAATGTTATTGAGTGATGATACAATATGGAGGATGATGGTTTTCATTAGTATCCTATCTAGTGATTTATATTAGTATTTAGAAGCCTAAATCATGCTCTTTCAATTAAAATTAATGTGGTTGAGACATCCAAACAGGATGTATGGAAGTGAAATGCAAAGGAATCAGATGAGAAATAAAAAACCCATGTGGCTAAGGAAACCCAATCTGCACCTCCAAATCCATTAAGGCAAAAGGCTTACCCTGAAGAAGTTGGGTCTAAATGGAGGGAAGACATGAAGAACAAGAATGAAGGGGTGCCTATTTTTTGATTGGGTCTTGGAGAGGAAAAATCCTTGACATTGAAGGCTAACGAGAATCTTTTGAAGTAAGAAAAATAAATGAAGGAATGAATGAAAATTTCTGAAGCAGATATATTACAATCTCTTTTCAAAGATGCTGAGAATGATTCAAGAAAATACCAAGTATCAGGATCATTATTGAAAGAATAAATCCATGTGACTCCGGGAAAGAAGGTGGTGATTTTGGAACCACATTCAAAAGAATACATAGTGGAAGAGGAAGTAGTGGAAGAAGAAATAGTAGAATAAGGTAGTTGTGATACAGAATACATGATAAGGAAAATAGATGATTTTTATTATAAAGATAGTATCTCTCTGAATCTTTCAATCCAAACATCTGATGCAGAGTCTTCAAATCATGCTACTATAGGAATATATGACATGTTTTGGGAAGAAGTAATCAAACCATCTGAAAAATAGTGTAGCAATCATTATTTCATTCATCAAAAAGAACAACTGGTTGATTCCGATTAAGAAGAAGTTGATTAAGATAAGATTGTTCATTTATTAGATAGAGAGAACGAATCACCCAAAACAGAAGACATTATTCAGAGAGCTTATAATGGAAAACAAGTGGTAGTCAATACAACATGTAAATATATGGTGAAAAAGAAATAATTTGTTGTTCTGCTAAAGAGGAAAGATGATGAGAATGAAAAATAATCCTCCAAATCTAAAAACTCAGATTCAGAATCATCCTCTATTGGATATGATTTTTTTAGTTTTTGAAAATGATGGTTTGAACTATTAACTTATTTCAAAAATAGATTCATGATTCCAAATGAATCAACATTCAATAAATCAGAATTTAGATTTAGTTTCCATGGTTAGTGATAAATATGTTATACTTGACGAAGATATCAAATCTTTTCTCATTAGTTATGAGGTGAATAAAAGATATAGAAAAAAGAATAACGACTGGTCAAGAATGAAAATCAAAGAGATCAGAGTCCTTGATGACTTTCATAAAAATTTCAATGATGCTTTTGACACTGATGATTTGAAGATCAAGTACATTAATAATAATTTTTAGGAAAAGCTATATCTCAGGAAAACAACTGGGATTGAGGTAGTTAAGGATCTAAATTTGAATATTAATTCTGTGTCCATGAATTGGAAGAGGGAATGGGATCTCAAAATCAAATTTGATGAAAATATAAGATGAAATAATAATTCATGAAGGTCATTGAAAATATGATTACTGATCGGGAATAGATGATAACATCCTTTGAGAATAAAAGTGAAGACCTGTATCAGTTTCTCCAGCGTATAAAAGAAGATCATGACTAGATAATGAATCCAAAAACCATTGTCAAGAAACTGATGTTGGAAGAGAATGATGGATAATATCTTTTCCTAATTCTAATATTTTGTTCGATTTCTTCCCTGTACATATTCTATCAATCTTAATGAAAATTTTGGTTATTCTATATGTATTTTGATGTTTCGTACTAATTATTCAAGAAACTATTTTTTCTATTCCCTTTATTAAATTTTAAAAAACACATAGGAGGAGAATGTAATGATTAAAATGATACTATAAAAGAAGATATTTCCCTATGTAAGGGGGCGTTCAACTAACGAGAAGTTCTTCTAAATGAATATTATTGTATGTATGATAATGAAAAATCTCATTCAAAAAAAGGATTACATTCCTTAGTTATTTGAAAACCCAAGGGGGAATTTGTCTTTTTCACAACGATTCACATGTAATGTGAGATATGTTTTCTTTTATGTTCATAAATAAATACCATATATCATTAAATTATTTTTCTTAAGGATATTTGTTCTATCTAAAAATTGAGAGTTTGTTTAGTCAATAAGATTTTCATATATCATTTTTATATTCCTCTATTTTTTTATAATAAAAAACAATATATCATGAGGAATATAATATTTTCACTGAGTATTATATTAATATGATAAAATTTCCTTCTACAAGGTTATTTTACCCTAACCTATTTTTTCGTTCTTCATTTCATTGTTTCTAAATATAACTCATTTGATTTATAAAGGGTATAATTCAGTTTCCTATATGAAACCTTATAATACTATAAATCCTTAGTTTTAGAGAATTTTGTTTTCACGATCTGATTTCAGGTTCTAAATCTAGACTATGAATTATCTACAATTCAGACATGGAATTATCTAATATTTAGACTAAAAATATATTGAAATTCAGACCACAACTTCTTTGAAATTCAAACTCTAAATTCAATAAAACTCATAATCTGAATTCTCTGAATTGTAGACTCAGAATTCTATGAAATTCAATATCTGAATTCTATGAAATTCAGAATCTGAATTCATTATATGTTAGACTACTAATTCCTACGAATTTAGATTCTAAATTCATTAAAATTCACATTCTGAAGTCTATAGAATTTAGGTTCGTAATCCTTTGGAAATGAGAATCCAAACATCCATTATTTATAGTCGCCAAATTATTATTTTCTTAATCTATGATCATTTATTTTTCCTTACACTTCAATACAATATATTTTGTTATGCATACCTATTTTGGAAACACTTGTTTTAGTTATGAAACGATGTCGTGCATTCTATTTCTAACTATTTATTGTTTGACTGACACATGTACAGGTCCCTTCAATATTCAAGGAAAAATACGATCATTGGAGGTGGGAGTTGTCCATTGGAGAAATTATTATAAATAGGAGCTCATTTGAAATAGCACATTACTAATCCATCACCCTAGAGATTTCTTTATACTAAATTGATTTGTAGAGAGAGACTCTCATGCCATGTGCGGACTAAACATCTTGTTTAGCTTGGGTCATGCGACTCTGATTGTTTCAGTGTGCAATCGAGGACTTATAGTGATAAGAATACATAGGTACGAACATGCTTAAAGTTTACGGACATCCTTTATTTGGAGGCATAGGTGAAAACTACCATGATGTTCGAGGGATTGTGGGGATAACAAGATAGATTATGATATTCTTATGAAGGATTACCCTGGTGTGGGTAAGACAAACATTTTTTAAAGTATAAATCAATGGACATGTATCAAAGGTTGTTGGATACCTTACACATTGGGTTAAAATGCATATTACTTGTTACTTCTTTTGTATCATGTTTATATTCCACCGTATTTTGATAAAAGAAGAAATTATAAAATTCATATACATTCATGTTATTTTATGTAATCTTATTAAGAATGATTCTATATTCTTTACGATATAATATTTTCCTTGTAAACATTCCATAATTTTCATTTCCAAAACAACATTTCCTGAACTTTTCATTATTGTAGAACTAAAATAGGTCTTGTGAATTTACCTAGTTTAAACATGTTAATCATATTTTTCCGTACGTTCAAAAATAAATTTTTATAAACATACAACTCACCCCCTCTAGTAATTTAGCTTCTAAATTCCTATTTCAATCCTACAAATGATGTATATGGTTATAGTATTTATGATGAATAAATTAATGTTATGTGCTATAAAATTTTTAGAGTTATATATAGTTCATAATTTATTAAGCTAATATATAATATGGATTTTATATGAACCGGTTTCTAGTCAGAGTAATGAGAACATCACCAATTCATGTGATGATAAGTGTAATAAGGATCATATCCTAGATAGTCTTAAAACCGCATTTCAATGGAATACTGTCTCTCATGATTCCTCATCATATAAGGTAAAAATATCATGTGTTGAAATGGTATATATAGAGTTGTCTGAGTCCTATGTATTTGAAGGGATCCAAAATATGTAGAAGACGGAAGGAAAACCCATGGATAAATGAAATAAGGTAATGATGTATTTTCTTACATGTGATAATTGTGGAAGGAAACATTTTGGTATATGCTTGAGGGGAAAAGGAGTTTGCTTCATGTGCGGAGTAAACGGCCACCATGCCCAAAATTTCATTACCATAAATTATTTTCCCTATAGTAAATGCTTCAACTGAAAGGATATGGGATACTATGTGAATAAATGTCCCAAGCCTCAATGAAATATACAACAAATAATGATTTGGGATAATGATCAAGTTATGATGCCACTGAAAATGATGTAGTATGAGTAATATTCATAGACAAGCATCATGTCATTTGAATATTTGTTTTCATTAATGTACTGACTGTATGAATTATGATATATATAAATATTGTACAATAATACAATTTCATTACTGAATTGAGGTTCTATGATGAATGGTACAAATGAAAACTGATTCAGTAGATGATAATAATTTTAGAAAAAAACAAGATTCAAGTAAAGACAACACTAATATATATCTAATGTTGAGATATTGAGGAAGCAATGAATGAATAAAATAAGAAATTAATACCATGGAGATGATTTTTTACTTGTCGATATGTGGCCTATGATTTCATCTATGGTGTTTACAATACTTTTTATTTATGAAATATATCCAATAACATGTATCTTACTAAAATAATACTGAGGAATTCATATTCCTAATACAGTTTTTATGGTAATTCATGTTATTACCATATTTCAAGAGGACACATGAATGAGTTATTCACATGTTTGGAATCTGAAATATAAATATAATTCATGAATATTAAGCATTAATGATATGTTCGTGTATTAAATTTATATGGCTTCATTATAATGTGTTGAATCATTATATTTTGGAAGTTTTGTCCAGTATTGAAATAGTTTAAGTTGATCATTGATTTTGATTCTATAGGTTAATGTATTACGTCACCAAATGTAATAACCAATGATTAGTGAGGAGGAATAGATAGTTTATGTCCAATAAAAGCTTGATTTTTTTATTTTGAAATGTATATTTGTACTCTTATAGAGTCGAATAAAATCCTTTACTTAAGGAAAATAATCAAATATAATTTTATCATTATTTTCATAAATAATTTATTATATCAATTATTTTTTAGTTTATAGTTTTATAGTAATCCAAATTCATATGAACATGTCCTCTATCATGATCCATTAGAACATCATTGTTAGATTTTTATTCCATGTTCAGGTTTTTAATTCCATGTATTGTCACCTCATTCAAAATAATTTATTTTGGGGTGACCACCTCATCTCCCTTAACGATTTGTTAATATTATATTTTATCAACCATATTTACGATGTGAGTTTCCATAATGTAATTTTCAAGTATCAACCATTCACTTTGGAAAGTTCAATTTCATATTTTGAGGATTAAATTTTTGTAGGGAGGGGATAATGTAACTCCCTAAGAATTTAAATATATATTTATTAACTAATTCATGGATCACTTGGTCACTAAAAAAACAAATTAATTATGACATAACCAAGTAAAAATATGTTTGTAACTTCTGTGATGTAAATTTCAAAAAACAAACATACAAGATTGTGATCAGTAAGTTATTTGGAGTCCAATAAAAAAACATAATATTTGGTGAACATTAACATACCCATATGAATTGTAACATACCCTTATGAATTTTGATATACCCTAATGAATATTAACCATCCCTATGATAGTATTTAAATAATTTTCCAATGGATGTATGATATACCAATGTTTTGGAATTATTAAATAAATGTTTGAAAGTTGTTTTTTAGAATAAATTATGATTATCATAAAATGTAAAATTAATAACATATAGAAAATTATTTATAAAAAATGGACGTAATTTTTTGACTCTACTCCATGAAAAATGGTATGGGTGACTATTTGGTATTTTTCTGAAATACTAAAATTTTTTATGAATAGTGAAATACAGCAAAATACATTTTATAAAATTATCAATTAAATGAACTATTTATTAAATAATAAGTTATGTAATCCCACATGGTTTGAAATAACATTAATTTATTTCTATTATTGGTCATTGAATCATCACTATTTTTGGTCTTGAGGGAACAAAATAAACAAATGATTAAAACATTATGTATACCCTCATCTTCTACACTATAACCACAATGACTCCCTCTCCTCTTCACTCAACTAAGACATGAATATCCCCAAACATCTACCAAAATACCGTTCATTAGTCACTCCCCACGTCGAAGAATGACTTTTTCATTCCAAAAGACAAAAATCCCTTCCCCTAAGGATGTTCGCAGATAAGTTATTTCAAGAGGTAAAAAACCATTCTTTTTCATTTAGTTTCATTTCAATTTATCTTTTTTTTATTATCCACTACTCAAATCATACATCCAAATGAATATGATAGATCCAGTATCATCATTATACTATAATTATATCATTCAAATTGGAGAACCATCATTTATATCCTTACTCTCTCTCACTTTTATTTTATAAACGAAATCAACGTCCATGAGGTTCCAAATTAAATAATTCAAAAAATATAATGATTAGCTATTCAATTTATCTTTATTTACTAGTCATGAATCCATTTATATGGTTTAACCATACATTAATATATTTATTATAAACTAATTTATATTCATGAACCAGTGTACATATGTATTATTAAATCATACAACCAAACTAGTTCCTAACAATCAAAATACATAAAAAATAATCTATGATAATGTCATAAATATGGAATCTACTAAGTCATCCACTTTAAATGTATCCAAATGATATAAATTAAAATTAATGAAACTTTATGTTGAAAAATAATATTAAATTTCAATTCTTGATATTTACACCCATTCCACATGATCTCTATTAGTTAAGAACAACTGAAACAATTATGAAAATAAAAAAATTGAACACTCCAGAATGTAGAAATTGAATATAATAACATATAAATAAGGGAATAAATGAACAATAAATAATTATAATAATACAAATAAATTTATAATAGGTTCTTAAAAAAGTTATTAATAATTATAATTTCACATTCCAGGACATTAAGTTCAATAGAGGGACACATTCTGACATAAGGTTTGGGTTTATTCATCTCACTTCCATTTTTGTGAGATTTTTGGTATTCCCTACTAATAATTGTCTAAGGTATATGTATAATTATCATTTATGTAACATTTCATTGATTTATTTCTTTTCATGGTATTCAATGTATAATTTGAGTATATGCAATTTTGGGGAATACAGATCGATTGATTACAAAATGGTAATGTTTTTCCACACAAACCACCATTCTAATTCGGGTTACATTTATTGTCTAAAAACCTCAATGATGTTCTTATGACTTATTTTTTTATGTTCATAATTTTTTTTGGATGAAATAAATATGTTTTGAAATCATGATTATTCCTTTTTTAATGTGTAGTAGAATGTTTTAAAAGGATCATTCAAAATTATTTCTGAAATAAAAGCCAGATTCCATGGAATTTAATTAATTCATACATATATTCAATGGAACTATATAATATGTATTATGAAATATTTATTTTTATGAAATAAAAATATTTCACAATAGAAAGATACTTTTTTTAATTTCAGGATTTATTAATGCAATCAATTTTTTGTGCTTTAACATCCTTTAAACTGCACTGAAATATCTTATTTCAAAAGAAACATTAAAAACTCTTTTGAAATGATTTCACATCAATAATACATTATATAAGACTAAAATATTATTTCATTGAAATTTCCTTTTATATTTCAGGATTCACATGTTTAGAGTCTTATTTAATGAAAAATAAAAATGATAGTCTAAAATAACACTTCGTTCTAAAGTAAAAATGATATTTCTCATATCACGTTAACATCATTGAGATATATTCCATATTCACAAATTATTTATTTCTTGTGGTGTTTGTACTGAATTTTTAATTCCATATAAAGATTCTCCATATTTCCATGATATTCTATGGGATTGCGATATGAATATTTCAAGGTGGAATGTGACACTTTGGAATCTTTATCGATTATTTCCTCAATAATTTGTCAACATTAATAATTTAATAATATATTCGTCTATGTCAACATCTAATTTTGACTCTGGTACTTCATTGAAGATTATCTGTTAGTATTTCATCTTCAGTATATTTTGAAGGGTTTATTGATATTTTGATCATGGCTGTTCTATTTTGATACCATTCACAATAATATTCTAAATGGTTAGTGTTTATGTGTAAGGATTGGGGTAGGTTATTTACATTTTAATATGTTAGTTTCAATATGAATGTATATGATGATTATGTTCACCAAATTCATATGATGAAGGTATTGGACTTATTATATTATGTGTGGGGTCCTCTATATCCTGTAGATTCATCAGTGGGTCTCAGGATACAAATTGACATTTAAATTGTTGATGTGTTTCCCAATAGGATAATGGAATTGGTCAAGGCCTTTATCTTTTTTTAATATCTTGGATAAGGCTTTGAAAAAATGATTCAGAATATCTAGATTATGCACATTCGCCACTATGAAGCTAGTGTTTGAAATTTCATGTAGTTATTCGACTAGTATAATACCGATTATTTTGATTTTTATGGAATTATTTACTTGTCTCGTATTATTGTCATATTATTATCAATGTTAATTTTAATAGAATATGTTTTCAATTATTCACCATGTAAAATTTTTATTCTATCTTCTACTATTATTAATTTTTATACTGAGTATTTGAGCCCACCCCTTTCTTATGTTTCAATTTTCAAGGATATGAAGTGGTAAATTACGAATGGCTTGCAAGCATAATCTAGGATGCATGGATGTTTAAAATTGAATAAATTAGTTTTTTATTCAAGATTTAATGTTAATATTATAAATTTATCTTTTTTCAAAAATCTACTATACTTCCTTGACCTTCGAGACACAAATTCCATGTTTATATTAGAATTTTATAAAATAAGTCACTGGATTCGGCCAACTAGGGTATGGTCCTTACACACCACCAAGAACTAAATGGACATCCCTTAATGAAATATCACTAAATAGGCAAAGAAACGACCATGAATATAATCATCATAGATCAACAAATATAATAACACCTCACAATGGTGCTCCCGTGATAAAATTCAATAAATATGAAGAAGTATAATTTTCGACTATAAACGAACTAAAACTAAACATGTGATCAATCATTGAATGATGATATTCAAAAAGTTTTATAGATAAAAAAATTCATGGGGGATAATTTAGGTCAAGAGGGAAGAGGATACAATCTAATGAAAAATAAATCAGTTGATAAACACACTAGAATCAAAATCCCTGATAATTTCACTACATAGAACCCCATTCCTAATCATTTAATCAATGAAAGAAAAATTCTAAAAATATATCACCCAAGATGAAAAATAATTATTTTTACTATTTAATGATGTATAATACTGTCAAATTGTGTAAACCCTTCACAAACTAAAAAGAACTCTTGAAATCATCCCACCCACAAGTAAAAGGAATACATTACCTGGGGTCTAAATAATTCCCAATGTGTAATCCTTAGACACTATATAATCACCCATTAGAATTAAAAAAAACTCCATATTTTCCTTAAAACAAAAAATCTAACATTATCTTTCTCCAATATTAGGTTGAACCCAATAGAAGAGTTACTGAATTTATACCCAATATACATTAACACAAAAAAAATCATAAAACCATGAACATTTGATCATTTTCCTAAAAAAATCGTCTATATCATCAAGAGTCTCAAAATTAACCAAAATAATCAGGAAATCCATAAGGGATACATGAAATACCTGAATGTTAGTATTAAGGAGTTTCAATAATGATTTAAAATAATTTATTAGATAATATGTCTACTTATATTAAATAATATTAATATAATTATAATACTCTTAATAAAATTAATATAATACCATATTATGATTTGAAAATTTATAAAGATAAAATTATTATTAACATGTATTTTAGGACATCTATTTATATAATTTTTTTTTGGTTTTTTTAATTTATTTATATTATATGTATTAAATTTATTATGTGAGGGTAATTAATATTTGGTACTATGTTCAATAAATATTATTTGTCTTAACAAATTTAAACAAAATAACTAAATATCATGTCTATAGATAAAACATGTTCATCGGGAGTTAACCAAAAGATAAGGAACTGATTGAAAATTATTTAATAATAAATTATAATCGATGAAAATATTTTAACTGTATAATATAAAATATTTAATTTATAGAAACATGGAAAAAAATTCTTTTGGATGAATTTGGCTATTTTCGTGTTTAATAAAATTAATAAATTATTCTTCTCCATCGTTTATAAATTGAAACCCGACATCATATCATCTCCAAAAATGATGATGATTATGGATCATAAAATTTAGACCCAAATATATTCCTTACATAGAATACCAAAAAATAGCTGCCATTAATTTCTTATAAAACCACTCACGAATGTAATTTGGTCAGAACATATATAGATTTTATGAAAAAAAGGTATTGTTCTTAACTAATCACTTTGTTTTATTTATTTCCAATTATCCTTAAAATATTATTCAACCATGATGATATAATATATTAATTATAAAAAAAAATTAGATTTTATAGTGTTAATTAACATACCTATATCTATTTCCACTTCTATCAATTTGGTAAAAACCCGTCATTTTTGTGTAGAATAAACTACAACCATTTGACCCGTTATAATTCTCTGTTCCATTATCACCGATGAATGGTGATTATTATAATATATATTATGTATATATATAATATCTATTAAATATTTATAATAATAAAAAAATATCATATATTTTCATTCTATCAAATTCATTGACAAATACTTTTGTTGTCCTGCATGTTTTTGTTCTACCATGTCAATGATGTGATGTGATATTTATCATCAAATCATCACATGGATTGTATTTTTATGACTATTTAATTTATTAATATTATATTTATGATATAACTATAATATATTGATTATTAAATTATTAACATATTTACATTAATATCGTTGAAAAATATAAATGTTACTCATTATTGCATATGACACATATTCTCCATGATTCTAATGATGGTAATTGTTCAGAACCATTATTAGATATTTCTGTTAATATTATATTTTATAAATAAATATTTAAAATGTTTCAGTAATATTTTTATTAATATTAAGGAATAAATACTTCTTTTATTATTTTCAAACAATTAAAATAATTTTGGAAAATTAAACAAAATATTATCAATATATACAATGTGAAATTAATTTATATTTTAAATTTATTATAACATGGTTATAAAATATATAAAATGAACCATAAAAATGAAAATGTTTATTAGGTAAAAGAATTATTATCATATGATTATTTTGATGGAATGAAAATTACATTCATGGTGTGTTAAACTTTTGATTGGTGGTTATATATATATATATTTTCAATAATTTATTTATTCATTATTTAATTGGTGATTTCATGAAAATATTAATTTAGAAATTAAATATAATTATTATATCATCTTTTTAAAATAATTTTTTAGGAAATAATTTGTTACACATAACCACTTCACAGATCTATTGTCGCTTTAATGATATAATTTTTAACGGATTTCATCTTAATCATCATTCATTGATCAATATATTAATGTAATGAACTAATTAATTTTATATGTTGTATATATTATTATTTATTATTTTATATCACAAAACCTTCATACTTCAGTTCATTTTTTAAATTCAGTCCATTTTATTCATTCATAGATATTTTATTTGAATATTACCTAACATGTAAATGATTTAAGATAAAATTTATATTCATTTCAATATTGTTTAGATTCATGATTCCCAATGAGGATATCAAATATAGATAATTTCTTAGTCCACATTCATTGTATTCTCATATGGTAATTAAACTTTTATATATTTTGGATTTTATTTTCCAATTTTATTGACTAATAAAAAATTGAAATGTTTTTTTTGTCAATTGTAAAATTCATGTACCTTTATTTAGATATAAAATCATCCTCATTATAAAATAAATTCCATTAAAATATATTAATGATGTAATTAGTATCATCCAATGGATAAATAATATAATTTTTTCCTATATTATACATTTAAAAAAAATGGGACCGAATAAATATTTTTTCATTATCTGAATATGGTATATTATCACAATCTAAAAATATTTTAATGGATGTATTATTTTTCATTTATAGAAATTCTAATGATTTTCCCATTATTCTGAAAGCTGAATTAATAGAAGATTCTTCTATAGGTTACCTTTGTTTTTATATGATTATTTTTAGAATAATAACGTGTATATTGTTTTCTTTTAATTAATTAATTTAAATAAGAAAATTATATAGTCATTAAGAACTATTTTTTATATATGTTAATGAAATTTTCACATGTGTTGAAAAACAATAATATTTTTTAAAAAAAATTTCAATATATATTCTTATTAAATACATTGATATATCATTATCCAATATATTAATGGGGAAATAGATCCTCTCATTCATTTAAAATATGTTTTAGTTATTAAATCTCATATGATGATTACATGATGCATCACTACATAACCCAATAAATACCCATGTTTATATTTAGGTTTACACAATTTTATTAATTTTTATATTTAACACATATTTAAATGTATATATTATTATTCCATCAATTTGATGTAACTCCAATGAAATATGTAATTCTTTTTTCTCATACGTAATTATCTATGTGATCTGCAAGTTAACCTAATGCATTAAGGTTGTTTTTACACCATGTGATATTTTATATGAAGTTATCCTAGACTCGTGTTTATGTAATGTTTTGTAGTAAATATATATTTACTATGTTTAAATGATCATATGGTATGATTATTATTTTTTTATTAGTTCATGTAAATACACATGATACTTCTATTTTATGTTATACCTTTGAGTAATACATTTTTTTTCTTTATAATTTAATATAATATATTTATTTTTAATTAAAAAACAAATTTCAATTATTCTACATTTTATAATCATATGATTTTTGACTTCAAATTGGTTTTAGATCTCATTATATAAAACAAAATAACAATCTTAGGTTTTCTATTACCTTTGATATATTGTTAAACCATTATAAAAAATACACTACGACTCATGATCTATGTGTTTTTTATAATGTGTATGTATGTATAGAAAATATTTATTAATATTTATTAATTTCATGTGTCGGTAGATCTAGTTTTATAGTGGTGCATGGTTATTTTTTATTAGTATTAGACAACTTTAGTAATAAATTATGAGATGGTTTTTGTGTATAGGATAACATCCACATGTTTTTGAATGGAAGATATATGTGGTTTTCTAATAAAATATAAACCTGTCTAGATACTACAATTGTATTTGGTATTTGAATTGATTAATTTATAGTTCATGTACCATAATATAGTTTTTTGAGTTTGAAATAACAGTTGGTCTAGCTTACAATGATAGATACCATAATATTCACCAGGTATAACACTTTATTTGATTATTATTGGATTAATTCCAATTTTCTCTGTAAAAAATTATAGAGAATTAAATAATACACTGAAAACTACATGTTAAATATTTTCATATTTTTTTTGGAAAAAATTATATTCATCAAAAAAATATCTTCTAAAAAATGCAACATATGATATGGATAAACCATTAAATTAATGTTCAGGATTATTAGAATCTATATATATATATATGTATATATTCAATTTTATATCATTTTACATTGTATATGGGTCATGATATATTATTTATTCAAATAAATGATCTATATTTTACAAAATTTGAATGAAATATTATATAGATATCATCATATCATTGAATAATCTTGTCTGAATAATGTTATTGTTATTAATAAATTCACACATATCATTTTTTTCCAATACAAATAATCTACTAGACTCATTATTAAGATCCTTAGTAGTCGCTTTAAACACAGAGGACTCCAGTAACATTTTATCATATATTTGTTTATGTCGACCCATGTTGTTAACTTCATATAATTATCCTTACATATCACTTATCAATGATCACACCGTAGTGGTAAATCCCCACTATAGACATGATGTTCAACTGAAGAGTTTACTAACAAACATTTAAGTCCATACATCATATCATATGCATTTTATAATTCCCAAGATACTCAAAGATCAAATTATAAAAAAATAAATGTATAGGCATAATAGATCTCCTTAGTAATCACCATCAGGATTTCTCTTGTCTCTATGATATTGGGAAGGTATGAATAATATTTCTATACTTTTGGTTTCTTCCACATGAAAATAAATCTTATCCTTGAGTCCCAAAAAGCATACCACCCATAATTTCGTCTCAGGGTGTGAATACTTCTGATTTTCCTTACATTAGAACTATTTATATAATCATAATATTTATAACATGAATCATCCATAGTCATAAATATCTTTACAATATAGGATGCTAAACACATTGGATAACATTATAAAAAACTATCTCATTGAATCCCATGCATTTAAAATGATTGTATAGGTTTAAAAATAATTGTATCATTCATGAAATAGACCCCCCATTTTCCCATGTAATTCCACATCTAGTTAATTTCCTCTACTAGATCACAAAACCCCAAAAATGTATCCTGAATTCAAGATCATAGTGATAGGTTCCATGATCAGAGAAACACTCAACTCATCTGTTCCCACTGACCTAGAAAGAGATTTTTCTGTTGGACTAAGATTAAGGATATCATTTATTATGTGATGGAAGATATCAACAACTTATTGTATAGAATTATAGAGTCTTGTGTCTTACTAAATAACATTAGTTAGAATTATTCCACCATATCCAAACTTGTCCACTGTTGATGAAGATAAATTAATGGATCAAGTCAAATGTTAAGTTAACCAATAAAGTATCTTATGTTCCTATTGGCATACAATTTATAAATTATATGCTCGATGACCCATGATAATAAAATACATAAAACAATACATCTAGTAATAATAAAAAACATCATGGTTATGGTGACACTCTTCCCCTACATCAATTTAAATTAACTCAACTTATTGATAACAAAAATAGTCCATATTGATATGGGATAAAACTAGATTAAATTGTGATGAAATGTTAATGGAATAAGCAAATAATAATTAAATATAATAAAAATTTTCCATTTATATTATTGATGTATAATTTGATATATATTTTTAGGAGAAATTAAAGGACATATAAATGGTGTGAATATTATTTTTTATGTGTAAAATATAAATTTTGTTAAAAGGAAATTAAATGTCATGATGTATGATTAAATATATAAAAAAAATTATTAGTTTCAATATTTAATTTATAATTAGTTTCATATTATAATAAGGAATGTTGGATAATTTATTATTATATGTTGATCACTAGTAGATATTATTCATGATTTAGAGATAAATGAATTATTTTTAAATTTAATGGCTTATACATTTAACTGAATATCTTAACATGTGATAATAATTATTTTTTTGGTCAATGTCAAATTATAGTTGGAATATGTTATGTGTCATTTACAGAATATGTTATATTTTAAAAGTTTATTTTAATGCATTGGGGGTAGAATTTTTTTATTTAATAATACTTATTTGTAGACAAAAGATGTGATTCTGTTGGAAATTTATTATATGATGAAAATATAATTGTCATGTATGTATTTCTCCTTATATTATTAGTAGAAATATTTTATGTGTAATGAAAATATAATAAAATTAATTTCAATAAAAAAAATTCACATCCCCTTCATTTCAGATGAATCGATGGTTTTATCACAATTCCTTGGTATATGTTATTTTTTGAGTAATAATATTTTTATCATACAAAATCATCAGATAAATAATCACTATCAAAATCCAAAATTGTTTTTTTCATTTATTTTCCCATATATTCATATTTTACCATTGAATATATTACTTTTTTTGGAAAACTTATTATGTCTTCATCTAACACTTTTTGTACTTCCATTTCATATTTTAGAATAAGATGTTTTATTAAAAAAAATTTAAATGTTTTATAAAATAAAGGTATTTTCAAATGTAAAATACATGATTTTTGATATCTATTTGATATTTACAGGAAAAAAGTTATTAATGGGGTGAATAATGATATAATAACAGGTATAGTTTAAAAACCAAATTTGGTTTAATAGAATGTACAACAAGAAGAAAAAAGTTTACAAAATCGTGATTATTTAAATATTTACATTATAAGAATCCCATTATAATGTGCTATGTGATGAGCATAAAATTAATTATTAATTATTTATAATCATAAATATAATTAATGATAACATGTAATTATATAAAATAATTTTTCAGAGTAATGTCATTTTATTCATGAAAAATATATTTTCTTTAAATATGTTGTTTCTTTATTTATGTGATACTATATAATAAATAATTTATTTAAATATTATATTTATTATTTGAAAAAAACATACTTTTTATGAAATTAGTAAATCCATAACATATTCTGTCGAAATTATATATTTTTTTAAATGACAGATTTCTATGTGAATTTTTTAAAATAACAAATTTTAAAAAAATTTACTTATTTTATATTAAATATATAATTTAAAATTATAAATAATGATTAAATTTTTTTATTAATTTTTTAATTAATTATTTTTATTATAATTAATTATATTTTATTAATAATTAGATAATATATTGATAGTAGTTTAATTTTTTATCTTAAAACTATATGTATGTGCATATAGTTTATCATTGTAAACTATATATTTTTACACGTATTTATGAATTATATTATTTAATATTTATAGATTATATACGGATATATATTTTTTATAATTCAAATTTTTATATTGATAGTTTATCATTAATGAATTAATATGAGGTCATATTATGCATCAAAATTAAATTTCTTGATTTTTTTTCAACAAAATTCTGTGGTTATTTTTTTAATAAAATTATCCTATGTATGATAATATAATTGTGATAATGGGATTATATATTTGTTTTCAGCATAATTATTATTTTTTATAAGGGTAAATATATTCGTTTATAGTAAATATGAAAAAAAGTAAAAAAAAACTTATTATCCATATTACGATTATAATCTATTTACCATGGGTTTTTAATAAACAATGTGTGTTTTTTTAAATAAATAATGTCTAATTACTATTTTATTGAAATATTTGAAACAAATACTTCAAAATAATCTAATAAATATCCATTAGGAAAAATTTATTGTTTTAAAGGATTTATAAATTTATATTATTTTATGAAAATTATTTGTGGGTCCTATGCCAAATTTATAAAATTAAATGTACCCTCCAATCCAATAAAGTATCCCCAAGTCCAATGATTTATCTAATACTCAATTAAATAGATTAATTATTTGTAATATGTTATCTTATAGATCTGATATTAATTTTTAACACTATTTTCAAGATTTTTTTTGAAATAAAATAAATAGGTTGTCTGATGAAGAGGGATCATTTTTAATCGAGTGTATTGATTTATTTAATATTCCACATACACTGATATTATTCAACATTAATGTTATATCTAAATAATTATATAACATATTCTGATATTTCATTATTATAAATTCATAACTAACATCCATTTTATTTTCCATTAAATGTCAATAAAAACCATAGTCTGTGTGAAAGCTTGACTCTCTTCCAATGAACCAATGTATTTTTTTCATGATCAAGAACAAATAAATATTATAGTGATATTTTTATTTAATATATTTTTTAAAAAATATAGAATTTTCATTTTCTAAATGTAATATATCATATAATGTCATACATTTCAATTAATAGAAATATTGTAATGTCATTTCAGGGTAAGGGTGAACTACCACCTCCTTGAGATTCTGAGGATGAAATGAATGATTCAAATAAGAAATGACTACAATGGAAATGATTATTTTCTTATCGATATGTGGCCTATGATTTCCTCGATGGTGTTTAATATACTTTTTATTGATGAAATATATCAAATAACTTGTATCTTACTAAAATAATACTTAGTAATTAATATTCCTAATACAGTTTTTAAGGTAATTCATGTTGTAACCATATTTCAAGAGGAAACAAGAAAGAGTTATTCAAATGTTTGGAATGTGAAATTTAAATATAATTCATGAATATTATGCATTAATGATATGATCATGTATTAAATTTATATGGATTCATTATAATGTGTTGAATCATTATATTTTGGAATTTTTGTCCATTATTGAAATAGTGTAAGTTGATCATTGATTTTTATTCTATATGTTAATGTATTGCATCACCAACTGGCATAACCAAGGATTAGTGAAGAGGAATAGATAGTTAATGTCCAATAAAAGCTTGATTTTTTATGTTGAAATGTATATTAGTACTCTTATCATGTCAAATACAATCCTTAACTTAACGAAAATAGTCATATATAATTGTTTCACTATTGTCATAAATAGTTGATAATATCAATTATTTTATAGTTTATTGTTTTATAATAATCCACATTCATATGAACATGTCCTCCATCATGTTCCATCAGAACATCATTGTTAGATTTTTCTTCCATTTTCAGGTTTTTAATTCCATGTATTGTCACCTCATTCAAAAGCATTCATTTTGGGGTGACCACCTCATCTCCCTTAACAATTTTTTAAGATTATATATTATCAACCATATTTACGACGTGTGTTTCCATAATGTAATTTTCATGTATCAACTATAAACTTTGGAAGTTCAATTTCAAATTTAGAGGATTAAATTTTTGTAGGGAGGGGATAATGTAACACCCTAAGAATTTAGAAATATATTTATTAACTAATTCATGGATCACATGGTCACTGAAAACACAAATTAATTATGACATATCCATGTAAAAATATGTTTGTAACTTCTATGATGTAAATTTAAAAAAACATACATACAAGATTGTGATGAGTAACATATATAAATTCCAATAAAAAACATAATATTTGGTGAACATTAACATACCCTTATGAATTGTGATATACACTAATGAATATTAACCATCCCTATGATAGTATATAAATAATTTTCCACTGGAAGTATGATATACCTATGTTTTGGAATAAGTAAATAAATGTTTGATAGTTGTTTTTTAGAATAAATTATGATTATCATAAAATGTAAAATTAATAACATATAGAAAATTATTTTTAAAAAATAGATGTAATTTTTTGACTCTACTCCAAAAAAATGGTAAGGGTAACTATTTGGTATTTTTCGGAAATACTAAAAAGTTTTATGAATTGTGATATACAGTAAAATACATTATATAAAATTATTAGTTAAATACACTATTTATTAAATAATAAGTTATGTAATCCCACATGGTTCAAAATAACATTAATTTATTTCTATTATTGGTCATGGAATCATCATTATTTTTGGTCTTGAGGGAACGGAATTAACAAATGATTAAAAAATTATGTAAACCTTCATCTTCTACACTATAACCCCACGGACTCCCTCCCCTCTTCAGTCAACTAAGACATGAAACTCCACAAAATGCTGCCCAAATACCATTCCTTAGTCACTCCCCACGTCCATGAAGCTCTTTCTATTTCCAGAAGACAAAAATACCTTCCCATAAGGAGGTTCACAGATAGGTTATTTCAAGAGGTAAAAAACCATTCATTTTCATTTAGTTTCATTTCAATTTATCTTTTTTTGTTATCCAATACTCACATACTATATCCAAATGAACATGATAGATCCAGTATCATCATTATATTAGAATTATAACATTTTAATTGGATAACCATCATTTATATCCTTACTGTCTCTCACTTTTATTTTATAAACGAAATCAACGTCCATGAGGTTGCAAATTAAATAATTCAACGAAGACGATGTTTAGTTATTTAATGAATAAATAATTACTAGTCATGAATCCATTTATATGGTATATTCATACATTAATATATTTATTTTAAACTAATTTATATTCATGAACTAGTGTACGTATGTATTATTAAATCATATAACCCAACTTGTTCCTAACAATCAAAATACATAAAAAATAATCTATGTTAAAGTCATAAATATATCATCTACTAATTCATCCACTTTAAATGTATCCAAATTATATAAATTATCATTAACAAATCTAGATGTTGAAAAATTATATAAAATTTAAATTCTAGATATTTACACCCACTCCACATGATCTCTATTAGTTAAGAACAAGTGAAACAATTATGAAAATAAAAAAATGAACACTCCAGAACGATGAAATTCAATATAATAAAATATAAATAAGGGCATAAATGAACAATAAATAATTATGAAAATGTAATTAAATTTCTAATAGGTTGTTAAAAATGTTATTAATAATTATAATTTCACATTCCAGGATCTTATGTTAAATAGAGTGGCACATTCCGACATAAGGTAAGGGTTTATTCATCTCACTTCCATTTTTGTGAGATTTTTCGTATTCACTACTAATACATGTGTATGGTATATGTATCCTTATAATTTATGTAACATATCATTAATATATTTCTTTTCATGGTACTCAATGTATCATTTGAGTATATGCAATTTTGGGGAATACAGATCGATTGATTACAAAGTGGTAATGTTTTTCCTCACAAACCACCATTTTCATTCGGATTACTTTTATTGACTAAAAACCTCTATGATGTTCTTATGAATTATTTTTTTATGTTCATAAATTCTTTTTGAGTGAAATAAATTTGTTTACAAATCATGATTATTCCTTTTTTAATGGGTAGTAGCATGTTTTAAAAGGATCATTCAAAATTATTTCTGAAATAGAAGCCTGATTCTAGGGAATTTACCAAATTCATACCTACATTCAATGGAACTATATAATATGTATTATTCAATAATTATTTTTATAAAATAGAAATATTTCACAATAGAAATATACTTTTATTCGTTTCTGGATTTATTAAGGCAAACATTTTTTTTTTCATTAACATCCATTAAACCGCACTGAAATATATTATTTAAAAAGAAACTTTAAAAACTCTTTTGAAATGATTTCACAAAAATAATACTTTATAAAAGACTAAAATATAATTTCACTGAAATTTACATTTATTTTTTGGTATTTAAATGTTTATAATCTGATTTAATGAAAAATAAAAATGATATTCTAAAAGAACACTTCGTTCTAATGTAAAAATGATTTTTCTCATATCATGTTGAAATCATTGAGATATTTTACATATTCACCAATTATTTACTTATTGTGGTGTATGTACTGACCATTTTAATTCCATATAAATATTCCCCTTATTCTTGTTACATTCAATGGGATTACGATATGAATATTTCAAGGTGGAATGTGACACATTGGAATGTTTACGATTATTTCCTCAAGAATTTGTCAACAGTCTAATTTAAAAATATATTCTTCTCTGTAAACATCTGTTGTTTACTCTTGTACATTATTGAAGATTATCTATTACTATTTCATCTTCAGTAAATTTTGAAGGGTTTACTGTTATTTCAAACATGGACGTTTTATTTTTATACCATTCACAATAATATTCTAAATTGTTAGTGTTTATGTGTAATTATTGGGGAAGGTTATTTACATTATAATATCTTAGTTTCAATATTAATGTATATGTTGATTACATTCACCAAATTCATATGATGAAGGAATTAGACTTATTATATGTTGGGTGGGGTCCTCTATATCCCCTAGATTCATCAGTTGTTCTCATGAGACAAATTGATGTTTAAATGGTTGAGGCGTTTCCCAATAGGATATATGGTTTTGGTCAAGGCCTTACTATTTTTTAAGCGTCTTGGATGAGGCTTTGACCAAATGACTCAGAATATCTGGATTATTCACATCCTCTACTATGAAGCTAGTGGTTAAAATTTATTGTAATTATTCGACTAGTATAATACCGATTATTTTGTTTTATTGGGGAATTATTTACTCATCTCATATTATTTTCATATTATTATAAATGATAATTTTAATAGAATATGTTTTCAATTATTCACCATTTAAAATGTTTATGCTAACTTCCACTATTATTGATTATTTTACTAAGTATTTGAGCTCACCCATTTCTTATGTTTCAATTTTCAAGGATTTGAAGTGGTAAATTATGAATGGCTTGCAAGCATAATATAAGATGCATGGATGTTTATAATAGAATAAATTAGTTTTTTATTAAATATGTAATGTTGATCTTATATATTTATCTTTTTTACAAAATATAATATACTACCTTGACCTTTGAGACACTAATTCCATGTTTATATTCCCATTTTATAAAATAATTCACTGGATTCGGCCAACAAGGGTATGGTCCTTACACACCCCCATGAACTAAATTGACATCCTTTAAATAAATATCACTAAATAGGCATAGAAACGAACATGAATATAATCATCATAGATCAAAGGATATAATAACACCACACAATGGGGCTCCCGTGATAAAATTCAATAAATATGAAGAAGTATAATTTTCAACTATAAATGAACTAAAACTAAAAATGTGATCAATAATTGAATGATGATATTCAAAAATTATTATAGATAAAAAAATTCATAGGGGATATGTTAGGTCGAGAGGGAGGAGGATGCAATCTAATGAAAAATAAATCAGGTGTGAAACAAACTAGAATCAAAATCAATGACAACTTCACTATATATAACCGCATTTCAAATCATTTAATCAATGAAAAGAATTTCTCAAAATACGTCACCCTATATTAAAAATAATTATTTTTACTATTTCATTGAGTTTAATACTTTTAAATTGTGTAAACCCTTCAAAAAATAAAACTAACACTTGAAATCATCCCACCCACAAGTAAAAAAAATACATTACGTGGGGTATAAAAAATTCCCAATGTGTAATCATTAGACACTATATAATCACCCATTAGAATGAAAAAAGTCAATATTTTCCTTAAAACAAAAAATCTAACAATATCTTTCTCCAATATTAGGGAGAACCCAAAAGAAGAGTTACTGAAATTATACCCAAAATAAATTAACTCAAAAACAAACATAAAACCATGAACATTTGATCATTTTCCAACAAAAATAGTCTATATCATCAAGAGTCTCAAAATTAACCAAAATAACGAGGGAATCCATAAGGGATACATGAAATACCTGAATGTGGGTAATAAGGCATTTCAATAATGATTTAAAAGAATTTATTAGATAATACGTCTACTTATATTAAATAACATTCATATTATTATAAGACTATTAATAAAATTAATATAATACCATTTTATTATTTGAATATATATAAATATAATATTTTTATTAACATGCATTTAGGGACATCTATTTATGTAAAAATTTTCTGGTATTATATATTTATTTATATTTAAAGTAATAATTTTTTTATGTTAGGGTAATTAATATTAATTAATACGTCAAATAAATATTATTGGTATTAATTAATTTAAACAAAAGAATTAAATATCATGGCTATAGATAAAACATGTTCATCGGGGGTTAACTCAATGATAAGGAACCGATTGAAATTTATTTAATAATAAATTATAATCGATGAAAATATAGTTACTGTATAATATTAAATATTTAATTTATGGAATCATGGAAAAAAATTCATTGGGATGATTTTGGATTTTTGTTATTAATAAAATTAAAAATTATTCCTCTTCATCGTTTATAAATTGAATCCCGCCCCCATATCATCTCCAAAAATGATGATGATTTTGGTTCAAAAAATACAGACCCAAATATATTACGTACATAGAACACCGAAAAATAGGTGTCATTAATATCTTATAAAACCACTCATGAATGTAATTTGGTCAGAACATATATAGATTTTATGAAAAAATGGAATTATTCTTAACTAATCAAATTGTTTTATTTATTTCCAATTATCATTACAATATTAATCAACCATGATGATATAATATATTAATTATAAAAATTAAATTATATTTTATACTATTAATTAAGATACCTATATATATTTCCTCTTCCATCAATTTGGTAAAAACCTGTCATTTTTATGTACAATAAACTACAATCTTTTGACCCATTATAATTTTCTGTTCCATTATCACCGATGAACGGTGATTATTATAATATATATTATTAATATATATAATATCTATTAAATATTTATAAATATAAATAATTATATATTTTCATTCTATCAAATTCATTGACAAATACTTATGTTTGCCTGCATGTTTTTGTTCTACCATTTCAATGAAGTGATGTGATATTTGTCATCAAATCATCACATGGACTGTATTTTTATGTCTATTTAAAATATTTGAATGATATTTATGATATAACTGTAATATATTTATTATTAAATTATTAACATATTTCCATCATTATCGTTGAAAAATAGAAATGTTACTCATTATTGCATATGACACATGTTCACCGTGATTCTAATGATGGTAATTTTTCAGAACCATCATTTAATATTTCTCTTAATATTATATTTTATAAATAAATATTTAAAATGTTTCATGAATATTTTTATTAATATTAAAGAATAAATACTTCTTTTACGATTTTCAATCAATTAATGTCATTTTGGAAAAATAAACTAAATATTATCAAAATTTCCAAGGTAAAATTAATTTATTATTAAATTTAATATAACATGGTTATAAAATATATAAAAAAACTATAAAAATAAAAATGTTTATTAGGTAAAATAATTATTATCAAGTTATTATTTTCATGGAATGAAAATTACATTCATGGTGAGTCAAACTTTTAAATGGTGGTTTTATATTGGTGCATGGTTATTTTTTATTAGTATTATAATACTTTAGTAATAATTTATGAGTTGGTTTTTATATATAGGATAACATCCACATGTTTTTTAATGGAAGATATATGTGGTTTTCCCAAAAAATATTAACCTTTCTAGATACTAAAATTGTATTTGGTATTTGAATTGATTAATTTATAGTTCATGTACCAGAATATAGTTTTTTGAGTTTAACAAAATAGTTGTTCTAGTTTACAATGACAGTTTTCATAATTTTCACCAGGTATGACACATTAGTTGATTATTATTGGATTAATTCCAATTTTCTCTGTAAAAAATTATAGAGAATTAAATAATCCACTAAAAACTACATGTTAATTATTTTCAGATTTTTTATGGAAAAAATTAGATTCATCAAAAATAATATCTTCTAAAAAAATGAAACATATGATATTGATAAACCATTAAATTATTGTTCAAGATTATTTGAATCTAAATATATATTTATTTATATATTCAATTTTATACCATTTTACTTTGTATATGGGTCATGTTATATTATTTCTTCAAATAAATAATTTATCTTTTACAAAATTTGAAAGAAATATTATATATATATATATTCATTTCATTGAATAATCTTGCTTGAATAATGTTATGGTTATTAATAAAACCACACATATAATTGTTTATGTCCAATACAACTAATCTATAAGACTCATTATTAGGATCCTTAGTAGTCGCTTTAATCATAAAGGACTCTAATAACATTTTATCATATATTTTTTTATGTCGACCCATGCTGGTAACTTCATATAATTATACTTACATATCACTTATAAATGATCACACAGTAGAGGTAAAACCCCACTATAGACATGATGTTCAACAGAAGAGTTTACTAACAAACATTTATGTTCATACAACACATCATATGAATTTTATAATTCCCAATATAATCAAACATGAAATTATAAAAAAAATTATTGTAGAGGCATAATCGATCTCCTTAGTAGTAAACATCAGGATTTATCTTGAATCTATGATATTGGGAAGGTATGAATAATATTTATATACTATTGGGTTCTTCCACATGAAAATAAATCTTCTCCTTGAGTCCCAAAATGCATTCCACCCATAATTTCTTCTCGGGGTGTGAATCCTTATGATTTTCCTTCCATTAGAACTATTTATAGAATCATAGTATTTATAACATGAATCTTCCATAGTCATAAATATCCTTGCAATATAGGATGCTACACACATTGGATAAAATTATAAAAAAACTATCTCATTTAATCCCATGCATTTAAAATGATTGTATAGGTTCAAAAATTATTGTATCATTCTTGAAATAG
The DNA here is from genome assembly GCA_963277665.1 of Viscum album. Classification (NCBI taxonomy): domain Eukaryota; kingdom Viridiplantae; phylum Streptophyta; class Magnoliopsida; order Santalales; family Viscaceae; genus Viscum; species Viscum album. Next base: position 1,320,462,265 of record OY728152.1, on the reverse strand, counting down.
AGCCCCTATTTTCCCATGTAATTCCACATCTGGTTAATTTCCTCTACTAGATCACAAAACCCCAAAAAGATATCTTGAATTCAATTTCATAGTGATAGGTTCCATCATCAGAGAAACACTCAACTCATCTGTTCCCACTGACCTAGAAGGAGATTTTTCTATTGGACTAAGATTAAGGATATCATTTTTTATGTGATGGAAAATATCAACAACTTATGGTATAGAATTACAGAGTCTTGTGTCTTACTAAATAAAAATATTTAGAATTATTCCACCATATCCAACCTTGTCCACTGTTGATAAAGATAAATTCATGGATCAAGAAAAATGTTAAGTCAACCAAGAATGTATCCTATGTTCCGATTGGCATACAATGTAGAAATTATATGGTCTATGAACCATGATAATACAATACATAAAACAATCCATCTAGGAATAATAAAAAACATCATGGTTATGGTGAAACTCTTCCCCTACATCAATTTAAATTCACTCAACTTATAGATACCAACAATGATCCATATTGATATGGTATAAAAATTGATTAATTTGGGATGAAATTTTAATGGATTAAACAATGATTAATTAAATATAATCCAAATTTACCATTTATATTGTTGATGTATAATTTGATATATATTTTTTAGGAGACATTTAAGGACATATAAATGGTGTGTATATTATTTTTTATGTGTAAAATATACATTTCATTAAAAGGAAATTAAATGTGGTGATGTTTGTTTAAATATTTAATAAAAATTATTAGTTTTAAAAATTAATTTATAATTAGTTTCTTATTATAATAATGAATGATGGATAATTTATTATTATATGTTGATAACTGGTAGTTATTATACATAATTTGGAGATAAATGTTTTGTTTTTAAATTTAATGGCTTATAAATTTAACTGAATATCTTAACATGTGATAATAATTATGTTTTTGGTTAATGTCAAATTATAGTTGGAATATTTTATGTGTCATTTACAGAATACGTTATATTTTAAAAGTTGATTTTAATGCATTGGGGATAGAATTTTCTTCTTTAATAATACTCAATTGTAGAAAAAAGATGTGATTCGATTGGAAATTTATTATATGATGAAAATATAAATGACATGTACGTTTTTCTCCTTATATTATTAGTAAAAATATTTGATGAGTAATGAAAATATAATAAAATTAACTTTAATAAAAAAATTTCAAAACCCCTTCATTTCAGAGGAATCGATGGTTTTATCACAACACCTTGGTATATGTTATTTTGTCATTAATAATATTTTTATCATACAAAATCTTCTGATATATAATCACTATCAAAATCCATAAATAATTTTTTCATTTATTTTCCCGTATATTCATATTTTACCCCTGAATAGATTTCTCTTTTTGGAAAACCTATTATGTCTTCATCTAACACTTTTTGTACTTCCATTTCACA